>CM052095.1:13305058-13517366 GCA_028453745.1 Agapostemon virescens | reverse complement strand
ATTTACATTTACATTTACATTTACATTTACATTTACATTTACATTTACATTTATATTTATATTGCTAGAGCTTTAGACGACAACGACACCGCTCACGGTGCGCTTTCTTATGATTTTTAGTTATTTCTGAGTTTTGAACGTGCTATGTCTAATGCGAACACGACATCTCGCGAAGTGCCATCCTCGTGCACCTTCATTGCTCGTGATATTACACCTGGCCGGGCCTCGGCAACCAGATACTCTCTCGTTTCTTTCTGCACGCTGCACAGCCGTTTACGCAATTCATAAATGTTCCATGTTATACTTAGCTTCTCCATTTTTACACGCATCTTGTACGCCGATTACTGTAGCTCGCGCTTCTTTTCGATCGATATTATCGTTCCAAGTATACGCGTATACGTATCGATGAATGTATGCGCGTGTATGTATATGTGTGCGTACATAAATACATACATACATGTGTATATGTAGATCGCGGTTCCGATCCCAGGACTAAGCACGTCTGGCTTTAATTTAGATCACCCTCCATGGGACATACGGATGCGCGAAAACGATTACCTTCTACTACGATGTCATTTAGAAAATTCGATTTTATGATTTATGATCTGCCGATGTGAAACTGTTTTAAACGATTTAGAATAGTAGCCAAAATTTTAGCACACCACACGGTCATTAAAATTTAAAGATAGCGAATATAGCGTAGACGACGACGACGACGACGACGACGACGACGACGACGACGACGACGAAGAAGAAGAACCGTGATTCATTGTATCTTGGGAGTAACGATAGGTTCGTCTGTGTGTAGAAAAACTCTTGGATACGATTACGATTTTAAAAATAATCGGAAAAATTGTAACATACTGTAGCAAGAAAGAAGCGATTCGAAATCATAGACGATATCGAGAATCGTATACGCGATACCTTTTCGCATTGTGAAATCTGTCGCAAGCAAAAGTTTCGATAGACTCGTAGGAACCTCGAATCAACGAAGCGAGCTAACTCGCGTTGAAATGTTTTATGGATCATATTTGTTAGAACCAGAGAATGCGAGAAGAAGGAGAGACAGAGAGAGAGAGAGAGAGAGAGAAAAAGATAGATCGTGTTTTAACGATGATCTCGGCTATCGATTAGATAACTAGCAGTTAGAGGATGCAGCTGGGCGAAACTGGGCATAGAATCTGTAGTGATAGAAGTGTCTTGGGGACGTGTGCGTAGGTTCGGTGACGAGCAGTGACAGTGGTCATAGTACACAGCTGGACAGCCACAGCGGAAGCAGCGTAGAAGCTGGTGGCAGTCCACCGCCACCTCAAAGACGGCACTCCGCCATGCAAGGTACGTACCAATCTAGAGAAAACCCACCGACGTTATCCACAAGCTCGCGTTCATACCTCTCTTCTTAACCGTTGTCCGCTCCGTAGATCGTAGAGTAGACGCTAGCGAAAAGAAAGAATCTGGAGCGACCCGACGACCCGTTGAATTCCTTACCGGACCATGGAACTGGGAAAAGTCGTGTTTCCCGTTTGGTCATGCTCGAACGAAACGTCGACGCGGCGGTCGACAACTTTGGTTTCTTATCGGAATACCTGGAGTCGCGTTAATCGGTCGAGCGCGCGTTCCTTTTGAAATTGGTCGAATCGTTTGTTACTAAACTGTAAAAACCGTCATCGATCGCGCGTATATCGTTTTCTCTGTATTTTCTAAACGGGGGGGAAACACGATCGATCCCAGCAGCGTGGCTCTCTCGCTAACCTAACACCTTTACCGCTTCCAAAACGCGTGGAACGCGTTTGTCCAACGTCGACCGAATCAACGCTTGCAAACGCTTGCAAACGCTTGCAAACGCGCGTGACCGTAAATAATCGTTTGGTACGTTTCTCGAGTATCGTCGACAGAGATTTCCTATCGCGGCAGCGCGCGACACGGTACCACCACCGTACCGTTGTCGCCGGTAGCCGGCAAACGAGAACGATCGACCGATCGAAACCCAAACGAAGAAGCAAGCGATACTTCTCGTTGCAAGTACGTTGGTTTTCCTTGGTTGTTCTTTCTCCGAGAACATTCGCATTCCCTGAATCGCGTCGCGTCGGAGAGATTACGCGTATGTCCCATGGTCGTTCGTCTTCGTTCTCTCGGATGGTCCACGGTGGTCGCAAAAACTCTCTACGGAGTCGATGGAACGATATCATCGTCGTTCCCGGCAGTTGTTATTTTTCTTTTTTTTTTTCATTATTTTTCACTGATCGTTTAGTCGACCGTAGGGCGTCGTAAACGTGCTTCTAGCCGCTTGTATCTCGGAGTTACATTTGCTTCAGTAAATTGATCGCTTAAAGCTTTTTTCAGAGACTTGCTTCTTTACGCAACCGTTACATTACACCGTACGCATACGCATACGCATAAAAGTATGATGTAAATATACGTTTACACGCGCGTACATCTTTTCGATTCTCGCGACTTTTTTCGCACACGCGGCACGTACTCTAGAAACAATCTCCCTCCTCCCTCGGCCCCGAACGTTCGAGTTTCTCTTTCGGAATAACTCGACGCGACATAACTCTTATTTATTATTTATTATTTATTATTTATTATTTTTCCGTTGACGTTCGTTTCCGACCTTCCGCTGCTCCGTCTTCCTTCCTCGTCTCGCGTCCACCTATTCGAGAGTCGATCGATTCCCTCAATCGACGACGATCTCTAAACCGTTGTACATTTTGTAAAAAGAAGAAAAGAAAAGAAACGAAACGAAACGAAAAACACGATTTGGTATGTGGCCTGTGTGTGGTGCAGGGTCTGTTTTGAGAGGTGGTGCCCCTCCGTTTCCTCACGCGGTAGCAGTGTTACCTCCGCTTCCTGCGAACCACAACCAGAATCACAACCATAATCATCATCATCATCATCACCACCACCATCACCACCAACATTATTACGATCATCACCATCACCAACCCCAAAATCCTCAAGGTGAGTCCGCGACCGTCTTGTCTTGGCCTGTCTTTCGGTTTCTTTCCTGCAATTTGGCTGGCTTCGTTAACACGGAATGTGCTCGTGTTCGATCGCGTTGCTTCCGGGGAACGCGCGAGTCGCATGCCCCTGCGCTTTCGTCGCCGATCGATCGTTTATCGAATCGTCGTCTTGCACGCGTTCGAAACTAGTTTCTATATCGCGATGGTTTGCCGGCGGATCGAACCGTGTTAAAATCAACGCGTGGCGTCGTTGGTGTTTGTGCGCGGAACGCGTAAGCTTGATTCGTATTGAGATTCCTTGTATCGTCGAGAGTCGTCGACGACGACGACGACGACGCGTGCACGTTAACGATCGCGCGCGAGTATCGTCGCCTGCCGTGCCTCTCTGTATTGCGTGTACGCGTGTGCGTTTGCTTGTGTGTGTATTTTGTTTTTGCGTTCGCATCGTGCGCGTGTCCTCTCTGTCGCGACTCCTCTTCCGGATTATCGGAAGACCGAGGGCTTCTTTTCAGGGTATGTTAACTGGTTTTCCGTGCTTTCATCTTCTTTCGGGCAGATCCAGCGGCGAGCAACGAGAGCCTGTTCGTTGCGCGATTTTCTTTGAAATCCGTTGGTCCGAATTCGCGAACGGACGTTCCAAGCGAGTACGATCAGTCCCGTTGCAAGATTGCCTCGACGCCGTTTTCCGTTTCCTCCGTTGAAAGTCGTCGCGATATTTCGCGAAAAAAAGGGACCGGTGGCACGCGAGAATCGTCACGGTTGTCGTTGTTTATACTTGTCGGGGCAATTTTGTACTCGGCCGAGAATCGCGTTCGCTCGGAAACGACGATATTGGTGTAATGGATGGTTGTTAGCAAAGGATAGGAGGAGAGAAAGAGAGTGAGAGAGAGAGAGAGAGAGAGTAATGCCGGAGAGTTAGAAAGGGCGGTGTGTGCAAGAGAGATCGAGAGAGATCGAGAGAAAGAGAGTCGAGGGTTTTCAGGTTGTACGGGATTAGCGGTAGGCGTGGGCCTGGGAGTACCGGCGGGACTTCCTCCTCCAGGCACGACGATTATAACGACGATGACGACCGTGTCTACCATGACGTCGATGACGACGACGACGATGCGTCCAGGAGTCGGTGGCGCTCAATGTCGTCAGCCGCCCGCATACAAAGTCGCAGCACAGATGGCAAGGTTGCACAGGCTTGGCCGTGCGCACAGCCACGAAGGTGTTACCTACAGGACCGACCACGAAGATGGTACAAAGCAAACACAATCGCTACGTACATACAACCTACTATTTTATACCACGTTCCTATTTTACGATACGTCTTTTTCTCAAATTTATGGTTTTCGAGGCTTACGCTCCCCCCCGTCGCCGCTCCAGCGACGGGAGAGCGATACCGAATTTCTTTCTGTTTGAATCAGCTTTCTAGAGAATCGCAGACACGATACGTCACGCGTCTATGCTTGCTTTGTCAGCATTTTGAAATTTTCGTTGTCGTCGATCGTATTTCTTTCGCGGAGCCGTCGGCTCGGAGAATCTCTCGCGTTCGAAACCGCCAGGAACCGCCGCCCCGCGATCGATGCACGGCGAAAAATGTTGATCGCGTACCCAGGTCTGCGCGCCACGTGGCATGCAACGTTTTCTCCGTTGTTACGCTTGAACTCGTCGAACCGATGTGGAACCGATGTGGAACCGTCGATGGTAGACGCGCGCGCGACGGTGCAACGAGAACAACGCTCTTCTCGGTGGTCGTAGCTAAACTCTTTCTCACGCCGTAACTTGCTTTCCGTACGGAGAATCGTCGCGAGACTTTGCCACGGCGGTGTATCGGCCGTATGTTCCGCATGTTCCGCATGTTCCGTTCGAACGCGATACCTCGGTTACACCGTAAAATTGATCGTTGCCACGATCGCGCGCACCGTTTCCGATCTCTCTCCAGCAAGCTTCGAGGGAAACGATCGCGTCTGCCCGTTTCGAGTAGAGGCGACACGCGCGTACCAACGATTCGAGAGCAGAGGGAGGAGGGACCGTTCGTTGTTGTTCGTTATTGTTCGTTACTCGCGATGTACATGCTCCGATGATCGCAGCAAAATATGTAAATAACGACGCATTCCCGCATTCTTCGCTTGTACATTTTGCAAAATGCCTGTTTCGTAACGCACGCGTTCCAAGCATAATTGGTCTTGTGATTTTTGGTTTTTCGCCCCTCGGACGACCGAACGATCGCTCGTCGTTCGTCGGCCCGCGCTCGCATCCACGCACGATACCGCGCGCGTACCTTTTCTCGCGACAAAGCGATTCGTATGCACGCGTTGAACGTCGGTGCGATCGCGAGCCCGCTGGAAGCTTGTCGTGGTTCGTTTAACGACGTTCGACCAAGTGCAATAGTTTGTATACTTGTTTATACGTAGTTTTCCATCCTCAGCGTTACTTTCTGTTCTTCGTTGCCGGGGCATGCCGAGCTTGCTTGTAATCATTTTGCACGAAACGTTTCAACAATTCTGTCTTGTCTTTTTTATTTTTTCTCTCTTCTTTTTGTCTGTCTGTCTGTCTGTCTGTCTGTCTGTCCGTCTGTCTGTCTGTCTGTCTGTCTTTCCGTCTTTGTTTTTTTCGTTCGAGTTCGAAGCGGTTCGATCGCTTCGGGAGATGTAGTTGACGGTTAGCGTTTCGTATAGGACGTGCCGTCGAACGGTAACTCGAAGCGATGGTCGAAAGAACGATTCGTTGCGGAGAGTTTCGTGCCATTTCGTTTGCTACCGTGGAAACGGTTCGATGCTTGGACCTTTTATTCCAACGATGTTCCGGCAAGAGGTAGTATCGGTTTCGGATGGTAACGCGTGGCACGGACGCTCTCCGGCCGAATATCCTTCGAAATAGTTGTTGCATTTTTCTGGTTTTTATATTGGTTGTTTCTCCATAACAATTTTCACCGGCCCCGATACGGAAGAAGATCGACGACGCCCCCGTAAGTTCCACGTAAACGTGCTCTTTTTATCTCTGTAACCACGACGAATGCGCAGGTGTCGGTGTCGGTGTCGGTGTCGATGTCGGTGTCGAGATTCGGCTAGGTTTTATAGACGGACGAGCGAAGCGAGCATACCGCGCTTAGCGTAACACGGCTAAACCAACGATTTCATTTTTCAGATGACGAGGATGCTCAGGTGTCGGCGGTTTAATCGAACCACGCGACGCGCAAACCGTTCCAGTCGACGAAACGTCGAGCCTGCTCCTTCTCCTAACGAAGAAACGAAGAAGATCCGTTCGTTGTCGCGTCGGACCGAGCAATCGTCTTCGCGAAAAGGTAAAGTGCGAACGTTCCGAGGACGCGACGGTACTCTCGTCGAAAGGTTTCCAAGTTGAAAGTCGAAAAAGGCGCGTGGACGAACGAGATATCGATACGCACAGCGTTTCCCGATGCTTTTGCATCGGAGGAGATCCCTGGAGAATCGATTCTCCGCGACGCGTTTCGACAACGCGAACAAGAACACGGATACGGATACGGATACGGACACGGACACGGACACGGATATGGATACGGACGCGGAGTGTGCTCGTCTTCCAGAGATCGCGAGGGAAAGAGGAGAGAACCATCTCGTTGGCAAGCGCGCGTCAAAGACTTACGATCGGGAAAGGAAACGAAGCGAAAAGACAAAACGACGACTATTCGATCGGACCGACAGCGAACTTTTTCCGTTGCATAGAACGGCGGATCGTGGGACTAGGACGCGAAAGAAACAGACGTAAGATAATATTCTATATAAATGTGTAATAAATCGAGTCCAAAGATGTTATATATATACCGCGTATCGCCGCAGGGAGTGCGAACGACGGCGAGTCCTGTATTATATACTTTTTAGGCTAATTCCGAACACGTCCCGCCCCTGCCCCCACCCACGCCCACGCCCACCCCGCGCCCACGTACCCCTTTTCCCGTAGATTAAGCATAAGTTGGTGTAAATAGCGTAGCGATTAATCGTAGACCACGATCGGCGGCGAGGAAAAATAACGCGAAAAAGAGACGAAACTGAGTGCAAAGCGGATCGGATACGCGCACCCCGAAAGAACCCCTCGAATCGTCCGATGCGACGGATTTGACGTCGGCTGTTCTTTTCGTTACTCCCCCAGCCCCCCCCGCCATTCCGTCTGCTTCTTTTAAATCGATAAGCAACGTCTGCCGGTGGCGCAAGTTTTTATGGTTTTAGTCATGTCGCGTTTCCGAGCTTCGTTCTTCGTTACCTTTGTCGCAGGAAGAAGGAGCGTTCTAGCCGGCAGAATGCTCGAAACGATTATTTTATTTCGCTAACGATTACGGTTCGATCGCCGCGTCGAACACGTTCATCGAAATTTCGTAATCGATGGAAGATCCGACTCTTTATGGCTTCGATGTGTATTGAATTTTTATCGTTGATGCGATCAAGTACAAAGTATTTTTCAAAGACTAACACGAGCGGCGTTGCGAGATAGGTACGGAATCGAAAGTACTGTTCCTGGACTTTTCGAATCCTTATAGAGGCGGCTACGGCGCGTGTAGCGGCCGTAAGAGTACGAGCGTTGGACGTCTAATCGCGCGTGTACGTTGAACGATCAGGAAGAAAGAGCGAGAAAAACAGTGCCGGAAGATCGATATACAACAAGGTATTAGCGTTTCAGGATATTTACGAATCGACGAAAAGTAAAGTCTATACACGATGTATCGCGTATGCTCAACTTATTTTTACCGAATCTAAAAACTAAAAGAAATCTTAGATCTGGCTATAATCGATGTGCGATGTATATATCGATATTCTCGATTCGCTCTGCCGCTGATCGAAGATGGATGCTCCAACGGCGACTCGTCGAACTCATATTTTCCGAAATTTTATCAGTATCACGGTACGTCTTAGTTTTATATAAATATAAATATATTATATATAAATATATAAATATATAAATATGAATATACCTATATGTATACCGGCGCTGTACGAGCAAAAGGGAGAGAGAGAGACACGGAGATGGTAGCGGCGCAGATAGTCCGGTAGTCCGGTAGTCCGGTAGTCCGTCTTTACCGGTTCGGATCGATCGACGAGACGACGATGCGCCACCGAGAAAAAGATCCGTATCCTATCGTAAGATGATTCGAAAATTATTCGTTTCGCGCGCACAACCCTCGAGTCCTTTATCGGCGAGAAACGAGGAAATTGGAAATTTCGCGCGTGGAACAGCGAACGCGATCGCGCCGATGCGGAGAGAGCCTAACGTTGGAAAACGCGCGTCTCCTCCTACGAAACGGTCTTTCGCGAAAACGAAATGGAAATCTCGAGGATCGACGCGATGCTCGAACACCTTCCGCCGTTGACATTTCGCCGTGTCTCGTCTGTTCGCCCGAATCGCCCGAGTCGCCCGAGTCGCCCGAGTCGCCCGAGTCGCCGTGACCAACAATTATGCTTCCCCCGAAGAAACCGCTCGTGGATATTCCGATTTCGGTGGACGTCTCGCGTCTCGTACCACTACCGAGCCGTAATGGAAACACGTGCCAGACACCAGCGAACGTCGCGTCGATCCTTGGCTCGTGTTCGTGGTGTTTCAAGGGATCGAAGGGGCTGCTCTTCCGAAACGGTAGCTCCTTTCCTCGGTACATCCCGAACCCACCGACATTTACCGCATATTCGTATTAATATCTCTTTGTACATATCCTAACGACTTTTAAAATATTCTTAATCCAACGTTCTCGCAGGAATCGTTTAAATCATTGTATCCAGCGTTCCATCGACGCGAAAGCTTTTTTCATGATCCGGGAGTAGAGAGAGAGAGAGAGACAGAAAGAGAGAAAGCGAAAAGTCGAACCGAACGAGTAGATCGAGAAAAATGTCTCGTCTTTGTTCCGTTCTTTTTTCTCTTTCATCGTGCGAACGTCGCGATCGTCGTAGTCTCGAGACATCTCGAAACACCCCCACAGTTTTGCGTTTCTTCCGACGACCAGCCCCTCTACACGGTTGGAGGGGGAACGATCGCGAGACGCAAGGGGGGAAAAGCAAGGAAACCAAGAGGAACGGAAAATAGCAAAACGATTATTTCTTCTTCCCATAATTTTTCGTGTAATTGCGAGCGCGTGAGAAAATGCGTGCGTAAATGCGAGAGTAAGAGAAACCGAGCGAGCGCGAGCTGCGAGCTGCGAGCTGCGAGCTGCGAGAAAGAGAACGGGAGAACGCGAAAGAGAAAGCTAGACGAAAAGAGACGATACGCGTGGACGAGCCTCGAACTTTCTTCTTCCACGCCACACTGTCGTCCTCTTTTATCTTTAACTTTATTCTTAGCTTTATTTATATTCCTTGCCCCTTGTTCTCCCGTCGTTTTAATTATTTATGAAAACTTGGAGACGAAGCGACTGCAGAATCGCGGGGTACCACTCGCGCGAACAACACGAGCAAAAATGCAGGAAACTTTGAGAAATTTTTGTATTTAATTTGTTTAATAAAACTTGGATCGTAGTACAACGTCGTTTCGAGCGATTCGGTGTCGAGATACGAGTCCCTTTTCTTTTCGTTGTTTCTCGACGGAACGAAAACCGCGAGACGAATCGGTACGAACGAGCATAGATCGAAGAGAGCGTGGCGAGAGGAGAGGAAAGAAGGAAGGAAGACACCCGAGCGAACAGTTGCGCGGAAACGCGTTCGTTGATAAACATTTTCCTTAATTTTGTACATACGTAAACGCGCAACGAACGCGCATCTTTCGCGTTTTCACTTTTAAGTTGTACATTTTTCGACGAATCTCCGAATACGGTACGCGTCGTTGCGACCGTGCGCTCGTTTCTTCTCGATCGTTGAAATCTTTCGATCGTCGTCGTCGTCGTGATATCTGGCAAATCGGTTTCGGTTTTGCTCGAAACCGTCTATGCAGGTTCGATACGATTAATTTTCAACCGAAACAAAAATAAAACGCAACGATCGAACTACGACTGAAACGCTAGATTCGAAATAAATACTCTGTCGTGGTACGAAAACGATTCAATTCGATTCGATTCGATTCGATGTCGTTGCGAAGGAAAACGGTGGAAAGTTGACGACGGGTGCCGTACGCGAGAGAAGAATCCGTGGGAACGAAACCTGTGGTGATACTACTGCTACTATTTTGTACGATACAATGTTTTTGTATATCCGTCTACAGTATGTATAGGAACAAAGTCTACCGACGATAATAATATGTGGTTGAAATTGTATCGAACGCGTATCGAACGCGTATCGAACGCGTATCGAACGATTTGTAGCGCGACGGACGCAAACTCCGGTGGTACGATATTTACCAAGAATCACGCATAGATGTTGTTTCCGTTAATGTACACCTGTAAAATCCCAGTCGAACAATATATAAGCTACTAAAGGATTGGCAAAGAGTTGTTTGCGCGTAATTTGTTCGCGATGCGTTTCATCTACTGTTTCGCATAAGCAGAAACAGAATTTTCCTGACGATGGAAAAAAAACACTGTGCGCCATAGCCGCCGCATCGCCGCTGCATCGCCGCCGCATCGCCGTTGCATCGCCGTTGCATCGAATCGACGAAACGAGTAAGGCAAGAACTCGGACAAGCCTGTCGGTAGCTCGACGAGTAAGTACGCGACCCTTGCAGCAGTCTCTTTGTCCGGTGCTGCTGCACCCGGTACTCGGACGACGGCAGCGTGACGCGCGTTACGGTATGCGTTTCTTTCGGGCCACCTTTAAGGCTGTAGAGTTCCTGTTCCGATAAGTCTGGTTTCTGGTTTGCCTTGCCGCGCCCCTGTCACCTCTCCGGACCTAGAGAGCCGTGAACTATTTCTAGCAACGCGTACCGGTAAACGGACGCCCGACCGAGCCGCGTTCTTGTCGTCGCAAGAGTATCGTTCGCGAGTCGAGACGACAAGCTCTTTCGCTCCTTTCGGAAAGGAACTCGTATCCTTTCTCCTCGTCCATCGTCTATGGGTACGCGGCTCGATTCTTCTCGCAGCGGGAATAACGCGAGACGCGGTGGATCTCCGATCACGGAGGGGGAAGGTGGGTCGAGAGTCGAGAGTCGAGAGTTTCTCATTAAATTTATCGCAATACCGTAGGGAACGCCGAAAGGTTGCTCCATGAAAGTATCGTGACCGCGAAGCGCGCGGGATCGCGTTCGCATTTGCAAAGGAAATTGCCGTGATGCGAAGCGTAGGGCGTCGGCCGAGCAACGCGACGCGGAAACACCCATCGTTCGATCTTGCTCCGATATTCAACGAGCCACCAATATTCTCGATTCGAACGCGATTCCCTGATCGTTCGATCCTACGCGATCCACCTTTCGAATATCCAAAGGGAATAATTTGTTGGTTTTTCTCATTTTTCCATTCCCACGACGAATACCCATGAGAACGCTCGCAAATTAGTTTTAAATAAGCGGACCGAGAAAACTTTCTCTCGGGTGTAGCGAGTAGCGGCGACGCGCGACTCGACTTCGATGCGTGAATCCGGCGAAAGCAAGATTAGAAAAAACAATTTAAATCGAGTAATCGTTGATTTATTCGTTGCGTTCTCTTGGAAATTTATGTAAAGCGTGTAGCAGCCTTTTACAGGAAGTTTGGCCGGTTCGCAGAGGAAAGCTTCGAGGTAAGATCGCGAACAAGGCTGTGATCGTAGTTACCCGCGATCTTTTAATTACGAACGCGTGGATAAATTATTTCTCCCGAAAGAAAAGCAAGTAATTTCGAGCGAGCGATAAGCAACGACCGTCCAACGTGTCGGAACAACGAAAAAATCCTCAAAGAAATCGATTTTGATTTCTAAAACTGTATCGTACTCGCGCTTCGTTCCTTTTCTCTTGCTCAAAATATCGCGTCGAATCCCGACGAACGACATTTAACTCTTACTGAAGGTGTAGGAATAGCCGTCGGGTGTCCTGTTGAAGTCGAGCTTTCCCGGCGGATAAAATCTTCGAGGTTGTGGTGTCGTGATCGCGTTGTACGGCGGTAGCGGCCTGGCCGGGGGTTGGTAGCGCGGCTGGGAGTCGTACGAGGGTATGGATTGAATTTCTGGTAGCGGTGGAGGCGGTGCAGGCGGTGCAGGCGGTGCCGGTCGAGGTCTGTACGGATACAGAGGCTCGGTCTCGTACAAGGGTTGTTGCGGTTCTTGCTGCGGCTGCAGCTGAGGCTCGTAGACCGGTGCGCTCGGACGTTGATACGGTTGACGATGATGCGCGACCGGACTATAGTTCGGTGGTTGATAATCCGGCGAGTTGTATCGTGGTAGGGGCACGTACTCCGGTTGCGGCGGTACTTGAGGGGGTGGCACGGGAATACCGTCGCCGGTTGCCTGGAAAATTCGTTATTTGTCGAGGTGTTGTGCATTCTTGTCGACCAGTTCGTCCGGTTTCGAAAGAAAGGTAATCGAGGAAAGCCGACGATCTATTCGAACGAGAACGTATCCGCGACGAGTTGCGTACCTGAAAACCATTTTTCCCAGCCGTGTACGTCACTGTACGCCTTTGACCGGTCGGATCGACGTAAGAGTAAGACCCACGCCGATTTCCATAGACGTCGCTCTCTTCTTTGAATTCCACGCCGTCTTCCTGCGAATACGCGGCTCCGAAAGTTCCGTCGCCAGCCAAGTATCTCGCGTCGCTCAAAATTGCAGCCTGCCGAGGCGACTGGTACTGACCGTTCGACCATCGACAAAAAGTCAGCGCAACAGCGCAAAATAGGAACCTCTGCGTCTGTAAGAGTTTTTCGATGGTAACGATCTTCTAGAGATCCTTGCTCGAGTTGTCGCGAATTCGAGCCGACGTCCGATCGTTCGACGTTCGACGTTCGACGTTCGTCTCGTTTCGAAAAGTTTTCCGCGCGAATCGTAACGCAACTTTCCTGCTTTTCGTTCGCAAGAAAATATCCCGAATAAACCTAAACGTATGCGACTACTTACGAATATAGCACCCATAA
Organism: Agapostemon virescens; assembly: GCA_028453745.1. Classification (NCBI taxonomy): domain Eukaryota; kingdom Metazoa; phylum Arthropoda; class Insecta; order Hymenoptera; family Halictidae; genus Agapostemon; species Agapostemon virescens. Next base: position 13,504,496 of record CM052095.1, on the reverse strand, counting down.
TAGAGAAATAACGATAACTGGGCGACGAGAGGTGCAACAATGCCTCGAACGATCGTCGAGAGGGGCGTTTTATACGACGGATCGGATCGCGTTGACCCGAAGAGGCCTTGGCGGCCGCCCGCGCGCCCTGGCTGCACAATAATGCAGATTGCACTCCGATCTTCAACCACACCTATCGACTACCAACTACCAACTACCAACTACCGTTCAACTTTCATCCCGTTGACAACTTTGTGCTCTCGCGTTTATCCAAACAACACTTTTAATCAGGCAAATCCCCTAATTATTCTTTATTTACAGGAAGTTTATCAATTTATTTAGAAACCTTTTATACGTTATCCGTTTGTTGTATCAGAACATGGAGCTCAACGTTCAGCTAATTGCTCAAATGCGCAACACAGTTTATTTGTAGATACCTCTTATTTTTAAACAATTTATTTTCGAGCAACAGTTGCAATTAATTACCCACAAATTTTACACAATATGCATAAACTTGTATAATATTATACTTGTATCGAATATTTATCAATATATTCTAATAGCATTTATACTATGACGGCGGTTCAAATATTTCTGAGGAGATAATTTACCAAATATGCAAGGTATCTTAACCTTTTATACTCCAAGCAATTTTAATTCCTTGACTCGAGATTATTTTTATCTCTATATATTGTAGAATAATTCCATTGTACGTGCTTCATTTCCTTTCGTGCATAACAAATTTCTACCTATTAATCAATACGCGCAACATTTCAATTTATGCTCCATAAATAGATATAATAAATAATAGTCTGACAATTTTTAGTCTGTCGCCTCGAAGAAGCCATTCGAGTGTTAACAGTTAACAATATTCGCGTTCAAGGATTATTAGATTGTTTTATTAATTAATTAGATGGCATGTTCGTCAAAGGACTTCTTGTCGAAATTGTTGGAAAAAACCAAAATTATAAACATTAAACAGAAATACTAAATTCATCGATAAGTCCATCAAGTTCCACCGAACTAAGTTCTGGTGGGGAGCGTTCAAGTGAGAGCTTCGCGCTTGGCTGGGGGCCTGACGAGCCTATTTAAGCGCGGCGAGCGCGCTCGGTCAGACCAGTCTGGCCGGAGACTCCGGCAGGAACGGATGGGTCCTGCTACTCGACCGACCTTGGAATGTTTTTGGGGTTCAACAGTGGTCATCATCCTAGTCTCGGCCGCGCTACAATGTAAATACACGCGCGGGCACTCAACAACCGACTCCGGCAACTTCCAACAGCAAATGCTTAACCTATGCTCTTCTTAAAAATACACTTAAATCTACGACATACTCATTACAGGGATAGGGAAATTAGTTTCTCAACTATCTGCGGTAGATGGCGCTACCATCGTTTGTTGGAATCTCTGTAAAAAGCAGATGATTCGTGCCGCAGATTACTCATTATCTCATAAGAAATTCGGCATGAATCAATTACTGTTTTCCATTTTCCAACATACTAAATAAAGTTTTTCGAACGGTATGGACGCATAAAAATCTCACGACTATTACACGAAGGCAAACTTTTGTTTCGTTAAATATTAAATATATTCTGAACGATTCGATGAGTTGCTGCATACAACGTTCGCATTCCCCCGTCGTCAGTTTTGTTACACAATTTCCACAGTAGGAACTTCGAAATATCTAGTATACTGGTATATAATGTCAACTGTGGCAAAAGTTACATTCGGAGTATGCTGTTTAACTTCGATTGGCATAGTGGGTTATGTGCATTATAGGCAAGAATACGACAGGTAATTTCAGCAATTCCCAATCAAACGATAGGTTATCCGGATGGCGCTCGAAACACAAGCACGCGTTCGTAATGGCTCCTTCGGAATATCGGAATATCGTAATGTATGCAGATGGTGCGTTAAATTAAAAACAAATTATCAACCGGGCAACCGTGAAATATAACGTGCACTCCAGCAGAGAAGGGATCGACGATAAAAATAACAAACTCTAAAGAACATTAGAGATTTCCTTATCGCATAACGACGCGTGTTGTGGAATGTGAAATGTGCGAATGGTTTTTTATTTTCGTATTATTCTTTCAGAAAACAACTTCATTTAGGTGTAATTCGCGATAACGAACTACAAGAACGGAGACGAATACAGAATTTGTTTTATCTTGAGCAACAGAACGAGTTGACGAAACAACTGAGACTTTCTGAAACACAAGAAAAGAAGCAACGGGAATCTTCACAGCTAGTAAACATCGTTTAACCTTTCTCTATATCGAGTAGTTTGTTATTTTTTAGTTGCTGTCAACAACATTTTAACCATATTCTACTTTCTCAACATTCTTTCTTCCTTTTTTATTATATTTATTAATCGAGTAACACTTGAACAAGATAAAGCGATATCCTCATGAATATAATGACTACGGAGGAACCTGTAGATCAACCAGGTAAACGTAGGTTACGGGAGGTCGAGTGCAAAAGAGACTTTCGTAAATCGATCACGTTTGCTTTGAAATTTTTAGATTTGATTTGCGTGGAAGAGAGTCTTATGAGTTTTGAAAATCTGGACAGAGCGTCGCCGGATCTCTGGCCCGAACAAAGTGAGTCTTTGCTACGAAACGTATTGCCTTCTCGATAAGAAAGCGACGATGTATCGAACGTAATAGCGCTTACTGAAGTTCCAGGTGTTAACGAATTTGTTGCCCAAAATTCACCACAAACCGAGCCATCGTCCTGGGCTGCTGGTCTAACGCCGGACGACATAAATCAACTGCATCGTAAGCTCCCCCGACTCGCAGGGAACGGTCAATATTCTATTAGGCTTAACTCTGTTCCGATCGGGTAAAGAACAAGATCGATTTTGTTTTAGAACTGGGAAACTTGTCTATGACCGGCTTAATAGCAGAAGTAAAAAAGCTCCACGATACGGCTTATCAGTTGGGATTGGAAGAAGCTAAAGAAATGACTCGTGGAAAGTACTTGAACATCTTCAAACACAAATCGTAACGTTGCATCGAAAAGAACGATAGTTGATTGTAAGTTGATCTTGCTACGACGGTATCGGTGTGCTCGGTATTATCGTCCGGTAGGCGTATTTAATTAACAGTTCTCTAAAATCCAGCGTATATATCTTTGCACGTCGACGAAGACCGATGGATAGTTGGTGGCTGAATTGCAATTGGAACCGTAAGACAGGATGCCTAACTGCAAAGTTATGTAGAAATAACGATTATTAATTTTTAAGTCGAGTAACGAACGTGTAAATGATTTTATTGTAAATAAATCAAAGTTTCGAAAACCAAAGACCAAAGACCGTCGTAAGTAGGATGAATATTTTGTTCATACCAGAAAATAAGTGTCGCCGTATCTATGTAAAAGAGGACTTCCGTTGTAGCCCGAACAGGGCATTTCTTCTCCGATTGCACAAAGTTCGACAGAGTATCCTCTAGTATAATAATTTGTACATTCCTGAGTCGATAGAATTCCCATCTTCAAAGATTGTTGTCGACAGGACTTGACTTGAACGAAATTCGAGGATATTATCGTTTCGGTGGCATAGGTAATTGTCGATTTTCAATTAGATCGTCGAATATCCTACCGTTTCGACTGGAAAGTTTTCCCCATCCAACGAGAACAGAATCATCGGTCGGGCTTGTATGTTTCGGTGGTAGACATATCGGCTGCACAGCTTCTAAACGAGTAACGAACGATGTATGTCTTTACGAGCAAGGTGGCATTAGATTACTCGAACGAGGAGTGAACAAATTACCGGTATATCGTATCGGCTCTCGCAACCGTAACAACGCTACGTCACTCGTAAATGTATTCGCTTGATAACGCGGGTGTTTTATTATATAGGATATATTATGCTTTTGCGCGCTACATTCCGGATCGGTCTCTGCATTAAATTCCCCGACAAGTACGAAACGCCTGTTGAAAAATGAATTACATATCCATAGATTACGATACGTGGAAATTCAGAAATTATAGAAAGCTATGTAAATATTGTATTGTACAATCTGTAGCCGTCGTTCTTCGTAAGGGCACAAGTTGCGGTAGTCAGTACTGTTCGTTCGTTTAGAATGACTCCGCTGCAAGGGTATTTTGTTTCCCCGGTCATGCCTATGCAAAACAATTGTATAGTATTTGGCGCAACGGCTATCGTAAACATTCGAGACTGTAATCGATCGATTAATAATTATTAAGCTCACCGCAAAAGCCAATTCTTGCAACGAAAGGATACGCTCCTAAAGCGTCCAAGTTATCGTCGACGAAGCTTCTCCCGCAGTTTAAAATTGAATTTGATCTGCTGAGAAACATCCCATCCGCTGGAGCAAACACTGGATTCGCAACATCGCCGTCCAAGTCGCAGCAGACTTTTACCTTAAGGTTGTCGTAGCCGCATACCGCTTGACGAAACCTGAATCAACGTTGACAAATCATCGAGTGTACACCGAGAAGAAAAAACAGAAGCGTTCACCTACCTGTGAACGTGAAGCAAATTCTGACTCATTAGATTCACGAGAGCTGGACAATTTTCGAGAAAAATGCACATCTTGTCCCCGGGACAATCGATCGAACCAGTCTCGTACGGGTCGCTGAAGAAATTTTGAGGCTGTGCGAAAACACAGAGCAGAAAAGTTGCCAGTAAAACAACACAGGAGTACAACAACATTTTTATTGACTCGTCCGACAACGCTTAAACCATATTTCAAACTGAGGTCTTCTGGGAATCCTATTTCGTGACGCGCGGTGGATTTCCCTGTACCCGTTACCCGTTACCTTGGGTCAAGGCATTATTCGTTCTTCCGGCGGAAATCTCATTGTCAAGCAATAAATGATATTTTGCAAAAGCTCGCGCGAAAAAGTCGATTCTTCCGGCACGGTAGCATTCTACGTACACCCGATACCTTTGGAAACTCGTTGGTAGATATATTGAAAATTCCACTTACGAATTAACCGACCTACGTACTGTACGTGTCTGTTAATTTTCAGACTATCCGCAATGTCTAAAGCCACATATTATTCTCTTTACAGGGACACGACAACGTCAAATAAAAAGAAGACGAAAAGACGAAAAGAGGATTAAGATAAGGATATAAAGGATCACCGGATGCGAGGAAAAGCTGTTCAATATCGGCAGTGCAAGTGACGATTTTCGTTCGATTCGATGGCGGTCTCAACGATGCCCGTACTTCTGACGAAATCCACTGCCACGATGTTGGCAGGGTACTGCCAAATGGTGCTGTACCAATTGGTGATGTTAGCGTTCACTCTATGCGCCATGTCGCGGAGGCTACCGAGTCTATTGGAAAGAACATCGACGAAACCGGCCGTCAGTTCCGCCATCGCTGATCTTGGCCTCACCCTGTAATCGCTGAAACGAGCAAGTGGCATATCTTTACGCTCGCCTATCGGTTCGATCGTTGCAACGATTCCACGGTTCGCTTTTAATATCTACCTGTCGTTGTTTTCTATATCGTTCAGATGCCTGTACAAATCCTCGATGGTTCTGACGTTGCCCCATTGATGCCGCACGCAAGGCCACACGCTAGCGTGTTCGCGGACAATTTGCGCGTTTTCGTATCCGATTATCAATCTTTTTCCAGAACTCCAGATATCGTTCAGCGTGACGGACCACCCGTAACTGTTTGGTAGCAAATAATCCTGTAACTCCGCCTCGAGATGCGACACCAACTTGCGATGCGTAGCCGTGTCGTCGAACCCTGGAAACCACAAACAATGCGCGATCGTTACCGCATCGAAGGTTCTCTCAGTGAGAAACATGGACGAGAGCAATCGGTGAATCGAACAAGTTACCAATTGGAAATTCGCGAATGTCCATTACCACGATTTCTTCGGTGTTCTTGAGGAACCGTTTCGTCTGGTCTAGGACCGTTTTCAGAGACACCGATCGGTAAAGCGGCCCGTGATTCGTCCACCAAATCTCCTTCGACAAAGGATAATGACCCACCCTGATGTCCAAGTATCGTACGCCGTGGATCAATTGACCGAGAATGTCTATATCCTGTGTGGGTTCGTTAACAATAATAAAGAACAATAAATTCACGTTATGCGTACCACTCTTTCAAGCGTTGTTTTATTACCTGTGTTACAGCCAAGTTTGTGATAAAGTTCCCTTGCACGTTCTCCGCATAAGACGCGGAATCGTGCGTTCCAGGAAGAAAGATTTGACTGATCCTGCGCGCTCCCAGAATGTTTTGCCTGTCTTTCATCCATGTCGGCCGCGTTTTCAAGCATTCTATTTCTTTCAGATCACCCGTTGCCGCCAGTCTCGCTACACTATATTCTAAAAGAAATGTTTTTCGAATTTATTTCTATTGGAATAATTCTCGGCTCGCCACGAATAGCTGCAGCGAGTCGGGCCTAATCCAGCGATAGCTACCGCGTAAACAAAAATTACTGAAAAACAAATTCGTATTCGATGCAACTAAACCGAGCAACGACGACGACGATACGCTTGTAGCATCACATCGATCACCTACTATAACATCGTTGCAAAAATGCGAGTTGCGAACTTGGTAGAAATTCCGCTTGTATTCCAGTCCTCTCGAAACCACTCGATCCACGGGACGTTACGTTGTAAAGAACGATGGGAACATATGGATGATCGGTGTTTAGAAGCACGATCTTTTCTCCGGGTCGAAGATCGACGTTGTTCCAATAGATCTCGATCTCGTGAATGGACGACTTTGAGACTATTGGGGAGATAAGGATACCCATGCGGGACTGCCCTGAAAATAATAACTTTATCGCTTATACGTATCGTAGAAGAAGAACGAACGATCCCCGAGTACTTAACTACTTGAGGACCAGGAATGAACTTACAGTTCTCCGCGGATGAATTGCAGGCTGCGGTGGCTAAACTTTCGCTAATCTTTATCACCGGAAAAACGAGTATCAAGACTGTCAAACACCGGATCATTGTTCCTTTACAATTAAAAATTCCAATTTACGAACGACCAAGTTGGCCCGAGTGTTACGCATTTACAAATAAGCGCGAAAACATTAAACAAACAATGCTTGACGCTCGTAACAGCGACCAAGTGTCGCGGAATGTGTGACAAGGTCTAGCCGAATAAGAACTGGTACAGGGACGTTGTGTTCTCCAGCGTGGAAGAGTTCGTTCGAACAACGATTTATCGAGCTTCTAGTCCGAACTCGCGGTAATCGCAACACGGATCGCGGAACAACGAGATGACATCGAACAGGCGAGAGGAAAAGAGACGGAAGAGACGGAAGAGATTTCGCGAGAGTACGCCGATTTGACCCTGTACGCGACACGCGACACTGTGCAACGTGTTTTCACAATGACTCGTTCGCACGTTCTTATACAGCGAATGCCGTTGATCATCGCGCTCGCTGACGTATACCATTTTTTAATTTCTACCAAAGTTTCCGCGAGCATCGATCACATCGGTCACTTAACATTAGAAATGAAACGTGAAACTCGTAGTTTTACGGTTCAGCCGTTCTAGAAAAACGGAAATTGTATTTTTCGCGATAACATATGTAGTATTTCTCGCGTTCCCGTTTGTAACAGGTATTCGTATTTCGCATCGATACAACTGCAAATTGCATCGTGTAATCGAGAAAATTCTCTTGGAAGCTTTTCCAAGTTCACAGTTTTCTAGGTTTTATATGAAATTTTGATCGATACTCGGATCAGACTCATCGTACGACATACAGCGTAACGATCGACTCGATCGTAAGAAAAATAAATGATCGTTCAACACCGTCTAGTACACGACGAACAACCAGCATCGTTATCAACGATATGAATATTCACTTGTCGAACGTAGGAACGCATACCGCGACTCTACAATAATAATTAAAATCCTACTCTGTACACGTGTCGTTAACGTTACGATAAATATTTCCACTTGTGCATATTAAAAATTATACAACACACAAATTTTATTCTTTTCTTAATCGACCGTCATACATATGTGCAATTAGGACGTTCTCGAATTCTCGTCGAATTCGAAGAATTACGCGGTACGAAGAGAGACATGACATAAAATAATATTATCTCGTTACAACGCACGCTGGTAAAACATCGCGATCGAAAACACGGTGTACTCTCGGTTTCTAGACCGAATGGAAAATTGTCACGACGTACATTTACAAACTTGTTCGTACGATAATTTTCTCACGATCGTACCGTCTCTCTTAAGCTCCACGTCGATACTATAATTTTCTATGCGTAGTTTGTACACTAAACCTTTCATTTCCTTATATTTTCCCCAAAGAATCACAACGTCTTTTCCAATGGCAGGTATTACCGTCTCCAGGTATTCCTGATCTATCTTTATCACATGATTTTCGACATTTTCCGGAGATTTTAATTTTACTTTTGCAACGAAATTCTGATTTTCTACGGACTGGACTAAGCCTTTAGCTTTGTAGTATTTCTCCCCTAAAGTTTTCGTAATTACTTTCACGGTTAAACCTTCTCTCAGCCAGCCCTCTTTGTTTCCTCGATCCTCTTCCGCTTTGAATTTGTATTTGCTTAGCCGTTTCACGGATCCTGCTTCCGACCGTACCTCTTCGTCGCTCGGTATTTCCTGTTTCACGTCGTAAATACAGAAGGCCGACTTTCCACTGGCAGGGCCTCTCTCTTTGTTACTTTTATCCTTCTCCTGTTTGATAGGGTTTAAAAGTAACTTTGGCTTTTTGTTTAATTTCATTTCGATGACCAATGGCGCGTCCGTATCGGATCGTGTCAACGGTTCTTTAAAAGTTTCGTCGTTCCGTCCGCCGGTATCTTGTTGACCCTGCTCCACTTGTTTTTCTATGAACTCCATCATCCTCTCTTCGTCGTCTTTGTCCATTTTTTGTTTCTTGGCTTTTTTCTCCTGCACGGCCAAGGTTTCCGGATCTCTGTCGACGTACGTCACGTACCAACCTGAAAGAAATGTAAAATTAACGTAAAATCAACGGAAAATTAAAAGCACGCTCAACGATCGATCGATCGATTTACCTTTCTCCGTTTCGTCTACGACGCATTGTCCGGTACGGCCGAGCCATTTTACGAACGCCGTCAGGGTGACCCACATCGTGGCGTTCATGTGAATGTGCGCTCTATCGGAGATGTACTCTTGATACACGCGATTAGCCGGCACCCTTCTGGTTCCGAATTGTCTCTTCAACAAATTTAAATAGCCTTGGGAAAATTCTCTGGAAAACTGATCCATGTATCTGTGCGCGTTGTCCGCGAACAACAGCAATTGTCTGTGGTGAGATTCGGACATTGTGTGACACTTGAATCCATTCTCGTCTCTGCATTGTTTTTGACACATCTGACAATACCATCTTAACTTTTGCAGGCCCTTCGCCTTGATTTTGTTGGCAATGTATTTGGGTGTTCCTACCTCGTGTTTACCCATCCTTATGATCTCTAAAAGAACAACACACTCAAATATCGAACAAATTCTTTACTCGTTTGAACGATCAACGAAACTTTACGTTGAAACTAACGAAATCGACGTACGCGTATAATGAAAATGCATAGTATACTGTACCTTCTTCTTTCTTTGCAGATTAGAATGTTTCTCAACTCGGTGATACGTAAACTATTCGATGGAAATAGCTTCGGTAACTTTTTCCCGAAGCATATTGACAAACAAGATATTACGAGGATGTTCTTTAAACTATACGTTACATAGACTACAGAGCCTGTTATGGAAACGACGCTCTTATCGACACGCGATAAGGAAGGGAGCGATCTTTGCATTACGCGTGTTTTAATCAATGGCGGTAGGAGGGAAATTCAAATGTGTCGTGTATACATGTAGACCGCAACCCATGGACGCGTAGACATTTTATCGGGCTTGGAATAGTTTGGAATAGGTAAAGAAAGGACGAGAAGGAGAAAGGATCTTTTTGAATTTCAAATAGAGAGAACCAACCAGTCGTAATTCCCGAAGTCCTCGGTCAAGAAGTCCTTTAGATTCCGTCGAACTTTTCTTTCTCGCTCGACCTCCGAGCCCTAAATATTTGCCTGTAGAAGAATAGAACGCCCCTGCGTCCCTTGTTTCAGCCGGCCTTTTTACCCTTGCGGACTCTCTATTCTTTTCTATTGGTGAAGAAAAGAAGATGGGAACGAATGCGGAAACAAATTGAGGCAACTTGATTCGGGTACACGTTGAACGCGTTTCCATCGGATCCTTGAATCGACAACAACGACTACAGTTTCTTTGCAATTTGACTTGGAACGCTATCTCCGATCTTCTTACACGATAAGAAGAAAGAGAGCGCCGTTGCGATCGAAATATTAGTGATAAGTATAATTGGTTTGCACAGTTTATTGGAACGCGCCGCGCCGCGCCGCGCCGCCCACGGTCGTTAATCGATCCCCGTCCATAGCCGACAAGTTTCCAACATCCTCGCGGTAACGTGTAAATCTGATCGATCATTAAGTAACCAAATACTCGTAGTTGCACGTAATCTCTTGTAACTTTGCTCCTGGTACTACGCCGCACCCGGTTCTAAGTTCAATTTCATATGCTCTCTGGCAATATACCAGACACCTTCTGCAACGCATACCTGCACATGCAATCCGTTTCCGACAATGCACGCACCTGTATACAGGATACTCCATAAGGTCAATAGCAAACTGCTATCGAACAATTTGCCCGAGCTAAGAATAGTGGACCTTTTTACGTCCCGACACGATCAACCGCGCCAAAATTATTCGTTTATTCGAGAACGAACAAGTTCCATGAAACAAAGAAAACGCGAACAGGCCCAAGAAGAGGCTGCTTCGAAACCAGACCATGCTGTTGGACATAAATAGGAGGAGAAGAAGAAGAAAAAGAAGAAAAAGAAGAAGAAGAAGAAGACGAAAAATTGCACTTGGGACTTTGAACACGGTTAAATGGAAAGAAACGATCTTCTGTACACGTTTATACGTTTGCAAGCAGATCGTTACTTATGTGTTCGTTACTTGGACGAGATTCTTCCTACGTGTACATGTATGTGTATGTAGGTAAGTAAGCAAGCAAGCAAGCAAGCAAGTATGCGTGTACGTATGTATTATTCGTACGGGCACGAATGCTTGTACAACATAATTTGGAAGTTTGGATCGTACTTTCACAGGGCAAATATGGAGCATCTATTTCGAACAAGCGCGAACTTGAACTTAACCGAATCGACGTAATCTCGATGAAGGAGCATGATAGCCAGGAAATTGGTGGTTGGTACCGCAAACGATACGATACGTTTTCTCGAGAAACTTTTGACCATCGAATCGAATCGAATCGAATCGATTTGGTATCGGACGGATCGTGTACGTCGAAAGGTTTCGTACCATACGACAGCAGATTTCTAAATACCGTTTCGGTATTAAAATTGGACAGAGCTTCGTTGAAAATTGTTCTCGACGCGAGATTCGCGTTGCTCGATTATCCGTTTCGATCAGCGAGGAAATGGCACGAAACGCGTGCAAGGATCGACAAGCGTCGATAAAGGCGCGAGATAGCGCAGCGCCGAGAAACGATCCATTGCGGTTCGTACGTAGGTACCTGGTTGCACGCCTAACGTAGCTAAAAGCGTTCTTTCACCCCCCTTTTAGAAAACGATCGTGATCGAAAATTCTGTTATGGTCTATAAAAGAAGAACGACGATACAACGATACAACGATACAACGATAAACGAGTCTGGATCTGGAAAAGAAACACGCGTTGCAGAAGATTTACGGTTACTTTTAAAGATTGCCGCGGTACACCGGAAGGACGAAGGGACGTATCGTCTACGGCGGTATCAGGGGACAACGCGGTAAGTCAGGTCACCGAAGACGGCTTCGAGAGTTCCAAGTTCGTTGGAGCCGGGAAGGTTTCGGGAGGAGGACCGAGAGCGACCGGGCTCTGTTTCTTCGCATCGAATTCCCCAATGTGCTCGGGCAGCCTTCGGCTCTTGGAGTTCACGGCTCGTCGTTATGCATATACCCAATAGCTATTCACATTCACAGCTCGCGGCACAGCCTGGTGGGATGGTAGCTCGTGCGCGGCGCGATGAACCGAGTCGGCCGAAACCTGCCGGAATTATTAACTCCTGTCAGTCTAGGCAGCTCGATGCAGCAACGAGCAGCACTTGACTGCCTCGTCTACTCGTCTACTCGTCTACTCGTCTACTCGTTGAAACCGGACGAACGAGAGGCATCGATCTCTCCCCGTGGTGGATCGAGCGTATCGCGTCGAGGTGACTCGCCTAGAGGCTGAAACGTTGTTCGAGCTGGTTCGGTTTTTTCGAACTAGTCTCGGAAAATTCAAACGGTTATTCCTTGAAAATGTCGGAGCACGCACGCGGAAAACGATCTCGCGCGTGCAGATCCTATCTGTTCCGACGATGCTCGACGAGCATCATCGGTTCGTTCGTCGACGGATGCGAAAGCCAGACGTACCGTTGCTAACTCTCGGATCGGCTCGCGATCCAGCTTCCCGTAGTCTCGCGCGAAAGATCGTTCGACGAGTCGCGACGCTGGCTCGAGCGTTTTCCTTTTGGTTCGGAAACGGTAGAAACGTTGTTGAGTATTGCTACGAGACTCGTCGTCGTTCCACAGGTTGAGCCGGGAGATGCGTTCCTTCCGAATCGTTCGTCGGACCGCGACGAGGCGTTCTTAGGGTCCCTTTGACGTTTCGCGGTTCAGTGTTCCTCGCGCTCGCCTTCCCGCTGGATAATCGTCATGGAGGAACCGGAAGAGATCACCGAGGAGGGCACCGACAACTCTTCCTCGAGCACGCCGTCCGCGTCCTCGGCGTCCGGCAAGCGGCACTGCATGGAAATGCGTGCGGAGAAGCCGGGCTATCTTCGTCAGAAAGGTATAGAGCAGCGAAACCGTACGTACGTACGTACGTACGTACGGCACACCGTATTCGTTTCGTGCTAAATTTCTCACAGACACCTCGTCGCCTCGTCTTTTCGCATCGAACGATCGCTCGCCGATCGCTAAATAATCGCGGAGCGAACCACCGACCGGACGTCGAGTCGTTTCTTTGTTGCGTTCCCTCCTCTCGTCGAAATTTCAACATTTTCCCCTGTCAAAAGCTAGCATATTCGTTTCGAATCGGATCGATGATTTGCGACGAGGAGTCGGCTCCCGCGGTGTAAATTAAGCCGGCGTTATATCGGTGGGTGTAATCGGCGAATGCGGATGCCTGTTCCGACGCGAATTCGTAATTCGATAGACTCGATTGCACGCGAGCACGCGATTCCGTTCGAGGCGTGTGCCAGAGGCGTAAGGTGTAACGCGAAGCGTCTTTGTCGCGCGCCGCGTCTACCTACCACCGTGTTTGCCGTCCGGAGGCCGGAACGATAACCGTATTCGAAGGCCATTTTCATCGCGCCACCTTCGTTTTCGTTTTCCTTTTCGTTTTCGTTTTCGTTTTCTGTTATAACATATTTACGAGATACGATGCCAAAGAACCCGGCAAGTCGGTCGATTCTTCGGTAGAATCGTCGCGTAGGTACCACCTAGTAGAAACATCTTGTCGTCGAATGAAAATCAGCGACGGATCGCGAAAGCGGATACTCGGAGCTTCGAACGAGTAAGAAAATCCAATTGTCGACGATACGTGATCGTCGAACGTTCGAACATGCAGCGGCGTGATTCGAACAATTTTTCTTTAGAAGCTCGCCGACAGGCACCGAAGCGCGATCGTTCCATCGAAACGAGGGAAAAAAACCGTTCGAGAACGGAGCAGGCGAAACATTTTTGCCAAGTTCGAAACGTCACGCGACGGCTGACGGTGTTCGCGTTGAACACGGACTACGGTCTACGCGTATTCCTAACTGTAACGTCGAAGCGGCAAATGAAAAGGCAGCCCCTGTTAAACGGGTCTCGGTCGAAACGTTATTTCCAATTTGCCCCGACGACGGGGCGACGGGGCAACAACGGCAACGGCGACGATGCAGCTTGAAAAATTGCGGAAACGCATTCCGAGTTACATGCTCCGGCAAATAGAAAAAACAGCAGATTAACCACGCGGTTGTTCCACCATCGTGCACCTCTTATTGAATTTAATGAAAATATTCAGGGTCGACGATTTATTCTGGAATGTAACGGCGCAACGCTGCAACGCTGCAACGGTGCAGCGGCGTTTCTTGAGATTCGCATCGACGATCGGTTGTCGATTATGTAACGCGTTACAAATATCCATCTTTTTCGCAGTCGAAGCGTTCCCGTACTCCGTAATCCGTGGGAACGATGGAAACGGCGAATCTTTTCGTTCGTAATCGCGTCAAGATCGTGGAGATTCGTTGCCGGTGAATCCTGTTTAAAACGGAGCATCGATCCGAAGCGAGAAGTATTCCGACTTTGAAAAATCACGGACATGGAGAGCGATTCGTTCGAAACTCGTCGCCGATCGTGAAAATCGTGCGAACCGTTCCATCGGCGATAATAATTAAGATGATCGAACGACTGATCGAAGAAGCTGTACGTCGCGTCGTCGGTTAGACGTCGATCCGGCGGAAGCGGCGGAACGGCGGATGTCGAGACAACAGGATTAAATTGCTCGCGTGGTCTGAGACACGTATGGCCGAGACAGACAGACGTTATTGGGGCATGTCTATCGTCTATCCTCCCGAAGTGTCTTCGGACATCCGAATTGACGCGTTTCGTGCGCTTACAACTTTCACGGAGTTCTCGAGATATCAGCCCCGGATAAGCGTATATAAAGGGACCTCGAAACCGGCACGAATCCCAATTGATATTCGATAGCTTGGCGCGGCGTTTCCGCGAGTGTGCATCACCCGGTGGTGACAACCGGCCGGATAGCTTGCTCTTGGAAATTTAGTGGAGAACTACGACCGGGAAATCTTTGTCTTCTCGATCGATACCGACACCGATACCGATACCGACACCGAGACCGATACCGATACCGATACCGACATCGATTCTTCTTACCTCGTCGCGTTCGCTTCGTATCTTTCCCGTTTCGAAAGCAAAACCACAAACGAAAGCGACAGCGAAAGCGAAAGCTCGGAGTTGTCGGAGCTCGTCGATCCTCGATCCTCGATCCTCGATCGGCCGCGTCGATGCGAGCCGTAAGGACATTTCGATTCGAGCCTGAAATTCGATATCGTTGTCGTTTGATCATATATGCGTTCGGTGGTTTCGTTTCTCCGAAAGGCGAAGCTCGAAGGATGTTGTTATCCGCTAGAGCGGCAAGGTGCGCGGCTCTCATGGCAGAGCCGGATGAACTCTATCCAGGTGGACATAGTATACATGTATATGTATATGTATATACATATGCCTAAGTTTAGACGATTCGACTGCGGTGCGGTGCCGGTGACTCGAACGCCTGGTGCGTCTTTGTTACAGAGAAAATCATCTACCCGCGGAACACGAGGACGCTGGCCAAGACGGCAGTAATCGGCGGGAAACCGATCCAAGAGGAAATCTGCATGGTAAAAAGTTTCTTCTTGCCGTTAGATTTTTTAAAGCTTCCGCTTCGACGGTATTTCGTGTACGAAAGTTGTTTCGTTTTGGTGTAACGCAGAGTTTGAGGGCTCTGGTCTACGGAAGTTCCGCCAGCCCACCGAAACCGGAATGGGCAAGAACGGGTCTAACTTTGCGACCATACGGACAAAGCTTGGCGTTCGGACTACGAGCGCCACGAAACACAACGAGGGGACTCGTTACGGCGGTGCAAGCGATCATGCTCAAGCATTTTCTTTTCAAATGCAACAGAGAGGATGTCCGCGCCAACCCGGAAAGGTAAGTTTGAAAGTTGTACGAGAGAAACGGAGAGACAGAGAGAGAGAGAGAGAGAGAGAAAAAGAATTTTTCCATCATTTCCATGGACAGTTTACTGAAACCTTCCTACGATCGGCAAATCGATGTGCTGACCTCGTCGATAGCCGAGATCGTTTGGCGTTGCGCCGGAGGATTTGCCGCGAAAAGCTCCGGCTCGTCGACGAGTCAGAATGTCGGTGGAAACGCGCACGTTCCTAGAGCCGTGATCGCTCTGCCCCAAGAGACGGCCTACTTGCAGCACAGCGTACAATATTTTCAAGACGGACTGACGGAAACGGTACGTGAAAACGGTGTCCGGTCGAAGGAACCCGGAGCTACCCGTTCTCGACGCATTGTTACCACGTGTTTAATTTTCAGCTTCATTTGTTCGAATTCGAGTCTCTCGACGATCTCGAGATATTCGTGAAAAGATACTTGTACTTGGTAAGTAACGTTCTGGCAGCGGTTTACCGAAATCGAAAAATCGTCTCTCGATGCTCGGTTCTCGGTTCTCGGTTTCAGTTCCAAGACGAGGGTGGTCCGGGTGCCGAGCTGCTTCTGTACAGCGCCGTTCTTTCCAGGGGTCTTTCAAAGTGAGCACACTACCGAACGCGTTGTTCTCGTTGCCGTAAAAGTAGCACGTTGAATTTAGTAGATAGCAGTAGCAGCAGCAGCAGCAGCAGCAACTAACTAGGCGGAATTTTCTCGACGCGACAGAGTACGAGCCGACCTCGAAGACCCGAAAGCATCGATACTGAGCGGTTGTCCGGAGGAGGGTCCCATCACCGTGGTGATTCTGCTGTTGACCGGTCGCGCGTCGCCTCACCTCCACAACGGGGTGATGCACGTAGGGGATGAGAACACATACGTAAGTTCTTTTCTCGTTCCTTTCTCGTTCCTTTCTCGTCCGATCGTCGAAATGCTGAACCATGACCGTTCGCCGCGTCGTCGCGCGAATATGCCCCAAGGCCGTGCCACAATGGGGCGTTCTGCTGAGAAGCGAGATAGGGTTTCTGGTTCACGAAGGAGACGCGCAGACGAGCAGCAAGCAGCCAGGTTCCCGACTAAAGACCCCCAGTCTGCCTATTTGGGTCACTCTGTGTCACGGTCACCATGGCGTGCTTTTCAACACGAACCGGGAACTGCTACGGAATTACCACGCCGAACGCAGGTCGTGTTACGTTCGTGGATTTTCGAAAAGCTAAAATTTTTAGTGATACCGACGATCGTGCACCGTGCGCCAACCAAGTTTCTCTGATTCGATCAGGTTCGACGTTCGGTACTTTACGTGCGGCGGCAGCCATGCTATCCTGACCGTGGATACCAGGTCGAACTCGGAGAACGATTCGGAATTCGAGAGCCCCGGCAAAGAGCTCGCGGACATCGCTGCGACGCCTTTGGAAAAACTTATTCGTTCCAAGCAAGTACTTTGTTTCTAAGTTTCCAGTAGAATTCCTTGCGAAAAGTCGACCGCGCGACGCGTTTCGCACGATCGTTGCTTGTCCGGCGACGAGATACGAAACGATGCTCGAATCGCTCGCGATTCCCAAGGAACGCCAAGCAACTTTCGGCAGGATAGATTTTGTTCGATCGCCGCGTAACCGGAATACGCCCAAGCATTGACCGTTGCGCGTCTTTTATCGCTTGCAGATGGCAAGACGCTTGTATACAATGGAACGGAGCTCCCCTGATGTGAAGGCAAAGAACAACACGCTTTCACCCGCGTCTGTCTCTCCGCGAGCCTCCACCCGTCCCCCGCCGCATCGATCCGCTTGTTTCTATATTCCATTGTTCGACGCGATGCACGATCGTTCGATCGTTGCAGCCTCTCAACGACATTGCAAAAGTTTCTGCGAAAACGAGCGAGCGAGCGAGCGAGCGACGAACGCTCGAAACGCTCGAAACGCTCGAAAACGACAAAGTCTCCAAGACTCTACGACGGAAGGATCGATGGGATTCGATGGATTCGACAAACACCTCTCGACACGCGATCGCGTGAATCGCAACGCTTCTTTCGGACTGCACGGAGAACCAACGATTCGACAAATAATTGCACGTACGCCGTTCTTCGGCCGATAAATAGTTGCAGATCGATTTCGGTTCGAATCGATGCGCTTCGAAGCGTTGAAGGTTGAACCGTTACCGAATAGCTAGTTGTAGCGCTTCGCAAGGTAGCCTTTTACGCGAAACTAGCGCGACACGGAGAAAATCTTGTCGTTTGATCGAACGCGTTCCGTATACCCGCGTAGAACGATAGATTGCTACGAGCAAACGCTTCGCTTCGTACAACCGTAGGCTCGCGTTGTCTGTTCGCCGACTATCCCAGCGGCGGGATACATATGTAAAAATACACGCGTGTACTCCCTAATTGGAAAGGTTGTTTGCATCGATACGCTCCTCGTTAGGGAAACCGCGGTAAAGAGTGGAAGAACAATAGCGTGGTCGTGGGGCCGAGCGGAAGCCATTGGTCTCGCCGGTCGCAGAATTTCGGCTTTCACGTGGATAGCTGGGAAAGCGGAGGGTAGCGTGCGCGCACGAGATACGCGTATACGTGCATAATTTCCACCCGACGAAAGTAAATACAAATACAAATACAAATACAAATACAAATACGAATACAAATACCTGTTCGGAAGCGGGGCCAGGAAGGCGTTCGGTTGGCCGTCGATTCCCCCCTTCCAAACAATGGGGCACTTCCCGACTGCCGCTCTACAGCGGTCTTTGCGCGTTTGCGTTTCGTAGCGGTGAGTCCTGCTGGCCAACGGCGGACAGGTGTGCGATACGTGCACGGTATTCTTCTCTTTGTCCTCGTACCTCGCACCTCGCACCTCGCGTCTTTTGCGGATCGTATCAACGAAATCGAAGAAAAGTTCAATCTCGCTCGTCGATTCGTAGCGGAGAACGGTCGAGGAGGGTGGCAAGAAACATTGGAAAATTTCATTCTCGCGGGTGTCTCGTCCATGGTGTCGTCCTGCGGTGGTAACCCGCGCGATGCTTGAGAAGCCCAAAAAGGAAAGGCAGAAAACGCGCAGCGACGCTCGATTTTCGTCGAAGGATGACCGTTGTGAATGTTGTTAGTCGATGGTGTTGTATAGTTGTTTGTTGGTGCTTCGCGGTGGTTTGAAAAAGTTTCGAGCGCTGCGCGTACCGGTCGACGAACGCCAAATTGTGGTAAGTAATTTCTTCGAGACGGACCGAAGATCGCGGCGCATCGGGAACGTTCGCGCGGAACGATAGATCCGACGCTTTCTTCTTCCAAACGGAAACACGCCTCCGTGACGAATAACAAAAATTACGATCTTCGCCTAGCCGTGCAACGACCAGACTTTTGCGCCGAAACTTACGTGGGAAAAGAGCGTTCCATGTTTTCGAGAAAACGGAAAGCGTATGCCTCGAGCGTCCAAGATCAAAACGACGAAGGAAACGAACAAAACGAACAAAACGATTCGTCTTGTTCGTCCCTCGTCGAATCGGCGCGGTACGGCGGTACGACGGCATGGCGGCTCGGCTTGTCGCGCGAATGCTAGCCAAGGGGAAGAACTTTACGCCGGTTGCCCATAGCAGTACGTTTCGGTTTACGGTTCCGTGATTTCGAGGAGTACCGTGGCCCACATAGTCGTCGTATCCGGCTCGCGTACCCCGTATAAATCGTTTGCCAGTTCTCGTTTCTCGGTATACATGGTACAGGACTCGACGTAAAAATCCTTCTTTTCCCAGACGGTTTAGTTTCGTTGACGCGCTCTCGTACCACACCTTTCGCGAACAAAGTCGGTTCGTTGCTGTTTTTTACCGGTTTCTTCCAGCCGATGGAAAACGTAATTGCCGACTTACGTAATTGCAACGAGGATATATTCGCTGTTACCATTTAACCGAAACCTCGATCAACGAAGCTCCGACCACGTTCACGCCATTCGCTATCGAAGAACCGGTCGAAAAGATTCGAGATCCGAGATAGCCGGGAAATTCGCTCTCGAGCAAAGTAAATTCGAAAGTTCCGCCGATTTTCGATCGCGCGCAGGATCGCCGGTGCGATATCGAGGTTGCGTCGCGCAACACGAGTTTCCTTGCTTTTCCGAAAGAGCAGGCGAATCTCGGAGAATAGAGCGAAGCCGTTTCGAATTCTCGGATGTACGCCGATGCGAACGTTTGTTCCGCTGCCGGGCAGAAAGGTTTAACGAACACGCGGACGAGAAACCAGAGACGGGATTTCTTCGAGTTCGCGTCGCGTCCATGTTGGGCTCGCTCCGCGAACCACGGTATCGCTCTCGCCTGCGCTCCCACCCGTAGGATTCGGATGTCGTTCCACGTATCTAGGTTTCACGTAATAAAGTAGTTTCTTCGCATGCTTTCTAACCACGCGTTATGTCCGTCGGTTGCAGACATCGACCCGACGCGCGCTTTTCGGCCCGTCGTCGGATCGGCCCTCCGACGTATCCGACGTATCCGACGTATCCGACATCGATCCGACAAATGTTTGCGCTCGCTCTCGTTGCTCGGTGTTTGCATTTGTCGCAACGATCAGGACGATCGTTCGTTCACCGGACAACAGACACGAATCCGCGAACGACGTGCTCTTTGACCGAAGAAACGAGCGTTTAGCGTTTCGCGTTTCGCGACACCGAACGTCGCGCAGTCTTCGACCGATCTTCGTTGCAGCTTCGCGGCAGACGGCGATAATAGAGAAAAATCGATCGCGTGGCTTTCCATCTTCGGGAAGAATAGAAACCGTCGAGGAATCGCTGTTCGATCGCATAACGGCGATCTTTCGAAATTGTAGATGCATCGGTGGATGCTGGGACCGGTGAAGGATGTCCTTGGATCGCCATGAGACGCAACGTTCTCGGGATCCTGGCAATTCTGTGCTGCACGCTGCGTTTCTACAGTGGACAACGTGGGTTCTGCTCGTTTTCTCACGCCACCTGCCTGTCCCTGCTTCTTCCCGTCTTTTCGTCCCGTCTGTTCCGCACGGTTCGTCTTACCAGCCTTACCACCAGCCTTACCACCAGCCTTTCCAGCCTTTCCAGCCTTTCCAGCCTTCCCAGCCCCTGCCTCGACGGCAGCGACCAATTTGCTCGCGCGACCTTAATCAGCCCCTTCTTCCGTTTGTTTCGTCGCACGGTTGATCGCGTGCGAACGGTTACGCACAGGGACCATCGCGGTTGCAACGGAAACTAAGGCCCGCGACGAACGAGGACTACGAAAGTTCCGTTTCCCTTCGATGCCCCTCGCGGAGACAACGATCGGACCATTTGGAAAGTCGACGACGCTGTTGCGAAAATTGTGAGAAAACGCCGAAATCGACGGTGTCTCTTTTCCCGCGTAACAACCGTTTTGCCGTCGACGCTCCGAGGACGATGGAAACGAGTGATCCACTTGGCGAGCCTGGTACTCGTTGTAATTAACGTTTGCCCCTCTGCGCACCGTACCGGTATTGCGAAAAAATCGCGTTCGGTGCGACCGGGGGAGGATAAACGATAAAGGAAAAGTAAGGTAAGAGAAACGAAACGGGCAGTTCGTTTCGCAAGAACGCGAGAACGCGAGAACGCGAGAACGCGGAGAAACGACCGAGGAACCATTTTAAATCGATGGAGCACGAGAAATCGGTGCTCCGCGAACAGGGCACTGCGAGTAAAGAATCGAACGCGACGAATCGCGTTGCGCGTTCGCATCGTTCTCGATGCGAGTGATTTACGAGCGATTAAAGAGCGTGCGCACGGCCGTACGGTTTCTCTTTGGAGCGAGAAAGGTGTTGGGTGCTCCAACGGTTTCAGAGACCAGGGAAAATTTGATTCGACGCGAGCGCTGTCGTATTCTTCTGGAAAAATCTTCGAGTCGGGGAGGCAGAGAGATTGCGAAAGGAAAGGCAACGCCGTGCTACGAACGGTTGCATCGCCGTGAGTTTCCAGCAGGCGGAACTCCGCTCCAAGGGAGCGCGCACGTCTAACCAACCCTCCTATGCAGGAGCTCCTGTTAAACGACGTCTACGTGTGCAGCCACCGGTCGGCATACGCGGATCCTTTGCGCGAACGTCCAGGCTTTTATCTATGCAAACGATTGCGCGAATACGGTGGATCACCGCTCTTCGCCATCGAAAATATACAGGCTTTCGTCGGAGCACGGCCCTATTTTCCTACTCGAACGTTCGATTCGAGTACGATTGTAAATTTGGTCGATAGCGTTTCGTCGGACGATAATGCTCGTTCCCATGTAGCTACGTTATACGATGTCTTTTTTGGCTTCGCTCGCGCGTTGCGAACCGGTTCCCGAATCTTCCGGAAACCTCAAAACCGCGTTGTCCAGCTATTCGAGAAGAATCGGGTATGCGTGTATGCGTGTATGCGTGTATGCGTGTATGCGTGTATGGTCGTGCCAGATAATTCAAAAAATAAAAACCTCGGTCGGAAACAAATCTTTTCCATGCAACCATCCACGAAACCGTCATTCCGATAATCGTTATAATCATCCTGTTATTAACCCTGACCCAATGCACTATTATATGTATATATATATATTACTATCACGCACATTATCATATTCACATTTCTACGTATAAAGTGATCCGTGACGCGCGATGTTTCCTGGAGAACGGTGCCACCGCCGCGCACCTCTTCGTCAACGAAGATCTACCGGTCGGTGACACCGTGGGTGTTCTCGGTGTGTTGGGGGATCCTTCGCCCCAAGGAGACATCGAACTTAGGCTCCAAGAAGTCGACAGTCCTGTCGCTTTCGCGGCATACTCGAAAAACCTGTCTTTGGTCAGACCTCTGGACAAAGAGGGCGTCGACGGACCTGCCAGCGTCTACGTCAACGTCATATGCGAGAGAAAACACACTTTGGATCCGGTACGCTTCTGATCGCGTGTGCCGAAAACGTTTGCAAAATTTCAAAGTTATCGTTGTTTCATCTATAATTATCGGTACGATACATTGATCGTTGTTTCGCAGGGATTCGTGATACCGGTAAATATTCGCGTAACAGACGCGAACGACAATGCTCCGCAGTTCGTTAACGCGCCTTACGTTCTCAACATCTCGGAGGTAAAGAGTGTTCTCTTTTTGAAAATTGCGCGACGTACGGACACGCGTGTAGACAGGCGTACACGTGAACATTGATTTGCGCTTCCAGGTGACCGTGGTCGGCACGAGGGTTCTGCAAGGAGTACGAGCCGTGGACGCTGATCAACCGGGACCATTTTCAACGGTGCAATACGCTGTCCTGCCTGGACCGCATTCGGTAATTAAACGATTAGAAAAACGATCGACGATCTCGTTTGTAAATCGCTTGCGAATGTTTTTGTAGGACTACTTCGTGTTCGTGAACGCTTTAGAGGGAACTCTGGTTCTCCGAAAGCCGTTGGATTACGAGAGTCTGTCTAATTTTTCCGTCGATATCCGCGCACAGGTAATCACGAACTTGAACGTGTTCACGTATTTAAAGGTAGTTGAGCGCGTAAGAAAATAATGTTGCGTCGATAGGATCAAGGGAATCCGCCGAAATCGTCCACCACGACGCTCCACGTGAACGTCGTCGACGCGGACGACCAGAATCCCTCGTTTCGAAGCGATCAGTACAAGATTGTGATCCCTCGACAGATCAAAGCGGTACGACGATGCTCCGATATTCTAGACACGTTCGGTGTCTTTCGATTCACCGAATATTATTCGATACGCTTTTCAGAGAAGAGTGCTCAAAGTAGATCCGGCTCCGATCAAAGCTGTGGATCAAGACGCGGGAATCAACGCTCCGGTGAAATATACGATCCAAGGCGGAATTCTACCATTTCTCGCTCTAAATCCCGAAACTGCAGAGGTTGCTGTCACGCGGCTACTGTTCGAGCACGAATTGCTTTCTCCGGCGACGATCGTTGTCAAGGTAAACGACGTAGCGCGCGTGGATCGTCCTGACCGATCTGAAAAGTTACCGAGAATAGAAACAACCGAGATACCGAGATTTGCCTGCCATTCGAATGTCTCTTTCTCTCTCTCTCTCTCTCTCTCTCTCGATCATTATCATGTCGAGCGTTCCGTAGATCGCGAACGGTATATGTATAATATAAATTGGACGATCGCAATTTCAGGCCACGCAGGTGGACAACGCGGACAAGTATGCGCTTTCGACGATCGTGGTATCGCGGGAAAGCGATTGGAGCGTGGAGCCCACCGCTGGTAAGCAATTAACGGTTACGTTTGATCGATTCCGGTGTCGAGAAACGACTCTAATCAATCGAAACGATGCGAATCAGGTGGGAGATTGCCCGTCAAGTTCGTTAGACGGGATCATCGCACGAGTATCCCCGAAAACACGCCGCCTGGAAGCGTTTTATTGACGACAGGGGTGAACAAAGTGGATTCCGTGAGTCGAGAAACAGAAATCGAACGAGCCTCGCGAGATTATCCTTCACGCGTAATCCGTTTA
The DNA here is from genome assembly GCA_028453745.1 of Agapostemon virescens. NCBI lineage: Eukaryota > Metazoa > Arthropoda > Insecta > Hymenoptera > Halictidae > Agapostemon > Agapostemon virescens. Next base: position 13,480,342 of record CM052095.1, on the reverse strand, counting down.
TCCGTTTTAGAACTTGAGGTTCTGGTTGGTCGGAGCGGTCGAGGATCTGGAAAGGTTTTCCATCACCAACTCCGGTGAACTGATCTTGAAAGGAACTTTGGACTACGAGAGAAGGATTCATCACAGTTTCTTGGTTCGCGTTACCGACGGTCATCACGTGAGTTTGCCGAATCTTCTTAACAATTTGCGAATCGCGTTGTTCGATCAAATTCCATTTTCAGAATGACACTTCGCGAGTGAACGTGTCCGTCGAGAACGTAAATGAATGGGAGCCGCGATTTCGTCATCCAAGATACGAATTTCACGCTGCAACCTTGAAAGAGGGATCCATCGTCGGTAAGCTACTTTCTCCCGCGTAGTCGCGTTCGATAAATTCCTAGATACCCCATCGTGCGATCGTTGATTATGTTTCCAGGGAAGCTGGAAGCCGCCGATGGCGACAGAGACGACAAAGTGGGCCTGTCTCTTCGAGGTCCCGACGCGAGGTACTATGCGTTTATAGTTGTAACGACTAAATTCTTATTCGATGTTACGAATTAACAGGCAAAATTGTACCAGGTCGTTCGAGATCCGGGACAGCGGAGAACTGATCTTAAGATCAGCGGCAACGATCAACGGTTCCCTAGCCCGATTGGTAGCCGTGGCTTCCGATTCGGGTCGTCCTCCTAGGTACGGAAACGAAGGATAGGAGGCGATCTCTCTTTCTCTCTCTCTCTCTCTCTCTATCTATCTCTCTCTCTCTCTCTCTCTCTCTGTTGCAGATCCAGCATGATCCCAGTGATCGTTCATATACCGAACACCGGATCGCTGCCTATCGCCGCAAGGGCCGCGCCAGCCTGGCTGGGCAGCAGCGTTCTGTTGGTTGCGGTATTTGGCGCTGTTTTGGGTCTTCTAGGAGTTATTATACTCGTTCTAATCTTGTACATATACAAACAGTAAGGGGAAAACGGACGATTATCCTAGACGGTCGAGAAGGCCAGCACAAGTCTGAGAACTCGCCATCGACTACTGTTACAGTAAGAGGCCAAAGACTAGCGGATCCGTGAGTTCCGTTGGCACCGGATACAGAGAAAAGTCACCCGTGCCCTCCGCGCTGAGTCCGACCCCCCAGGTGCTCGGTGCGAACATGCTCCAAGATCCCCTCAACGTTTCACGAAGAGGAAATCGTCACGAGATAGCTCGCAGTATCGAGGAAAACGACGACGAAGAGGAGGAGGAGGAGGAGGAGGAGGACGAGGACGGTACAGGCGATCGCGACGACGAAGACCGCGTCGACCGGGAAACCGTCGACGACGCCCACGATGACGAAACCAGAGAGATCAACGATGACGGTAACGACGTCGAGAATCCTGTCTTTGCCGCGAACAACTCTTACAACGCTACGATTAAAAGTGAGTGTGTGTCCTGTTCGAAGAAACGATCGCGTCGAATCCTTGTCGAATCCTAGCCGTTAGCGGTAGGTAGTATAGAAATCGACGAAATAGACGAAATAGACGACGCTCGGTTCGTCCAAATCCACGGAGACGAGCCTAACGACAGATTTTCTTCGTTTCTCCGCTATACGCTTCCGGACGAAAAGATAGCACGGGTGTCTATGTTATCTTTAGGTCTGGAAACGCATATCGCTGTACGCGGCAAGGGTACCGATTCCTGACTCCGATGCATCGATTTTCCCAAGGTTTATCGTCGGCGAGACAAGTACCGGTGTACGCGAGGCACAAAGTGGCGCCAGCCCCAAATCCGCCCGGTTTATCCGCAACGTCCAACATCCCTAACATCGGTGGTCTGGTGCAAAACATGAACGACCTAAGCGCAAAATCCAACTTGAACGCAACCTCTCGCGAATCTTCCAATTATTCCGGAGATCTTCCGGACACGTTGATGCCAGCCTGGCCCGCTTGCTCGGTCTCCCAGAGAGTTAAAAAACTGTCGTGGGACGACGACGACAGGGTAATCAGATTTAATTACAAGTTTTTCATGAAATATCTAGGATTTTTCGCAGTGCGAGTTTCCGCCGTGCTTGTTGAAACGTCCGAGATAACGGGACCGTTTCGAAGAAAGTTTTCCATCGTTTTTACCTTTGTTATTATTATCAGTATTATGTAGTATTAGGTAGTATTAGGTAGTATTAGGTAGTATTAGGTAGTATTCCCCTGTAAACAGTTTTGAATATTTCAGACGGTGGACAGTGTGGAGGTTGCGGCGGAAACGAGGTCCAGGAACAGCCAAGCGGGGAACGAACGGCTCAATCTGACCGTATATTTCTAATTAGCTTTGCGCGAATTGAAAGACCAAAGACCGAGATGAACCGAGATGAACCGAGTCGAACGAATTCTTTCGTGCAAGAAATGCAACGTGTCGTTGTCGGATGCGAAAACAGTTTCACCACGATTGTACATACGTAGCGAATAGTTGACTACATATTATTAGATGGACGACGATTCGCGTTGGCGCACGGTCTACGGACTCGTTTCCGCTATACTTGTTTAATTAAAGATATGCAAAGAAACACGCGTGTTGGTTATTCTTTCGTTCGATCGCCTTTTTTCCAACTATTTATTCGCAGTTCGTTCGTTACCGGCTAGACATTGATTTTTATCGATCGATACTAACAACGACGTTAAGGCGTATATCGGTTTGAAAATTTGCAAAATCTAAAGCTCTATGTTTGTCGTCTAGCTGGAAACGCTTGCGCGAGATACGATTCGAACGATCCCTGAAAGATCGAGCAACGTTCTGAATTTTTGGCATAGGTAGCAACACTACCTGAGCGATCGCGTCAAACAGGTTCTGCGACGTTCGTCGATGAAATGGAACGTCGAGTAACGGTTCGACGAACGACGAACGACGAACGACGAACGACAAACTCTTCCCTTGCCCATCGCGCGAAAACGAAAAAAGTTCCGCGTTACGGAGAGAATCGTGTCAGTGGGCCGATTCGTCGAGAAACGCTGGTTTCTCCTGTTATTTCGACCGATATTTCGACGCGCCGTTATTCACCCGAGAATCGCGCAATTTCGTTAAAACCGCTACACCGTTGCAACGCAATTATCAAAGGCTTTCGTAACAAGCAACGACGCTGATCGTTGATAACGCCGATCGATCGGCAATAGGTTTCGCTCGACTCCCTCCGTTGCATCGGAGAGCATCAATGTGCTCGCGTTTTCGCGTTTCGCGTTTCGCGTATTAATTGGCCCGTATCCAGCACCGCGATCAACGCGAGAGCAGGGACAAGCTACGGTAAAACGTACGAATCGAATAGAATCGAATCGGCTGAATCTCCGGAGCATCGCGAAAACGCGTCATCGACAACAGAAACGGACGAATTCGACAAAGAAAGTGACTAATTTTTTCGAGGAAGAGAGAAAGTGACCGACCAGCGGTTGTGGCTGCGTGGCACGCGCGTTTCTCGATCTCTCGATCGGTAGTCGTACACGGCTCGTGAACGGAAGCGGATCGGCCAGGTGCTAATCGTCGAGACGCCAAGAAAAGTGGAACGCGATAGCAACCGTGGTAACGCGTCTTTCGTCGTTTCGTTTCGTCGTTTCGCGAGTATTATGCGAACGGTGATGCGATCGAACCGTCGATCGATGTGTTTGCAAGGAACACCGTCGAACCGCGGACGAATATACCGATATACCGTCCTTACTCTCCGTCGTACAAGTTTCTCGACGTTGAACGAATTTTGATAACTTTATGCGCGACTTTATTCCGCGCGCAGCAAGCACGAGTCGCGGTAATCGTTTTAAACAAAATCGTAACGCTTAAAGAACGAAGATGCTCGCCTGCTTGGGACGACGACGCGCGTTCCATTGAACTTTCTTCTTGAAAGTCAGAGACAGCCTCGACCACGCTCGTCCAAGAAAAACGTGCTCAATTTCTTTCTTTCTTTCCCTTCCCGTCGTATCGTTTCGTTACGCTTACCATGAACAACAAACGACCCGTTGAACTGTATCTTTTGATTCTACTGTGGCTAGTCTGCCCAGGACTTTGTGGTAAGAAGAGACCGTCGTCGTATCGCGGCTACGTTTCAACGAATGTTAAATATCTTCGATCTTCGTCCATATCGAAGTTAACGTTTACGACTTTTTATCAGATGGCCCGTCGAACGTTTCCTTCGTCGGCGATTATTCGCCTGGACCGTGGTCCGAGATTCTGGAGAATTGGATAGTTTCCGACTCGAGGATGTCGAGGACATCCAAGCTGATGAAACTGGGCGACAAGAACTTGATGGTATCCGGTAAAATATCGACACCGAACAAGAGAGAAGTCACCGAGACCGACCTGTATCTTCTCGGTAAAATATTCGTTTGCGAGAGAAAGAGTATGCTCGTTTTTTTTTGCAACGGATACGAATAACGTCCGCTTCGTGAAGTAAAATAATCAACGATGCGTTCGTCGGATCGGTGGATCCAGCGATTCTCGTTAACGACTTATCTCTGATCCCGACGGCATCCAGAGAGTTTCTTTTTTCTTTTATCTTTTATCGGGAACGACTTATGGAAAAATTAATTATGACATACGCTTTCAGGAGCGATAGAAAAGCTTGTGTACAGAGTGGATTTTTTGGAGAACCGATTAAGAAGAGCAGAGGAGTTGCTCTATTACGTGATTTCCGGAAATACGAATCAGAAAAGTGCGTATTCATCCCGCGTCCGTTCGAGTTTCGTTCCTTCTTTTCATCTGTTTTCAACTGTTTTCACCTGTTCTCGTCTCTTTAAGAACCCTGTCCGGCGAATTACACAAAAATCGGTGAGAATTGCTACCATTTTGGCAACCGTGAATTCGACTGGAAATCGTCGGCGAGTCTCTGTCGCGGAATGGGCGGCCAATTGTTGGAATTCGAGAAGGACGACGAGAAACGAGATGTGCTGGGCAGTTTGCAGACAAACTCAAAGTTGAAAGGGAAACATTTCTGGACCGGTGGATTGAATCCTGGTCTCTTGTGGATTTGGGCAAGTAGCGCGAAACCGGTTTATCGGAACACGAAGCAAACCGTTCCTGGCGAAGGCAGGTAAGCGCGTTATCGTTGCTTTCCACCCGGTATCGACCGGGCTATTTCGGCTAGTCGAAATGTTTACCACCATTATTTTGTACGTTTCCGCAGGTGTCTGAAGCTGCATTACAATTCAACGTCCCGGTTGTATTCGTATCGGGGCGACGATTGCGGAGCACGGCACAGATACGCTTGTAAATTAACGACGGACGATGAATCGGAAAACAAAATTGAAAAAACAGCTAGATCGTCGAGGGATAGGCAGCCCTCGACCTAGATAAACACTGGACACCGGCGACCGACTCAGTTTTCTATAGCAAAATTTCCAATCACCGCGTATCTATAATTTATTTCTAGTATAAGTAATTATTTCTATAATAAGTACTCGTCCATATTCCTACGAGACCGAAGCGATTTTCCTCGCCGATCGATGGCTCATGATCAAGCTCTTCTTCTCCCCATTTATCAGCGACAACGCCTCGTCGCTCTCGACGATCAAACCACCGTTCTCTGCGATCGATCGCTTCGTAGCCTCGATATTTTCGAGATTGATACCGCGGCAACAGTCTCCGATCACCGCCAGCGGGTATCCTAATCGAAGACCATCGAGGCAAGTGTGTTTCACGCAAACGTCGTAAGCTATACCGCAAACAAACAGCTGCGTGGCGCCCGATCGGCGCAGGATCCGCTCCAACTGGAACACGCCTTCGGAATCCTTTGCGGAAAAAGCCGAATAATCCTCTTCCTCCGAATGCGTGCCCTTCAACACCTAAACAGTCGATAGAACACGTTAGAAATTCGTTGCAAGCAAACTTTATTCTTCCGTGGTTTCGGGATAAGCTATTGTGCGAGCACTCGCATCCTACAATCAAAACTGATAATAGCACGCGTCCATAGTCAAGGAATACGGTTCTAAATTCGAAGCATTCCCCCACTGATTTTCCAACATATTTTCCATAAAACAACAAACATGTTAGCGTCAACGCATTTTTAACGAGAACATTTGGTGAGAATGTCCGAACGAATGTTTATCCCTTGATAAGTTTAGGGTAGGGTTTTGTAATGTCTGTGGCCCGTCAGACTAAACAGTCCCGGCGACGGGCGACGCGATACCTGATGACCACGTTGGGTCTCACGGCTATCGATTGTCGCAAGTGAGAATGTTTAGAAAAGGCAAGCGACCCGACGTCGTATTGCTAAAGACAGGGGATTCTTTGTCCTGAAGGATCTGGCCACGGAGTGGGAAAGGCTATGCCTTTTGGTAAGAGGACTGTGACGAACCCCGCGGCACTTATCCCAGAACCTTGGCCTTTGGAACGCGCAGTTTCTAATAAACAAATACTAACATTCGTTGGCAACGTCGAGAACAAACCAATTCTGGATTTTACGTTCAGCGTTACGTAGAAATAGATTTCCTTCTACATTATCTATACCTGTTCCGATTCAGGTGCAATCACGAGATCCAAGTGCAGCTCAGCGCCCCAGGTGTGCTCGATGCAATGCGCAGGCCACAGTATCTGCTTCAGATAGGGTTTCGAGAATATCACCTCATCGAACAACTTTGCGTTTTTCTTAGTCACCTGTAAGTAATAAAACACACAATTGGTTTGCGAAAAAAACATTATACTCTTTCAGTTCAATTTACAAGCTCGCTTGTAGAAAAACACGACCATCGCGCCAGTCTTCCACATTAAATTAGTTTTGCGAATCGTTCGTTGAATTTTCTTCGGACACAGAATTATTTAAATTAAAATATCGTTTACGTATTTCGACGGGGTTACTTATTGTTTATCTTCACAGTACGTATCGTAGAAAAATTTCCATAGCAGAAAATTAAAATGGCTGAATTTTCGCAAAGGAAAAAGTTGCTTCAAATGACCTCAGGAACCCCTTATTTCCAACTGTTACGGTACTTTTCAGACACCCTGTATAATTTCTTATCGAATAAATTTCCGACGTCCTACGTACCTTCGAATCTGGATGCAGCTCCCTCAAATGTAAATTTTCATAGAAACTGATATGATTCGGGGGATGCCAGTCCAGCGTGTAAACAACTTTATTGAAATGCCCATATGCTATCAGATGATTTATCAGGTCTACAGCATCATAACCATCTTGATTGCTTTCGCAGGCACGAAGTGCTAACGTCCCATCGATAAAATCATTTTGCATATCTACGATAAGCAATGCGTTCGCAGGCTCGAGTGTCGTGTGCAACCATTTCACGAATCTACCTTTCATTAAACAGAACAAGCTTATTTTTCTACGTTTGCGTCGACGCGTTCTTAAACAGGATCGCAGGCCTTTGACGGATTTACGATACGATAGGATCGTAGTCCAAGTTGTAATCTAAGCAAGAGGATTAGTCTACGACTGCCGAGCGATGACCGAAACGAACAACTGTTTACAAGGAGTGCGCTGCTGAGTCAGGATTTCCGGCAAGGCAATCTTCGCGTGGCATTGCCCAAACAATCGGATGCATTGAAATCTTAGGCGCGATGGATTCTTAGAGTCGCGCCTGTTATGTCTATGGGATCGATTACGGTAGTCGTTTTACCGAATTTGTCACAGTGTGTCCGATAACCCGATAACGGAGTGGAGGAGACACGCAAGGATGAATGTCTCTTGCAAAAGAATCGAGCCAAAAACCTTCGAAAAAAGGAAAAAAGGAAAAAAGGAAAAAGATAAACTGGAAACCAACTTGATATATCTCTGAATCATCGACTCGTCCTTTATATAATCGTTTCTATTATACTGTACACATAGACGGACGAGTTGGCATTACGTGCACTTCCGGTTGTTGAATCGAACACGTAACATTTTTGTTACTTAGAGAAAAAGATCTCCCCGATTAGATCTTAATTAGCAAAGATTAGATTTAATGCGCAAACATCGATGCAATACATCGTCCGTATTTGTTTTAATCGATTCTTTAATACCGAATACAAACGTAAAAGAATATTCTCCTTTTCTCCTTTTCTCGGGATTCAAAATTCAATCGATTTTGATTGATTCGAAAAAACAAACAACGAGTTAGTCTAAAAAATAACACGATACAGTTGGAAAAGCGCTATCATCGTATTCGAAGAAAGATTCGTTTACAGTGAAAAATCTTTTAATTATTCTAACAAGAATACAAAGTATACTCACATTTCCCACTCGTGTCCCTTTAAGAGACCGTCGCGATCAATGTCGAATAAATCAAAGATACTCCTGATTCTCCAGTCATCCTGCTCGATTTCATTCGACGGAAAGAGTGTGTTGCAAATCAGATGGAAGTTTGCGTAATTCATGATGCCCTCTGCATTCGGTAGATCGAAATTAGCCAAAAACTTTCGAACAGTTTCGCGTGCTTTCTCGTTCAATAAATCGATTTGCGATCCAGTATTGTTCGTCCGCTGCATGCTTCGCGTTGCCTCTCAACTAAATTTTACAATGCCTCGACAACGATATCTTACCGGTCGAATCCTGAATTATTTCGTTTGGTTAGCCTTTCAACCAACTGTTTTCATTCGAGCTTCCTGTGAGAAACACCCGTATTCGACGCTAGCCGACACACCGAATGGTCGTATTTCGCGAATACTCGAGAAGCAACATCAGCAACCAACCATACTTTACGAGTCGTACCTATAAACATCGTGAGAACGTGTGGGCAACTACCATTCACGTGTACAGACACATGTACATACCGCAAATATGCTATCGATCGTTAAACGTGCACGCTTCCCACCAAACTCCCCTAAATCGGTATGTTTACAGGTACGTTGCAATTATTTCGAGCTCCCTCTACCGTGGAAAAATGTGTTTCGTTCTAGGATTCGATGGAACGTACAGTTAGCCTCAAAAGTATCCGACCGGCGTAACAAACTGGTTGAAACAAATATTTTGTACGAAGGAACTTTTTGCTAGTTAGCGATACAGAGCAAATACGGGTATGCAGGATACATACGGCAAGAACCAATTTAACAATGCACCGTTGAATTGATCTGTCGACGACATTATTTAAACTCTGTACTATAATGTAGTAAGTACCGCAAAGATTCGCTTAAAAATAAGAAACAAATCTCATGTACTTAAGTAAGTTTTATTAATTAATATACGTACTTAATAATAAATTAACTTAGAACCGAACATTATCTCATTTACTTAAATTTATTATTTAAGTTGCAAAACTTATCGAAACAACAATTTGTTTTATCAATGAGAGATATTATTATTAATTAATGAATTAAATATTTATTTAAAATTATTTTCTTAAATTAATACAAGCATCTTTTGGTACTCTAAAAAGAAAATTAGTATCTTCTATAGGGCATCACCCAGTGTCTCTTTATCGCTCCTACGCATCAAGTAATAATGATAATAGTAATAATAATAATAATAATAATAATAATAATAATAACAATAATAATAATAATAATAATAATAATATTAATGTCTACTGTTAATTCTTTTGTACGTTTGAAACTTCAAATGTCTACAACTTTTTTAATCAAATTTAATTAAAATTTTTATCGAATTTAACAAGTAAAACATAAAACTGAATAAAATAAAAATCTCCGATTATATTTCTAAAACATCTTTTGGTCTTATTTAGAATGAGATAAACTGCGACATAGAGCTTCTCTTTTCTCCGTGATTTCAGATGCAATTTTGTTAATAAAGGGATGTCTGATTTTTCCATTAGTAGTTACAAAGAACTCTTCCAACACACCAGGAGCATTGTCTCTCTTCTCGTACTCGTATGCTTGCATTCTTAAATCTAGTATGTCCAAATCCTTGACATACTTTGCTTCAGGAGATTCTTGCTTTTCATATTCCTGTATGTATAAATGCACATTCTGTTAGAATAAACCAATTAAAAATAGGCTCCAAAACTTAAAAGATAAGTAGCAGTTGTTTAGACACAACTTAGAAACAGAAAGAATTATCTACTCTTGTTTTCTATGTTTTCTATGTACATAATAACTAAGTAGATCATACTCTAAACATCTCCAATATCATGGGTCCCTTATTTCCTAAGAGTTTACAAATTTTTTCCATGGCTGCATCTTCTCGTCTGTGTTTCTCGTCGGGTGGAATGCCACAGTGAGGCGTTATATCTCCCACAATGCACTCTGCCAAATCATGGATTAAAGCCATCTGCATGATTCTATGCGTACAAAGATATTTACATAATTAATAGAATTCAAAACGCAACTAGTTTTAGTCTAAACGACTAGTCTCAAACAATATATAATACCATTTCATACTTGACTTTGTCCAATTTTTCGTCATTGTCTACTAAGAACGATAACATGGCCATTCGATACATGTGTCCTGCGATTGTCTCTGGATCGGGTATGTTTCTGATAACCCAGCCTGTCCTCTTCATATGCTAGAACAGTAAAAATATGATAAATTTATATGCAACAATGACATCGTGCGAAAATTCGAAGAACGCAATTTTTATACAATATTTTCATTGGAAATCGCGAACCAATAATTTTTTACAATTACACTACACATTGTTGCACATTATAAACCAAGAAAATTATTATATAACGAATACGGTGTATACGTTGTATACGACGTAGCATCGATGGATCATTATCAACAATAAGAAATTAGCCCGATCACAGCTGGTCGGTATTGCCAAAAATGAACACTCCTACATGTCGTCTGCTCTTTGCACGCGTTTACCGAATCTACAATTTTATATTTGTCACAGTGCTGCCTCGTGACATCTCTTGCCGTCAACGACTCACTCACCTTCAATCGTCCAATTAATTCCATAAATTCTTGCAAATTCTGGAGGTCCATGTTAAACAACAGATAGATCGTAGTCCTTCGCTGAGATCAATAACGAAAAGTCAAAGCGAAGGAGTATATTTTCGCTACGTTATTTCAGATATTTTGATTACGCATGCAATCCCCGAGTTGAAATGCAAACTTAACGTTGAAATGACAACACAATTCAAGAAGTTTGACTGTTTTGTAAACGTACCACCGTCTGTCAATTCAACACTTAAAATCCGCGTAAGAGTTTGTATTCCAACCATTCACCTTCACCGTACGAAATCATTTACTTGACAAGCAACTTCGAAATATCTAAAGTAGACTCCCTAGTAGACTCCTACCAGAAAACCGTCTTCCCCTACTTCAGTATCGTTATCAAAGAAAAGGTGGGAGTCCCCTCTTACGAATAGAACGAAAGTTGAGTTACGTAACTATGCGTGCGAATGTGAATCCTATCACAGAATACACAATATTTCGTGTCCATACATAGATGGTAATTTTTACAATACTTTTTAGTAATGGAATAAACATTGAAAATAATAATATTCAAAAAATGTTCGTTGCAAAATTATCGAATAAACTACATATAGATTACAAGACAGTAACTTCAAACTCGTTGAAAATGATTTTATCATAAATTTATGTTTTGTACAGGGTGTTCGATGTGATACTTTATTCTTGAATTATCAACGATCAAAATCATCCAATAGCGGCGCGTTCCTTTGTGTTTCACACGATGCGTCCCGGCTATTGGCAGATCAGAAAAATGTCTATTCGTTAATTAATCGATTTAAAAACAAAACTAACATTGCAGTAATTTTTATCTTTGATATGGTTTGTTTACCGAAGTTACCGAACTCTCTGTATAAAAGCAAATATGAAAAGATCAATTTAACACATTGGTATATTCACTTTGCTGTGAGAAAATCTGTCAAATTCTCTATCACTGCAATACAACTGAATTAATTTCAGAATAATTTTGTAGAAACACCCCTCCTGTGTTAAGCGAGGTTTCACTCGATACAACGATAATCCTATTTTTATTCGTGTAAGTAAGCGAATATATTTGACAAGGATTCTTAAAAAACTATATAGTTTATTGTAATTATAGCAGTAATGTATAACAGCACCTTGACGTTTGCTAATTTTAACCAGCTCTTGATAGTTCCGTTTAACATGACTTATATATGCAACTTATAATTGCCGCGTTGGTTTCTCCAAATATAACTTCTTTGCAATAATAAGTATTTACACAGAATTTGCATCCCATGAAATTATACAAAAACTTTTGCGATGAGTTATGTAAATACATGTGCCTATATTTACCGCGTTCTTTCCTTTATATTATATATATATAATCGTAATCGTATTAATCGTATTAATATCCAGATACAATTTTTTTATTTTAATAAGTAAAATTATTAAGCACTGTGTATTACACGGTATAAATATATCCAGTGTAATACGAGTATGGGTGTACATGTATTTAGCGTGTAAATACAAAAACATATTTCAATCTTCACAAAATTCAGAAGAATTGTCGCCTCCTGGTGAGAAATTTGACAAGTTCATCACGATTCCGTACACATGTAAATTCACCCGTACTCACGAGAGGGGCTGATCATTGTAAACCAGCACATCATTCAGTCAGCTGACCTGTCTTGTGATAGCAGCCAGGCTCGTCTCCGAAGCTTGACTTGGTGTTGTAAAGTGGGCTTACTTCGATACATTGCACGTCTCGTAAGTTCTTAAATTGTCACTTGTCTCGTTCACTGTGCTTTAACCCGATTTACTATACGGTAGAAAGAGTATCCGAACAATTTCATTTTGTACAGAGCGTGCCAAAGATTTTCTACAAAAAGACTGGCGCGTATAGGTATCGATCGTGCCAGTTTGAATGCGCCATCGTTTCTCGATCAGCGGTAGAATTTATACGTCTCGCTTCACCTGTAGTCATGTATTTCGAATTATCGAAAGAAGTTAGCAACGGCCAAATTAAATATTTCTGCGTGGACAATCGGTGAATAAGTATCTTAATCGAAATCAACGTTGTGTTAGGCCAGCAGACGTCTCGCGGGCTTAAGGAGGGCTACGCCTACTTTTTAAATGAACTGCTCACGTGAATTTAACGATGAATGGATGCGCTAGCTGTTACCGAGTTTTTCCCAGTTTAAAGCACATTTTACCCCACGGTATTTACTAAAATATTCGACACGGGTAAACTGTCGACGATCATCGTCGTTTTTATCATTGTTTCCTTAGAATTTTTCGTATTTCGAAGTAATCGATCAATTTTGATCGGATGAAATGTGGTACAGGTTCGAGCAAATATTGTAGCAACTTGTATTTTCGAAAAATGTAATGTTATCAAAATGAATTATTTCCCAAAACTTTAAGCCAGTTAAATGTTCAGTTCTCTTCCATTAAATATTTTATATAATACATATTATATCTTTTACATATTATATTTGTTAAGTGTAATTTTTTAAAATACTTTCAGCTGTCGAGTGGTATTAATCGAATAACGATTCACAATGACAAGCCGTGGGTTGCCAAAAATTAGCAGGGAGGAGAAGGAGGGTAAATTTGGTTATGTATACGCGGTATCTGGTCCTGGTTAGTATACAAATAATTAATTCAATTTATAATCTCTGTTCTTTCATATTATTTATTTATCCTACTGCTTATAGTTGTTACCGCCGAGAAGATGTCAGGATCAGCTATGTACGAATTGGTCAGAGTAGGATATTACGAACTAGTGGGAGAAATTATTCGTTTGGAAGGTGATATGGCCACTATTCAGGTATTATACGTTTCTCCTGTGTACAGACAAAATATACCGTGTTCGACTTCCTAGCCTTAGAACATTATACATTTCTGTTGTACCAGGTATACGAAGAAACCAGCGGCGTAACAGTCGGCGATCCTGTGCTTCGTACAGGCAAACCATTGTCCGTGGAACTAGGTCCTGGCATTCTTGGCAGCATTTTCGATGGTATACAGCGTCCCCTAAAGGATATCAATGAACTTACTAGCTCTATATACATCCCAAAGGGTGTAAATGTCCCATGTCTGTCAAGATCTGCAACTTGGGAATTCAATCCACTAAATATAAAGAGTGGAAGTCATATCACAGGAGGAGATTTGTACGGTGTGGTTTATGAGAACACATTGGTAAAGCATAGAATGATTTTACCACCAAAAAGTAAGGGAACTGTGACATATATTGCACCTGCTGGGAACTATTCGGTCAATGTAAGCTATGTCTTTTCGGAACATCATCTAATAATGTACTTTCTATTGTATATAATTTCATGTAGTACAGCTGTATCACAATGTCTTTACGTTTTCTCTAGGATGTTGTATTGGAAGCAGAATTCGATGGTGAAATGCAAAAGTACACTATGCTTCAGGTACTTATACCTATTTAACAGTATATATATATATTACAATATAATAGCTTACACGATTCCACTAATAAACATGTAATGGTAATGCGTGTGCATGCAGGTATGGCCGGTACGTCAACCACGTCCTGTTACTGAAAAATTACCAGCTAACCATCCTCTGCTCACTGGTCAAAGAGTCTTGGACTCGCTCTTCCCGTAAGGACTTAGCTTGTTGCTTTTATGTACATTCAACGGTGCAACAGACTCAGAAGAAATATATCTTAAACTTGTAGATGTGTACAAGGTGGAACTACAGCAATCCCAGGTGCATTTGGTTGCGGTAAAACTGTTATCTCGCAAGCTTTGTCCAAGTATTCCAACTCCGATGTTATCATTTATGTTGGTTGCGGAGAACGTGGTAACGAAATGTCCGAGGTACTTCGTGATTTCCCTGAACTAACTGTAGAAATCGATGGTGTTACTGAATCCATTATGAAGCGCACAGCTTTGGTTGCTAATACCTCCAACATGCCTGTAGCGGCTCGTGAAGCATCTATTTATACCGGTATGTGTGTACAATTCGTTATTACCAACATATCAAAATACAGTATTCTATTGTATATTTGAAGATGTTATTCGAAACATATTGCACGAAGGCGCTATATATTATTTTTTCATTTGTCAGGTATCACTCTATCAGAGTACTTTAGAGATATGGGTTACAACGTTTCGATGATGGCGGATTCAACATCTCGTTGGGCTGAAGCGCTTCGTGAAATTTCTGGTCGATTGGCTGAAATGCCTGCAGATTCTGGTTATCCAGCTTATCTTGGAGCTCGTCTGGCTAGCTTCTACGAACGTGCTGGAAGGTAAATACAATTTTAAGAAAGCCAACTACTTTATAATGACTTTATGTTATTAATGTTAAACATATTTGTTTCAGAGTGAAATGCTTAGGTAATCCTGATCGCGAAGGTTCAGTCAGTATAGTAGGTGCTGTATCACCACCTGGTGGTGACTTCTCCGATCCCGTTACCAGTGCAACTCTTGGTATTGTACAGGTATTGACGTTAATAATTCTCTAAATTATTTTTTCTATATATTTTTGATAATTATGGATTCGAAACTGTGCATTATTTAATTGTTCAGGTGTTTTGGGGTCTTGATAAGAAACTTGCACAACGCAAACACTTCCCATCTATTAACTGGCTTATTTCGTACAGTAAGTACTTGAGAGCTTTAGACGACTTTTACGACAAGAACTTCCCCGAATTTGTTCCTCTCCGAACGAAAGTGAAGGAAATCTTACAAGAAGAAGAGGACCTGTCCGAAATTGTACAGTTGGTTGGTAAAGCGTCTCTCGCGGAGACAGATAAAATTACTCTGGAAGTTGCGAAACTTCTGAAAGACGACTTTTTGCAACAAAACAGGTATTGAACTTGTTTTCGAAGCATTCGACCGTTTACAGATAATCGTTGATATTATCGACGAACTCTTTCTTACAGTTACTCGCCATACGATCGCTTCTGTCCATTTTATAAAACTGTGGGAATGTTACGAAACATGATTGCATTCTATGATATGGCGAGGCATGCAGTTGAGTCTACAGCACAATCAGACAATAAAATAACATGGAATGTTATTAGGGACAGTATGGGGAATATACTCTATCAGCTGAGTTCCATGAAATTCAAAGTAAATGTTATTGAAAAATCTATAGGCTATACAAAATATAAATTTGAATAATATATATATATATATATATTTATGTATGCGTGTATTATTTTTCAGGATCCTGTTAAAGATGGCGAAGCAAAGATTAGAGCTGACTTCGATCAGTTACATGAAGATATCCAACAAGCGTTTAGAAATCTAGAAGATTAATTATCAGATGCAATCATACAAACATAATTTCTCCACGTGAACGTTCAGGAATCTTGTGCTGGTCATTTAAGGATGTCCTGAATCTGCTGGAGAGAAAAAAAAATATATATATACTAAAAACCGGCATTCATAATCACGTATCGCACACTAAGTTGTTATAATAGTTTCAATATTTACGGCAAAACAAAATTGTATATAAAAGAAATACAAATATAAAATCTACTATAACCATATGTCTATTAACTAATATTTAACGTAAAATCGTACGTGATAGCTGTTGCAATAATGCGTAGGACGTCCTTAAATGTGTTTCCAGCTCATGAGAATTAAGTTAAGCGTTATGATTAATTATTTCTGAAGATTGAAATGGAAATTCTGATTATTTAGCAGACTGCGGATAATTATGTGAATTTAAATTAAATCTTTAATTGATTTGCAATTGCTACAAAAAGAACGAAAATAATCAGTTTATAAAAGAATTTCGATATGTTAGAGATACAACATAAATTCTATAGATGTGCCTCGTAATATACACGTATGAAATCCGCAGTCTAGTAGCAAGTTGTATGAAAATATCAGAAAGGATGAGTTATCCAGATGAATAATAAAGCTTCCGGTTACATTTTATTTGGCATTATTGAATGGTAATTTATGAAAAGCACGAAGAGCAGAGAAACTTTTGTATGTATGTATGTAAAATGAGACTAAAAAAAGTACCGTAAGAAGCTTTCCATTCATCCGTACGCAAAAATATACATATATAAAATTAACAATGTGCTTAAATATTTTTGTTGTTGCATGGGATGATATGGCAGCTTTTTACAGAGCATGGAATTTCAATTGAAGAGTATTAAATATTGTATTATAAATAGTGTATTATGTAAACATATTAAGCGGTGAACGCAGACGTTACGTAAAAAGTAGATGTTATTTCAAACGTTAAAACGTTACAAACCATGGTCTGAAAGTTTAAGAAATGTGTCAAAATATTAAACTGTTGTTGAGGTGCAGGATCTTCGTTTAACTATCGTTAAAGAAAAGAAAGTATAAAGAAAGGTGCATCGCAAACAGTGTTCCAGTAACTTCGACATTTCCATTGTAACATATGTAAAAACAAATAAAGACTATGTATTAAAAAGCAGAACCAAAGGCAGTTGTTCTTTTGCAATCGTAGATATGAGGTAAAAAATTGTAACAGTAGACTTCGTTAAATTTCATTTTAATAATAATATTATTATATAACAATAACCTCGCGATATATACATCAACGATATATTACAAACCTGTGTTTACTCTTCAATTATTCCGATGCCATTATTTCGTGGCGTTCAGAATTTCAGATTGAAAAAAATATGTTTATTGCTATATGCATATGTATATGCATATGTACACATACGTGTATATATACATATTAAACTATACATACACACCCATAGGTGTACGAATAATCTATGTTACATTCTCAGTCCCTAATTCATTTCATGAAGTCCCTACTCTATACTCGTGAAAATAGTATTAAAAATAAAAAATATTTAACGTTCTTTGTAATTTTTCAGTCGTCATATTCTGTATTGTAATTTTATCGTTAATGTCCGTAACAACAAAACTAACACTTGTTTGTTCATTTTTCTTTTTAAAATTAGCCCTGTCTGTGTAATCTAAAATTGCATAAACCAAACGCTTGAAATCAATGCACAACATTCACAGCCTTGGCTCGTTCACGTATATGAGACAATTCAATCCAATGTATTATATATGTGCATACAGAAACAAGATTGTTTTAAATAGGTCTTACAAAGAATAGTCGTAACTTCCAATATTACTGCTGTGATTTTATAATATAAAATTGCACTCGAGAGATACGTTAATTCGAAATTTCATCGTCGTACTTTTTTTTCTCGATAATTATATTAAATTTCACATATCGAAATTTAATCCTCGTTTAAATTGAAGTATCCTTTAGGCATGAATTGATTTTATAAAATTCATATGGATAAGAAAATATTTACACGTTAATTTGTAATTGCAAATGCAGTTACGACCATACCATTATTAGAACCATCTTATACATTTTAAAGAATATAAATCCAATATGACGAAATTTGTTATGGTTCTCATGAAAAGAGAAATCATAAGAGTAAATACTTCGTCTGACTATCGAGCCAGCTTATATACCCTAATATTTACAAAAAGAAGCACTGTATTACAACCTAATATTTTTTTAAGGACTCAAATGAACAACGTCGACGTTAGTTCCTGCGGTAGTTGAAATCTGAGACCTGAGTTGGAGGTTCTCCCGTTTCAACTGTGTCACAAGTTGCTTCAACGCGGTAATTTCTTGTCGCAGCTTTTCGTTATCGCGTAAACATTGACCTAATCCTTGATTAGCCGTTCTTAACTCTCCTATATATTCGCAAGCTTTTGCCAGAATTCCTCCTTTGCTCTATAAAAAAATAAAAATAAATAGAAAATGATTTTATTAATGATCAGTGATACTTGTGAAATTTGAATAACGTTTCATTCATTACCTGAGTTTCATAGTTTGCTTTGCCTTCACCACTACTGCCGGTTCCATTTGCGTTTGCAGTAGCATTGCATTCAGGTATAATTTTTCCTAATTTTGCAATCCAATTGTTTATTTTATCTCTTCGCCGACGTTCCACTTCGTTGTGGGTTGCTCTTCTTCTATCGTCTCTCTGTAACACATGATAACCACATATGCAAATTGCATACCTAAAAGTCTGAAATCTGAAAATTTGGCAAGATCTTTGAGAGACATAACATTTTTACCTTTTTCAATCCGGTTGTACAATTTCTTGGTGTTTCTATTTGTAAAGTAGTTGTTCTGGGAACTAATGATCTAGAGGTCTGGGCAGTGGTGAAAACATCATTAGCATTCCCAATAACATAAAACTGGCCATTCAGTGGGGATGTTAGGACCTGTACAGTATTATTCCCTGGTTGAGCAACTGGCAAATCTATTTCATTGCCAGCAGCAGTACTATTCAGCTGTACCACTCTATATGCCAAAGCTTCTTGGTAGCGCATTCCATCTTCTCCAACAGTTTCTCCTAGAAAATATGATTCTCGATATTTACACACTGTAATTATAGTCACAAGTGAAATGATTAAAAAATTGTATTTTGAAACTGAGTAAATTCAAGATTTATTTATTACACGGTTAGTACAATTTGTGGTAATATGAAATTTTGAAACAGTATATTACGCATATGACTGATATTCTGTTCTATTTATCTTGTAATTTCCTGGGAGTAGAATATTTCCGAATATTATTGTACGACTACATGAGTCTGTTATCGGTGCGATGTGTGCTCGTTATTAATTCAAGCTATATTTACCTTCGCAGTCGACGATTTCCGCCTCCTCGATAACAATTCCTGTGTCGCCTTCCTCCTTCGTGCTAATAGTGCTGTAAAAGAAGCGTAGTCTACGTTGAAGAATGGATATGCAACGTGTCTATAGGATTACGTCTATGCCTATTACTTCCACGACCGTTGTCCTAAGTCTTGTAAGTGCGCACTGTGCACTACGTGATGACCTTGAGGAGACCTCGACCGAAACAGGAGGGATAGGTGTTCGCATTATCAGCCAGTCGATATTTAACATAAACACTACCTGACATCCTGCTGTTCGAGGTGCTGCTCCAATATATCCATTTTTTTTCTACCAAAAACGTTTGAATTTGTCAAAATTCACGTGAGCTGGTCACGGGACACGGCAACGAGGTCATGTGGTGCACAAGATGGCGTTCGCCGACTACAGTGCCACCTTACACCCTTCGAGCGAACTCAATTTCGAATGCCATGTTGATACCGATTAATGATATATCGTATCAAATTTAACTGTGAATATTTAGGAAAATTTTGTTCTTTATATTGTAGATTAAATAGCTGTTGGATATTACAACGTATTATATTGTAGAATGTATACGTTTCATCTTTGAATCATAGGATTTGGTTCCCTATAGAATCAATAAATCAAAGTGGCTATTAATTTTATACATAATTGATGCCGCAAATAAGTTGTATTTTTACTCTTCACGATATCACATACTCAAATTGTTCATATTTGAGGTAAAAACAACCATCTATTGTACATTATTATAAAGTTGTCCTGTTCGGTGCATTTTTCGATTTTCAAGAAAATGTCGTTTTATGCGAATCATTTGTAAATAAAGTGTACCATAAGTTATAAAATGTACAAAAAGTTGCTTTTAGAGTTTCTGTTTAGTATTACCACGTGTGAAAGAGTGAAAGAATTATATCTGATAAAGTTCTTCCAAAATTATATTAAAGAATTGCTTGTTACTTTCTTGTAAAAACCGGCCAACAAAAAGAATATTTAAAATTTTATTTTTAAGCCATGCAAATTTAAAAGTTTTTCCCAATTGTTTCCAGAATATATTCGAAAATTTGAAAGTCATTCTCAAGATCGGTGTAAATACGAATGGCAGGAATTGCAACGCATCCTGCAGCAGTTTTGATTGGTCAACGAGATACAGTTCATCATGGAGTACGTCGGTACGTACACTAAATTTTTACGATTTTTCATGTATTTTCGTAGCAATTGATAACCAATAAATACTCTTCGTTTTTATACGTTATGTTTGTTTTTAATTATTTCAAATACAATGAATATATATCACCTGAATTCGTCCTGTTATAGGATTTTACAAATAGTAATTGTCTATCATGAATAAATTTCTGGAAAACGCTCGTTTTCCCATATAGAATATTTAGCACAAGTACCATTTATTAATTGTATTAAATATGGTGTAACAACTAATCTACATGATGGTCATTAAATTGCAAGTTTCTTAAAAATAAATCTGTATCTCTTTCGAACATAACCTTGAGTAATGTATCGAAAATATGTCCTTTAGTCTGTTGCACTGTTTTGTGTATTAATTTTTCAGCAACGATACTACTTCTATACTGTCGAAATAGACATAGTTTATCTGAAAATGTCAATACCGTCGTCACTAATAAATGTTCTAATGATTTGTCTCGTTTTTTTAGGTGCTGCAAAAAGTGAAAGCAACGACAATTGCTGTAATATAACTCCTTGCTCTGAACTGATATCGAATACAAATTCTAACGAAACCTCGTCCGCAGAAACAAAAGACTCATTATCGGAATGTGAAATTCTCGATACACAGTTGAAAGATACTAACATGACTGATTTGCAAGACCCACCCCAGGAGAACATTGACTTTAAAGTGATTTATAATAAACAACGGATTGATGTGAACTTTCCACTTGATGGTACAGTCGCGCAATTAAAAGAACACCTTCAAAACATTATATCTGTTCCCCAACCCATGCAAAAGGTTATGATCAAAGGATTAGCTAAAGATGATCAAACATTAAGAATTTTAGGAGTCACGAAAGGTAACTTATGTTATGTAATAGTTTCTTAGTCTTTCTGTTATTGCTTACTTTATTTTGTATTTTTAAGGTGCCAAGGTTATGGTAGTTGGATCAAAGTTAGACGATATATTGGCTGTATCGATTCCAACGAAACAAGATCTTTCGGATGAAGCAGCATCTACAGCGAGCAAAGAACCCTTATCTCAACAAAAGGTTCATAGGAAAGTTTTAGATAAAGGTATTCCGGAAGATGTAATGCCTGGTATATTAGATAGCAAGGTATGATTTTAAGAAAGGATCAATGATTTCTGTAAGCGGTTATATGTAAAATATTTTAATCGATGAATTTGATTACCATTAGGAACCTCTACCAAAATTTCCACTGGCTGGCATGTTAAATAAATCGGGCGGTAAAGTTAGACTAACATTTAAATTGGAACAAGACCAATTATGGATCGGTACAAAAGAAAGAACTGACAAAATACCTATGAATTCTATAAAGGGTGTGCACAGCGAGCCTATACACAATTATCCAGAGTACCACATTATGGTTTGTACCATTATAAACTTACCACTGAGTTTTTATTATTTAATTACATTGATGGTCTTTTACAAATTTTAGGCTATTCAACTAGGCACAACGGAAGCATCGAGGTATTGGATATATTGGGTTCCCGCGCAATACATATCGGCTATAAAAGATGCTATTCTTGGTAAATGGTGCTATTTTTGATCGACCATTGATGAAAATTTCTGTCTCTTTGAATGCAAAGTGTAATCAGGTGTAAGCATTGATACAAACACGACTGTGCTAGTCACACATTTTTAACAGTAAGTAGTAACTTATTTTGCGTTGGTTTATAACCGATATCTCCTAGTAAAAGTATTCTGTTAAGAACATCTTTCGGATAAACAGTATCAATAATTTTTTATAAAAACGATAACAGTCATTTTACAAAATTCGGTAATGATCGGTTTTAGAAAAACTCTTTCTTTTTCTCTCCCTCTCTCTCTCTTTCTCTCTCTCTCTCTCTCTCTCTCTCTCTTTCTCGGAACGTATGATATTTATACGATATTGTGATTTTTGGAGTGTAGACAAATTTTGGTACATTGAGATAATATTTTAATTGTAATATTACTTTTCTTTGAATTACATTGTGTGTAAGGTTTGTAAATATAATAAGTTTTCTTAACTTTTGAAAGAAAAAAATATATTCATTGCTTTATGATTAACGTTATTGTTTGAACAAACAGATTTATAGGTTTTAAAGATTTTTCTTTTATTTAAGTAGAAGCGTATGAACCATCGGAATAAAAGTGAAATTTTTGTAAAATTACATTTATAGGAGGATGCGAAGAAAGAAGTTATGATGTTGCATTTACTATCTTTTGAAGTTCGTCGAGAAATAATACAACTTTTTACCGCATTTAGTAACATTGATAAGTAAATTGTAAAGTTCAGATACTTTCGCGAACATTTGAAATGTTATGCTTTAATGAAAATTTGATTTTGCTTAAACAAGAAAAAATGATTTTATGAATACAGATAGAGTTGCATCACTACTAAGATGTATAGTCAGCATTTTTTACGAAACCATAAATTTAATGTGTCGATAATGTTCGATAACGAAACAACGAAATTTTTTGCGAAATCAAATATATTTTACATTGGCCTAGATAAATTGTCTTTGTCGAAAAACATCTCCGAATTTTATCGTTGAAATTTCAGTGGACTGTATCTCGTCGAATGTAAACAAATCGCATATTGCATAACTTGATGTTATAATTGCTGTAAATTAGGTTTCATATTGTACAATTAAATGTGTACATCTTGAAGGAAAGAGAAAAGAACAGAATTACAAGAAACGGCAAATCAAATTTATTTATTAGAATATGTCTACAGAAATTTCATAATTGCAGTTTGCACATTAAAACATCTACTTCGGTGTCCGTTTAAATAAGACTTGTACATCATGTTGGACAATTTGATAAAATAAATAATTTTAAGGATTCTCCACCTGTGTTTATTTCATTTGTTCTTTTTCTTATCAATAAATAACACATTAAATATTTATTCTTGAAATCAAAAATTTCCTGATATAACAAAACTACAATCTGGGTCTTTCACAATCAGTAGCTAATATATCTGTTGTTATAAATTAATAGTATGCTATCTAATTATTCCCTGGTACTTTATCAACTGTACTGTCTTCCCTCCTTCTATCAAATAATTTTCAAAGAACTATCCGGCGGTTCTAATGCAGAGTACAATAGTTGAAATTTAGTTGGAACTATACATATATTGCTGCGGATCGCTTGAATTCTGGAATTCCTGCAATAGCATACATTCGTGTGACACATGAACAGGAAATTTCCTATTAGGGACGTTCAATTAGTGGAGTTGAGCGAATAGACCTTCAGCTTTTGTTCGTTCGTTCGTTCATCTGCTAGCTAGCTAGCTCGCTCGCTCACTCGGTCGGTCCACGAAAGAAGATACGAAAGTTGTCAGGGTAGGTGAGACAAGACTCTACACCAATCAGAGAATGACAGTGTCTGTTCCGCAATCAATGCAAACCTTCACATTTTGTTAAAACAGAAGTGGTTCAAGGCTCAATCACGGCGCATGCGTGCATGCAAGTATACGTAAAAGTGACAGTGAAATTTGTAGATACACTACACAACACTTGTTGGATACACTATCGTTATCGACACTTTTCGGATGAACATATTTTCTCCTACGTATCTTTATTCTTACAATTCGAGCAAACAATAGTATACTATACGCTATCAGTCTTATTCACCGGCACGAATATGCATGAACGCAGTGAACGCCCACGGTTTTAACAATTTTAAAATAATGCAAACAATATTGTTGTACTAACTGGAAGTACAGGTATAAGTTCACATGTTCACATTAAAGCAAAGAAAAGGAACAAGAGAAATTTTAATCGACATGCGTTCGATTTGTAAATTTGCTTGAACGTTTACAAATTACAAATTACGGATGCCGACAAGACCAATGTCATTAAATTCTAATAGAACTATTACGCTATGTCGGTAGTAGAAGGATGAATGAAGAACAGGTAGCATTAGCAAACCGACATCGAAATTAATTAGAAGAGATTTTACACCGAATCTCCAATGGTTACTTGAAATATTTGAAAGAAAATGTTGTAATATTTACCCTTGTTGCGGTAGTTATGGATGAAAGTGACAACACCACTTTTGAAAATGTACAAGAAGCATTTTTAGTGTTAACAGAGAGCTTTCTGAAACAAGGTGCTTCATTGTCAGAATTGAAATCTGTCAGTAGAAAAAATAATGCGAGGCATAAAAGAAACAATGCTTTCCATTATCTGTGTTCAAAGAAAGTATTCCTTGCCTTATTTGTGCCAATATTTTGTACTATATTTTTTAAATATTTATATATTGATATTGTTAAAAGTATAAAAGGAACTAGATGCTTAGTATCAAATAATTATCTTATATGGGAGTTCACAAGGCCAATAGCAAATTGTGATTATTGTAGAGATGTTACGACAGCTTTAATTTTACCAAATCTGACAAGAGAGGAATTTAAACAATATGCATATTCCTCTCGGCCTATGGTGATAAAAAATGCTGCGAGTAATTGGCCCGCCTCGAAAGTGTTTAGCTGGAAATTTTTCAAAAATCTATATGATAATATAGAGGGTGCATACGATTCGGTGGATGAATGCCAATTCTTACATTTTAAAAGTAATTTCAATAGTTTAAGAGATGTCTTTGCCATGAGTGAGGACAGAGCTCTGCAACGCAGTGGACAAGAACCTTGGTATGTTGGTTGGAAAAATTGTCACCTACAAATTTTGGATACAATGAAACAGTTTTACAATCTACCTCATTTTTTGCCAGAGGATGCAGAGGTTCCATATACCAATTATGTTTTTTTTGGATACGAGGAAGGTGCTATTATGCATGTACGTGCATTAATAATACAATAGTAATAATAATAATAATAAATTAATTAATAATAATAATAATAGAAGCTGGCTTTTTAAAAAAGAATCATAGAGTTAACAAATGATTTTTTTGTTTTTTCTTCACAGCTGGACTACATTTCTCGTCTTATGTGGCAAGGACAGATCTTGGGTAACAAAAGATGGATTGTTGCTCCAACACCAGAATGTGATAATATTTGCAAACGTTTTAATTTTACTGTTTATGCTGGAGACATTATTCTTCTTGATACAAGAATTTGGTATCACAGCACTTATGTTGTAGGTGGGAACTTCAGTTTAACAGTCACCTCTGAGTATGGGTAGACTGTTGCTACATTATTTATGAAAAATTGTCTTCGAACAATTTTAATAATTACATAGATACGGCATTCTATGCAATCGAAGAGTCTTTTTATTGTGGAGTCTAAGAAAAATCCAAATACCTTAGTAAATTGTGGAACGAAAAGTATTATATCTATAAGAAATTTAAGATCAATGTAAATGCTATTAACGACCAGCATTTAAGTGTTCAATTAGTTTTATAAAACATTTTTGGTCGACACAATGTTTGTAGATGCCATTCTGTAAATGAAAGTTATACAGTTATTAAGAAACAAATCGCTAAATATAGAGTATGGAATTTTTAAAGATTTTATGCTGCCCATCTATGCGAATTGTTATAAATCATTGAAATGAATAAAGTTTATTGTATACATAAAAATTGTTATGTGTACCGTTTTTGCCATAGTTGACAGCTAGTCGAAACGTGAAGATCTTTGGGCAGCTATTGGCACAGAAATAGCCATCTGTAATTGAATACATATATTTTATGTAATTGAATATATATTACAGTTTTTGTCAGAGATTGAAATCCAATGTTTTACTTTCGATTGATAAAAAAGATGCATAGACTTAAATGTGTTTCTATAATTGAAATTTTGTATAAATTTTACTCGAATGCCGGTTATTTTATATAATGTTATATAAGATTGTATTTCTATATATGTACAAATTCGATGTACCTTTGATAATTTATAATAAAATGTACGAATATAGGTAACACGTTTCCTTTTCATATTCATATGCAGTAACTTTTATTCAATATATTCATTTAATTGCGCAAAATACAATAGAATTTCTTATAGAATATTTATACAACCTACACAATAAGTACAATAAAGTGTATACATTCAAAATCGTGGATAATATTAAAAAGATAGGAATATTGTATTATTGAAATACGCACACCAAAACGACATTATAGTAAAACCTAGAATGGAATGCATATATCTGTTATTATGCAGTATATTACACGTATAATACTATTCAGACAACAACAGCGTGACAACTAGCCACTATTTTTAGAATTCATTAATGCAATTTTACTGATCCTTCTTTTCTGTTGCCTGTTGGAAACTTGGTGGACTTTCCTAAGACAAAAGAGCACAACATTACAATGTATATACTATGTTTATTATATTGTATTACCAAATACGTATTTGTACTTACGTAGTATGCAGGTGGTGGAACATAGGCACATTGAGGTCTGCTTGGATCATAATATGCACTTTGTGCAGCTTCCGCCGCTTTTGCATCTGTAAAGCAGAGAAATATGTGAAACAAATAATATGATACAAAGTTTGTAGTACAAATATATTGTATTACGATTTTAGGAGAGTTACATACACGTATATATGTTTGATGCAGTAAATTTAAAATGTTCTGGCATTTTTCTGTTTTATAGTTTTTAAAACAATTAATTATCCTGAAAATGTTAAATATGATCCTTTTTATCTAATTTATAGCTTATGCTATTATGATGCCAAATCCAAATAATTGTTCCATAAGGTGGAATCATAAGATGAATTATGGTTAATATAACGTTGGAAATACTTTATCTAGAAAATTAGATAAAATCATACACACGTTCATTTTTTAATTGCTTTTAACAGTACAAAGTTCTTTGCCATAGCATACTTTGATTGAGTTATTCATTGAGTACACTTAATAAATGATTATTTCTGTCTACTTTTTTTGGGAGAATATGTACAATTAACTCTACACAATCTTTATAAATTAAACGAATCGATTTATCAAGAAAAACCTAATTAAGAACACATAGTAGCACGTCACGTTTCTTTGAACTATCTCTGACAACTATGAGATAATAACTGAGCATAGTGAAAGTCAACCTTACTTCAGGTCAACCAAACCTGTTATGCAATAATATTGCACAATATTCAAAACCTTCAGACTTAATAAGTGAAATAGAAAATTGTATGGTATTTATATTAAGTTTTCTTTGTAGAAAAGATTTTTATTGTTTTTGTAAAAGCATAATGTCCTTAATTGGTGGGTTTAAATAAAAACAGCAAGTTATATTTGTCTAAATTTTAATAACATAGTATGCTTGATGTATTATAATAATTATTATAAAGCTATTGCATTATTCAAACAACAAAAGTGTAATACTCTAAAGTAACAGTTAACAATATTTTTCTTTATAAATACATTTGTTAAAAAAAATACCGGAAAGTTAGCGTTTGTTATATGTATATTATGTATGTTACATCATTGTGTGCCTTCTGTCTATGCTGTACGAAATACAATATAATTGTACATATATACTTGTATCGTTTGTTTAAAAAAAGTATAATATTTATTTTTCATTTATAATCTTTACGATATTTACGATACATTGCGTGTTTAATTTTTGGAATTATTTTTTATACATTCGATTGCCTTGAGAAGTGAATTTTAACTTTACACGTGTATATGTACATTCCATATAAAAATTCATATTATTGTAATCATTGTATAATTAATAACCGGGTGGGTATGGTTTGTAAGAATTTTGTTGTGAATTATATTGGGGTTGCGGGTAATTATTAACTGAAGGATATTGGGAATATGGTGGTGGATTTGGCGGATAACCATTGTAAGACGGTTGCTGGTAATTTGAATACCCACCTGCTTGGGACATTGGTTGGCTATTATAACTTGGATTAGCCCATCCTGGTGCACCATTTTGTTGAGGTGGAGCCCATCCTGTTTGCTGTCCAGCAGCACCCCATGCACCTTGTTGGGGTGCACTGCTTGCATAAGGTGAGTTAATGCCAGGGTATGGAGGCGGCATGTCCGTCATAAATACGCTGTTTGCTGTATACATAGAAAATCATCTTTAAACAATTGCACTAACTGTAACTAGCGAACAAATTAATTATGTCTCAGCAAACAATTGAATAACGTTTTATCTACCATATCATTGTTAATTTGGTAATTTATTAATTGTTAACATGACAGGCAAATGGTTATTAAAAGATACCAAGAGAACTATTAAATTTTTAATAAGTTAGAGGAAAAACATTTAACCTGGCGGCATATCTTGGAATACATTGGTAGGTGGTACCCAACCATAATATCCAGGAGGTGCTTGATAAGCTGGTGGTGGGGCAGCATACCAATTCGATGTCGGCGGTTCGTATGGCGGCGGAGCATTGGATCCAGGACCATTACGTTGAGCTGCATATAAGTTTAATTATCATTAGTACATTCGACAATCCAATAGGAATTAGTTTTTATTATATCTAGTAATAGCAATCTTACCCACTGCTGCTGCTCTCAGTAGTGCCTGTCCAAATACTATCGCGCCGCCGCTTTTGAAGTACAATTTGAATTTGCATTCTCCGATCCAATTGCCGTTTGGTTGGGCACGGCATTTGCCTTTGATGTAATTAGCTCCGAACATTGGTTGTTCCACTTCGACCTCGTTCAGTGTTATAAAGGGGAAGCTAAATGACTGCATTTTTTCTTTTTCATCTTTAGCATTAAAGATCATTCTATGAGTAGTCAGGTATAATAGGCCTCGCTTATTTCCAAGGAACTCGGATTGCTCCGGTCCGTGAAATTCCATGGTAACATTATCGCAGTATAATAATATGCTGAAGAAAGAAATATTTTTCTTGTTGATATTGTTACATTGATTGTATCACATAAAGAAAATCAGAAGTTCGATAGTTCGTAAGTAAATATTTGAATTATTCTATTTAAGAAATGGAGGTAGTCAATTTTCGTGGGCGGTGGCATCGTTAATAAAGGAAAGATTATTCGCATAATAAGGAAACCACCTTTAGAAGGCTATGACGTTCAACTACGTTGTACAAATGTCAGGAACGACAACGTGCAAAATACTATTGACGATTGTTCAAATGATAGAATAAACTTCTTAACTTACTATTCGTCGGCGTGTATAAGAACGCCGCCATTTGCGTGCGCCGTATTTAGTGACATATTTTTCGACTTTTACTCGAAATACCGCTGAATTTGCAACTGTTCGTCTTCTTCATCAGCTGATTCATAAGTGATAAGTATGACGCAGTGCGCAAGCGTATACTTATCACAACATAGTATAGCAAATGACACAGTATGTAAAATATACCGAGTGTCCCTAAAAAAAACCGTTATATTGTAAATACTTCTGTTAATAACAATTACACGTAATTATTGAATCCTCCTTTTACACGGTATTTCACAAATATATATCACAATCTACATGTTATAATAAACGTTATTTGAAAAGCTTTTTATATTAAATCGATTCTTCGTTACGTCACTGGTAGCGCGCTCATGAACGGAAACATTTTTTTATTTCGGTTTCCACGAAATTATAGCTAACCACGTGAGTTCTACGATATAAAACATAACAGAATAAAGATTCAAAAAGCTTGCGAAAAATATTTCGCATCGTTTATTTAAATAGAACCAGATAGAACCAGATAGAACCCTATAGTGGGACAAAAATGTAAACGAACACATTAGCAAAATATCTATTGGAAAACAAGATGGCAAATTTTGCTGAAACTAATGTCCGGATAAATGAAAAATCATTTGTAACATTTCAATTCATACAAAACGAATCATTTTTGTTCTCTTGTTACAAATGGAAATCGAATGCTGCTTATAGTGTACACATATATACATATATAAATAAATAAATGTGTGTATTTATTTATTTATATTTATACGTAAAAGATACGCGATTATTATTCAATCTGTATAACTTTACAGGTCTTGAAGTTGTATGTATCCTGTGTTATTGACTTTTTAGAAGCGAAATTTAACGTAGACTATATTTTTAAAAGTTACGAAAAACATGGCAAAATGAATCGTCTTGTGTCGCGTTGCAAGTTCGACGCGATTCATCGGTCAAATTTTCCGGTAGATCGTTTTCACGGGAGAAACGGAAGCGCGCGCAGAAATCAATGCAGCAAATATTTAAAGCATGCGCCAGAGAGGGTCGCGGATCACGATTCGTATTACGCGTGAAGAAATAAATACGGTGGTGATCAGGTGCGTTTAAACTGGTCGGTAAAAAGTGTCAGGTGTAATAGTACCGTGCGATCAAATTCAGTGGAAATCAGCAAGCGTTGAACGTTGAACAACTGAACGACTGAACGCCGAACACCTACTGTACGATGGACTAATAACGAGCGTTCGTTAGTTCTCGCTCTATTTCGACCGTCCTCATCAAAACCTTCGAAAAAGCGGCGAAACATGGATGAAAACTTCAGCCGGGGATACGTGCAGTTGGGCAAAGCAAGGGGCATGAACGAGTTCAAATTTTCGAACGGATTCACGCATCTATCACCGCCAGTCGACAAACGAAACTTCGTTTTTTTTACCTTGATTCTTGGCGGCATCGGGTTCCTTTTGCCGTACTACAGGTCACGCAACAATATAACACTACCTTTACCCCTTGCGCGTCGGCATTTCGAATGTCAAAGACCTCTTTAAAGACCTCTGGTCCTTTCGAATCTATATTAATGATTCCGTTTCTTCACTGGCAGTTAAAAGAAAACTCTTCTATCTACTAGAAAAATCTAACGATTATATTAGGCTAAAGCCTTTTATATTTCACAGTTGTATAGCTACATTGAATCGACTGTGTGTGTGTGTGTGTCTATTTGGGCACGCTACCGACCGGAAGTTTGAGATCGTTTGTTTCATACGACGCGAACTTGACCTTTCCGATAAGAAAATGAACACATTGTTTTATCCCGAATTACAGGATTTGAATATTGCAATAAATTTTTACAAATTCACAGTCGTTATAGAAAAGATTGAAAATAAATTTATTTGGATGATACAGCATCAACAACGTAATTTCTTGACGTGTGCACGTATTTATTCTTTACAGCTTCATCACAGCAGTGGATTATTTTCAAGCAAAATATCCTGGCACTACAGTCATTTTTGACATGTCTTTCGTTTACGTTATCATGGCTTTTTTCGCGGTGTTTGCAAATAACATTCTAGTTGAAACACTTTCTTTGAATACCAGAATAAAATTCGGTAAGATCCATGAACGAGTATCACTCTAATCATCACATAATATAATACAATACATCGATAATGATTTCAGGGTACCTCGTGTCTTTTGTTACATTGAAGTTTGTTATTATATGCGAGATCTGGTGGGAAATGTTTAACGTTGATACTTCTTACGCGGTTAATTTGGTCGCTGTTGCAATCGTATCGCTTGGGTGTACAGGTAAATATTGTAAAATTTGTATTATTTGCGGTAGTCTTTGTCTACCGATTTGTCTTTGAAATTGTCTTTATTTACCGATATGTCGCTGTATCAATATTTTTAACATTTTTTAACAGTTCAACAGTCAAGTTTCTATGGATATACGTCTATGCTTCCCAGTGGGTATACTCAAGCAGTAATGACTGGAGAAAGTGAGTAAGAAACAATATTGTTGTTTGGTGCGAAAAAATTGACAGAATGTTTTATAATGATTGCCCATTTCTGTGCAGGTCTTGCTGGTCTCTTGGTATCCACCGATCGTATATTTACAAAGTTATTGTTCGACGACGAACGTAGGAGTACGCTTGCATTTTTTAGCTTGTTGACTTTGACAATCCTGATGTGCTTTATACTACATCAAGTGGTTTATAAAAGTGACTTTGTGCAATTCTATATAAAGTTATGTCAGGAGAGAAACCGAATAACATTGGAACCAACTGAAGATGTGGGCCTGGTATGTTTTGTGTCAATCATTTGAATAACAATGACACACAGCAGATAACTTTTGTCAAGTTTTTCACTGGTTTTTAATAGATGGATCCCATGGATCCAGCTGGAGATTCTGCAAAGGGTCAATACGGTGTTTTGAAAATCCAGACTAGCCCCTTAGGTGCTGATTCTGCAAGTGGAAATAATGATTTGAATGGTAAATTGTGAATCGTTTAAAGAGTCTGTAAACATTATTAATGCGCGTCGTATTAATTTTTAGGGACAAATCAATATTCAGCGTTTTCATTCAGTAATCCTGTTTATGAACCCAGTGCACCAACAAATCCTCCTGGCGGTGCTGGTCCCACTTATAAAGTTGAAGATGTTGTTGTTATGAGAGGATCTTACGGAACTCAAACTAACAAACCATGGGCTGAAATTAAAAGTGTGTTAGTTTATTCTATCTATTAAGAATTTTTTTTATAGAAAATGCATCTTTCGACAACATTCAATGGTTTTAGGACGATTCTTTGCAAGAAACGAGGTAGCCAAGATCATATCTCCGTACATGGCCAGTATCGGTATCACATACTTTGTTACACTTTCCTTATATCCTGGTATTATGTCAGAAATAGTTTCCTGTAGACTCGAGTCATGGATGCCTGTAATCCTCATGGCTGCATTTAATGCTTCCGATGTATTGGGCAAGGTACTGTAGATTTTTCTTTGTCACAAAGGATGTACATATTGATATTCATTAATCCAATATTTTAGCTTCTTGTACTGATACCCTGTGAGTGGAAACGCACGGAATTACTATATTTTTCGTGTAGCCGGCTTTTACTGATACCATTATTCTTATTATGTGTACTTCCAAGAGGTGCTCCGATCTTTCTCGGCGAAGAGTATCCATTGTTATTTTCTTGTTTACTTGGTGTTACAAACGGTGTTGTGGGTTCAATACCAATGATGCAAGCACCTACCAAAGTTCCAGAGGGACAACGTGAATTAGCAGGTATTTCCATGAATAATTGTAATTTATTTAGCTAAATTTATATGAGATTATTTATATTTTAGGGAATATGATGACTTTATCGTACACCATGGGTCTGACTGGTGGTTCATTATTGGCGTACGTGATTGCATGCTTCGGACTACAAGAACAAACAAAAGATATGTGTTTCAAGGCATTACACGCTACGAGAGATTACACAGAATCACCTCTGAACAATTCAACAAACTGCACTTTGATGAATGCCATGTCTTCCACTTCGTCCTCGTTAGAAACTATTTTACCGAAGGTCCAAATTACCGCTAATGTTTTGACAACGTTATTCGCGTCCACTGTAACGCCTAACGATACTGTTAGTACTTTCACAGCTGGTATCATGGAGATACCTACTACGGCATCCCCCAGAATTTTTGGTAATGCTTCGGTTAACAATGCAATTTTCCAACACTAGGACATGCATGTTTGTGTGCTGTGTTAAATCTGGTATTTCTTTGAAAGAATTTATTACTATCGTAATTTCTGTATGAAACATTCTCTTCATCGATTAATCATTCTTTGTATATTCTTTTGTTTCCTAAAACATAGTATTCCTAGAGGAAATATATTGATTAAATTTAAACATAGTAAAAGATTTGAAATCATTTGAAATTGGGGAAAAACTGTAATACGTCACCAGATTGAACACACACACACACACAAAGTGAAATTTTCTACCACTGTCATTTTATGAATTGTAGAAATTCTTTTACCTGACTATTTAAATAACACAATGGGCAAGAGATATTTTTAAATGCATAATGAACGATAGTCCGTAGAAAGAAACAGAAACGGAGTAACGCTGAGTGAAATTGAGCAGCAAATTTTCATTACATTTCACTAGTCTTGTTGAAATTCTACAAACATATCCATTAAAAAAAAAAACCAGCTTCTAGATCTTGTAATATAGGAAAATACGTGTAGATATTCTTTGAATTTCTAGTTCTTGTGAGTTTTTTTAAAAAGGTATTCGTGCCTTTCATACCGATTGTGAATAATTTTTATTGTTCATTGCTTGTCAAATATTATTGTTAAAGATGAGAAAATTCGAAATGTATATCTATACGAATATGTTGCATGTGTACAAAAGAGTGAGTGTTATTTAATCCTTAAATAATACCGCAATTTATAACTACATAGATGTGGCAGAAACTACTTTAAAAATTTTAGTCATCTTACGAACTTGTATTATATAATACTCTTATCTATACTGTTTCTGTCCAGTGAATGGAAGAATGATGTGGAATGAAATAAATATTAGGATCAGGATAAATATTATTTAAGGATTAAATTAAATTTTTTACGAGTGTAGTATTTCATTTATTAAAATTGTTACCTTAAGCCATATTTTCCTAGAACCGTTTAGAACTTCGTGGCGATTCTGATGTGCAATACAACAATTGTTAGATCCGTAATTGGGAAGTAGCAAATTTAAGTGATGAAGTTATTGCGCAGTTATACTCTGTACGAAATTGTTATATTTCCGCGTAAATAATTAATATATTGTAATGTATACACACACTCATATATATATATATATATATATATATATGTATGTATGTATGTATGTGTATATATTATAATATATATATATATATATATATAATATATTATAATTAATAGATAATTATATTGTAAGATATACGTATACTTCCGCATAAAACGAAGAAGAGAAAGCATTTGTCTTTTTTGAGCGCATAGTTTTTACCTACGTTATATGCCCAGAACGTGTCCTCAATTTTGTGGCAAATTATAATCAAATCTTCTATCTTCATAGCACTGAAATTCATGGAATTTATGAAATGCGTCATCTATTCTGACAATGAGATCACGTCGACGCATCATATTTAGAATTTAAACGCGAGTAATTTAAAAACATAACATAATGAAGCTCATCCAAGCTCGTGAATTAAATGGACTTAAAATAACCGATGAATCGTACGTGTGCGGATACGTTATTATCGGAAGCCTTTTTACGAGCATTCCGATGCATTATTTTATCTATAAAATTGTATTACATTAAAAGATAAATGTATATGTGTAATATTCACCAATGTACCATTCATCCAAGCTGTTTACAGACATATTTCTTATACATTCCTAGGGATCATTTAAAACGAGAGATTAGAGATTTTCTTGTCTATAAATAACGCACGCTAGTCAGTCGTATCAATTTTCAACCGTACTATCAACAACATCACAGATTTCTATTCGTTCGATACGCAATGTTCCGTGATATTTGTTTTGTTAAAAAACACGTGAAAAGAGTGAAGGCTCGCCGTAGACACGAGAAAGGATATCGCATGCATTACAAGTACACCTTGTACTTTTACATATCCTTGTTAACAGATTTCAAGGTTTTTGATGAAATTTAAGGGTGTAACTGATGTTGGGGACAAGAGTATAATATGTGTACAAATTCTTGCAAGCTAATAATAATTTTTAAACAATTTTTTTATGACATGTTACTTTGACGAAATATTTTTATGAAATCCTTTGGATTTATAAGCGTACGTCACAGGGAGAGATACTTTACTCGTCGTTTCTCATGCGATAGCGGCATATTTTTTATTACTTTTTAACTTAAACCGTAAACATATATATTTCAAAACATATCTACCAAAACTATATGTACAAAAGGAATATCCCAAGTGTGGCATCCGTTACGAGGAAAAACATATTCCGAATATTTGTTTGTGAGATGACTAAAGAGATGGTAGTCAAACTAACGAAATGAGTGAGAAATATGACTATGAATGTACAGTATAAGAATGCTGCTTGACGATTATATGTAGAAAATATGGAAAATGGTTTTTTTTTATATCATATTTTTCGTCGTACAATATTTTTTTTCGCGAGTATTGTATCGGTTGCGTTATGGAGTAAGATTTTCTCAAGGCGTAAAAATACTATACAATCAATTATAACTACAAGAGTAGTCGTAATCGATTATTAGATTAACCGTTGTGTATTAAAAATTACTCCATATCGTAATTAATTAATATGTACAAGTAATAAATGTATATATATATATATATATATATGTGTGTGTGTGTGTGTGTGTGTGTGTGTGTGTGTGTTTTTGAAAGTTTGTTTGTGTGTATGTTTGTGTGCGCGCGCGCGTGTGTATATATACATATATACACATAGATAATTTTCTTAAATATTACATCTTATCCAACTATTATATATTCTTTATGAATCAAACGTTGCATTCTTAACCGCGTTATCATTTAATAGGTACTGGTCTTCGTAATGTTTTCATTCAAAAAGAAGAAAGAGAAGAATAGCTGTATCAAATAGTTGTGTCTGATGTATATTACGAAAATATTGATTATTCAACGTATAGTTACGAAGAAAGCTAAAATATTCAAGCACAACTTGAAAAATAATTAATCAGTTATATACGATTACATTTCGAAAAAACTCTACATTGTCGATGTCTGTAGGAATTACTTTTCGTTATAGCATTCGCATCGTTGTGTTATTCGCTTAAATCTCTCTTATGATGCAATGAAATGATAAATATCATTCTATCACAGTTAATGTTACCTTAAGAAAAGAAGTATATTCGTTTAAGGCTATGTAGAACTGTTTTAGAGTTAGTTTAGATACTTAGCAGCCCAGTCGATCCGACCGTGAATACTTCCGCTGCCCTTCGGGTTCACCGAATTCCCATACACGGCCGATTGAAGCGTTGTTTTGCTTGTAGCTTCTATAAAACGAGCGGGCACTTAATAATGCGCAATGTTGCGCGTACAATAAATAGAGAAGCGTATCGAAAGTTAATTTCAAACACTCACTGATGTTTTGCGTGCCGTAAACACTGGGATAAGGTAATCTCAAAGTTTGGTCTGTTATGTAACGATTTCTTGGAAGGTAATACTGTTTCGTTTGATTCTCGATAGAATTCCTAGGTACCCAAAAAGAATCGGTGAACTGTTCGTACTTTTCCATTGGTTGACCAACCACCAAATTCCTTATTAACTTAGGTCGGTTCGAGTCCGAGTCGCCGTTTCTTCAAAAGAAACAGAAAAGACATATTATTAGAAACATACGGTAAAGAAAACAATGGATAATCGTGCTTTCCAATGTTACGATTGTTTGTTCGTTGATTGCTTTAAAATTTGTTTCGATCCGTGATGGAAAGTTCCAAAGAGTTTTTTAAGCAGAAGCAGACTCTTCGTCGACTGTCGCATCGATTGGTACAGAGTGTACATGCCAGAAATGCAAATTTTCAAATACGCCAAGGCTACTGTTTCAGAGGATTTGTTTACGATCCTGAGAGGACGTATACGCCGCGCGCAGAGTATTTGCGATACTCTTTTTCGCAGAAGCAGAGCAGCCGATCAACACGTGTCCCAATATAAGCAGCAAATAGGATTCAGGATATGCTTTAGGAACTTTCGATACCTTGACAACAGACTTGTACTGGGCCCAGCAACGTACCGGGCCACGCTGAGGTAGTGTTGTTTTGCGGAGACTTTCCTACCATTCTTCAGGGTAGACTGTGGTTGCTCCCAGTTCAAAGGGGCCGGTTCGTTCCACGTCGGCAACGTCCAGTTGTTTTGCTTTAGATTGTCCGACAAGTAATTGGCGTTCCAATTGGCACGATTCTCTTTGTACACTCGATCCGGGGCGAGCTTTACGTTCACGTTCTCGGGAACAATTTTGCTTCTGACGTAGAAAATCGAAGGGTCAGATTATAAACAGCTCTCGGATGGTCGGGTTCGATTGGTAAGTTTGGCTAACGTACCCCAAAAGTTCGGCAAAATCGTCTTCGTCCCATTTCGAGACGTTATTTTCGCGGACGTAATTGGTATGGTTCAACAATGGTAGCATCGATTGTTGTTGTTGTTGTTGTTGTTGTTGTTGTTGTTGTTGTTGTTGGTGGTGGTGGTGATGGTGGTGTTGTTGCTGCTGCTGCTGCTGCTGCTGCGATTGCATTATTTTCTCCTGTGCCCTAGAACAATCGAGAATTTAATCTACGATAAGAATTGTTGTGACGCTCAAATACAAAAAGACTATACACATATAATATACCTGACTTCCAACGAGTCGTCCAGTGCATCCTGCGAATAGCTATACTGTTTATGTATGGTAGGTGGAAGATTCACTTTGTTCAGTATCAAATCTCGGTGAGATGCGACTCCAATCTTTTTACTATTGATTAGACGCGGTGCATTGACTTGAAAGT
The DNA here is from genome assembly GCA_028453745.1 of Agapostemon virescens. Lineage (NCBI taxonomy): Eukaryota > Metazoa > Arthropoda > Insecta > Hymenoptera > Halictidae > Agapostemon > Agapostemon virescens. The sequence continues at coordinate 13,441,662 of CM052095.1, read as the reverse complement.
AGGGATACCTGAGAGTATCGAATAGTATAGAGTATAGAGTATAGACCGATTAAAAGATTTTACAGCGTGTAGGTTTTCTCGTTTACCTATCGGACATTCGGTTACCTCAAGGACTGCTGTGCCGTGGGTCTTTTAATGGGATTCCACTGCAACATGTCCTCCATGAGTATCACCGCCTCCTGACTAGCGTTCGGTATCAGTACGTTCAGAGAGGTGCGCGTAAAGTTCGGAAACTTGAAATTCATGGCGGCAGCCAACTGGTAACCCTCGGGCCAATCGTCTTTCTCGGGCATGCCGATCACGGAGCAGATTTTAAAGATCTCGTCGATCTCGCTCTTACCGGGAAACAACGGACGGAAAGTGTAGAGTTCAGCCATGATACAGCCCACGGCCCAAATATCGATCGGGCTGTTGTACGTTGTCGAATGAAGCAACACCTCCGGCGCTCTATACCTGGAATACGATGTATTACGTGCAGCTCGCCGACTCGGTCGTAGCAATTGATACCAGCGAGCGTTACCATCTCGTGGACACGTAGTCCGTGTAGGGTGGCCTCGACCGGATTTCTCTGGCAAGTCCGAAATCGGCGATCTTCACCAATTCCGGTCCCATGCAGAGTAAATTTTCTGGTTTCATGTCGCGATGGAAGAACCCGTGTTTATGCATGAACGCCAGTCCTTGCAGCACCTGGTAAACTATATTTCTGATCACCGGTTCCGGAAACAATTTGTCCCTGTTGCGCAACAGAATTGGAGATTTGCGACGACGATCCCAACAACAATAACTGAAACGTTCGATAATAAAAGTCCGCTCCGTTACCTGTCTTTCATCAATTGATACAGATTCTCTTTCATGTATTCGAAGACAAAGTAAAGAACGTCGTTTTCCCGTATGACTTCCTTCAGCTTCACCACGTTCGCGTGACTGAGCTTCTTCAAGGACTGCGACAAAACACGAAGCAGCAAACAATTAACGTTTAACGATCGTTCCCTTGGAATTGTTTCGTAGCTCGTATTGCTTCGGCAATAGGGACGGTCTCTTACTTTAACTTCCCGTAGGTTCATAGCCTCCTCCCAGGAATAGTATTTTCTTTTCATCCTTTTTATAGCCACCTTCTCCCCCGTGTCGATACGTTCTCCAAGAACGACGGAACCAAAGGTTCCATCGCCCAGCTGGTTCAACGTGATGTATCGGTTCATCTTCATCAATGTAGACTTTCCCTCCGGTTGCTCCGGTTGCTCCAGTTGCTCCAGTTGCTCCAGTTGCTCGCGAGTCCTTCGACTTCTCAGCTGGCTCGACGGTCGAGGATGCTCTGTCCGTGCATCATACTAATCTCTGAAACGTACAAGTATCGTGTCTCGTATCGATGTTTAAACAAATATGCGGCAAAAACACGCGTTTCATTCACCGAAGAATGAACCAATGATTTTGTTTGTCTGTCTGTCTGTCTGTTTGTTTTTGGCACTTGGTCATTCTCGATCGTGAACGTTCAACGTCTAGACGCGTTGCCATCGATATGCAGGAAAGCGCGCCAATCTTTCGTAGTCGATCCACATGTTGTCCGATATTGATTTCGGACGATGCTCGCGTGTCGCCTTTCTTTGTCCACGGTTGGTGCATTTTTATTTTTGTCCGAAATCAAAACTGTTTCTCGAAGTTACTCGAACGAACGCGTTACATCGCGCGTTGGATCGGCACGCTTGTGGAAACGGAACGAAGACCCCGTTGGGCGGTAGCGTGTGCTACTGTTAGTCGATAGAAAGAATCGAAGAAACTGTTTGACTTGTTCGTAAAACAGTTTAAATGTACCGATAACAGCGGGAAACGTTGACAGACGACCGGGCCCGCTCGTCGAAGCCGTTACGCGTCGCGTGTCGCGTGTCGCTCCGTTATGCGGGATGATAACTGAATTTCAGTTACCTCCTCGAAACACGATGACACTGGCTGCCAGCGTTGTCGGGATCGATGCACGGATTTTTCTAAAGACACGTGTAGCCTTGCCTGTCGTTCGATTTGCACAGCGACGACTCGCCTTATTACAAGCCTGTACGTCGTTGAATACCGTCGTTTAAACGCAACTTCGACTTTCATAAGAAGTCTTGTTTTATTCATTAACTCTACAGAAACGACGACGGCTCTTTCTTTCGGCGTTTCACCCAGCCACGTATCATACTTTAAGAGTACCATGCTTCGTATGCACATTCGTTCTAGAATATTCAAGAAACTCGAATTATTATTCTATTTCGAGTATGTTGCGCTTCCTATGCTTCCTATGCTTCCTATGCTTCCTATGCTTCCTATGCTTTCTATGTTTCCTATGCTTCCTATGCTTCCTATACTTTCTATCCTATACTTGGTCGCATGCGAAAGGTTCGCGACAGCCTCATTAAGGAATGATTTATTCTACGCGGAACGATCGATTCATCGTTCCCTGTTACGATACGCTGCGCGAACCGTGTGCTGCTTGCTTGTAGTATGAAGACGGTTAGTACTCGAAAAAGAATAGGACATTGTACGTGAAAACTTTTAATTTACCAATTAATCAATTTTGCTAAATGCTACTGTGTCGGAAAAGTTCCAGAGGATCTTGTAAACGTTTCAGGCTTCTCCCTGCGCATTCGAAATCGTTCGAAATCGTTCGAAACGAATTGTTCGTTCTATTAAGATCAAAGTTCTCGAGTTTCTTGAAAGTGATCGTGCGCGATATGTTTGATTTTGTGTGACGTAAACCGATACACAACCGCGCGTTAACCCAGTTACGTCCAGAAAGGGTTAACAAATGGATTTGTCCTAGATGGTGCAGAAACGGTGGTAGAACTTAGCAGAAGATTAGCATTTTCTTAAGGCTCGCACGCGGACCATTTTCCTCGGCCGGTCGGACATGCGAGAGTACTCGTATAAATTTTCTATAAGGTCTTGCGATAGCAAAATAAGCGAATCGAAAGAAAAATACAATAAATTAGCTCCGTGAGCTAATGGTTCGTAAGCATTCAACGATCTATCCGTGCCCGCTTTTCGATTCGATACCGAATGCGATAAGAAAGCGCCGAAGGAGCAGCTCCTCATCGATTTCGTTCCCTTCCGTTAGTCTCTGACTCACCATGATTCGCCTTCAACGATGTCTCGCTTTTTACACTCTCGCCGTCGTGGTTGTCGTCGTCGTCATCGTCGTCGTCGTTCGCAAACCTCTCACCGGAATGTCATGAAATATCGTGTTCCGTTCGTATTCTCGAGAATACTTATGTCGATCGAGGGCTGAATATTTTTATGCTCGTAAATGTAAACTAACAACATTATCGGCGCGTTATTTGTTTGTTTAGTTTATTTGTTCATTAAAATATGATTCCTTGCAGCGGCATAAAAGTACGCGACGCAAAGTGCGCGTCTGAAAAAGTAGTACGAAGCACGGACAAGATTAAACCAAAGGAAATAAACGTTCAAAAAGATTGATAACGAATGCGATGGTATCCCTGTGCGATCGAAATTTATATGAAAAATTGAAAACTGCGAGAGAAAAGATCGTTGAACGACGGCGATACAACTGCGCGATTCGTAACTTTCGAATTATGTCGACGCCTGAAAGTATGCTTTCTTTGCAGCTGCCAGACCGGAAGTGTCTGCAGCGATTAGCCTAGGAGGATCGTTCGCAAGGGGCTGAAATTTCGCGGGATCGGTTAATCCAAGTTTTTCGATTAATTCAGATATGACTTACGGAAATGATCGTGTCGTAAATCGCCAGCATTTCACGTATGTGCTCGATTACCTTTCTGCGCAACGCTCGCTCGCAAACTGTTAATCGAGCGGCCATACTTCGCTGTGTAGCCATGGTTACTAGTGCTAACCGAAACTCGGAACTGTCCGGAGGTTATTCGAACGGCAATCCCGGCTGCTTTCGTTTCTTGGGTACGTCGGAGAACAGAGCTTCTTCGTACGAACCAATCGAATTCGATCGAGTTCGATCGAGTTCGATCGAGTTCGATGGAATTTCGATCCACCGATCCTAGAGAATCGTTCGAAAAGTAATAGACTCAAATAATATAAAAAATAAGTCGAATTTTACTTTACCGAATAAAGAGTCGATCTCCGATACCACCGTGCGTTATCGATGCATCAAAGACTATCGGTGCGTGTACAGAGGACTAGATATTTTCAGGAGTCATCGCCATCGTCTTTTTCTTAAAGTACCGACACTGCAATGATATATACGTAAACAGTCGAATCAATTTCACCGTATCGCGCATTGATATCTCGTAGAAACGATAGAAATTTCAACGTGTGTCCGTACGTAATAGCAAAACGTTCAGGCCCGACTTTCCGTCCTTGTTTTATAATTCTTGCGGGAGTATCGGTCGCGCCATCTAGAACACGATCGGTACCGATCGTTCATACCAATTGGTTGAAAGATTCGTCGACTTGCTACCAGCTGGCACCATCGGGTCGCTTTTCCGTCAAAAACACCGCATCGTAATTTTGTCAGCAGAGCACTCTGATTCCCACTCTCTGGCAATAAAGAGAGTTCTACCGTTCGTTCAAACTACGAAAAATCCATGTTCGCAATATTATTTGAATCACCCGCGAAAGTACCGTGATCGTGTAAATATCGATTTACGTATGTGTTGCTACACCAACGATTTTTCTAATAATGAATCGTTGGTAGGATTATTCTATAAAACCGACGCAAATTAACATTTCGTATGCCACGCGTGTACGTACACGTACGATAAAATGTTGTTGTTGCTGTTGCTGTTGCTGTAAGTGCCTTGCAAACTATTGTACACGAAATGTCTCAAGAAGTTAAGAAAGAGAAGAGGAAACAAGTAAAGAAGGAGAAATCGAACGAAAAGGAAGAAAACAGAAAGGAGAACGCGAGAGACACTCCGAAAGAAAATGACAACTCGTAAGTCTTTAATTATTTTTTAATCAAATAATCGAATATATAGAATATTTAAACATGTTTTTCCAGAAAATTTGGTCCATCCGTGACGTTTCCGTATCAAAGGGTATGGTCACGGTGTGCCTTGATATTCGCAGTATTATTCATAGTATGGTATAACAGTAGACAAGGTAAAGAGGTTTATTTTGCTAAACAGAAAGAGATCCTATTAAGCCGTACTCGATACCTCGACTGTTCCGACGATTATAAAATCGAAGCGAATAAATATCCTGAATGTACACCGGAAAAATGTGGAAGAGTAGTTACGGATAAACTGGTATCATCCACCGAAACGGATGTTTTGTTAAGGATAGCAACGAATGGTTTGAATTTAGCTGGTTCCGATGGGGGTGCAAGTATTTTAGACCTTCATACCGGCGCATTGAGCAAAGGCAAAGCTTTCGTCGATATTTATACGTTGCCGGAAGCTAAGAAAATATTTAATAACGCCGACCTTGCAATTTATAAGTACAGTTTTTTGTCCTATAGCACCTATGGTTCTTTAACCGTTGAATGCAATTTTAGTAAGTACATTTTCTATCGCTAGGGTAGTCAAAACTAAAATACACCATGCGGTTGCGCATCATTTTGGAGTACCTGCCGATAAAATATATTTAACGATGCCTACGTTCTTCTCACGAATGACTAATACATCTGCAAAGACCATACACGACGAATATTGGCACCCGCACGTCGACAAGGTAATTCGTTTAAATTCGTTAAAATCGTTTACCGATGCATACGTCCGTATAATTTTTGTTTCCACAGGAAACGTACAAATCGTTCTTCTACACCTCCTTGCTTTATTTGAACGATTATGGGAGAGACTTCGAAGGAGGTCGATTCGTGTACATGGATAAAGATAACGTTAACGCAACGGTAGAACCACGAAAAGGTAAATAATCGTCGATGTAATCAAAGGTATCGTACGCGTACGATTAAGATGCACGACAGTTCTGATGAAAAACTCGTTTTACAGGCAGAGTGTCGATCTTTACTTCGGGTAGCGAAAATTTACATGCAGTTGAAAAGGTTCAATCCGGAACTCGATACGCGTTAACAGTGTCGTTCACGTGTGATCCAAGCGCTGCAATTTCTGATCCAAGTTACCGTAAAAAACGAGAAGATTAAGCATGTTTTTGATACCAAGAACACGCATCTTTTTCAATAAGATTTTATTTCTAAGAGATCATTGTGTGTTTGCAAACAGGAGTACTGTTTCGTTAGATCGATAAGATATCGATACATGTTGAAATAAAATGAACGGATGCTCAGCTTATTCGATGCTCTTTATTTACTTATTAATATAATACAAGGAAAGATGTAACATATAACAAGTGCAGATCGCATATACAATCAATGACAATCAAAATAGCTGGAAACATTTACAATCGTTCATTTCATAAACTTATTGCTGCTAATGGAAAATAGAATGTTTGCCTTCAACAAAGCATTAAGTATGCAACAATGCCGTGTGGAATGTACAGTAGGATTAGAAATATTGATAAGATCTCTCAAACATCGTTCTTTCTGTAAAAATGGTTTTTTTTTCATTAATTGTAGATAATTCTATTGTTTAAAAATGTCATGGATTCCCAGAGATCTAGTTATGAAATGTCATATCTTAATGCAAAATGGAACAATGACATGTACATATTATCATCACAATGTGCGTGCGCGCGCGTGTATGTCGTATGCACATACTCTTTCACATATGCACACACACACATATATATATATATAGTCCATAGGTCTAAACGATGGTAATTTGTCCACCAGGAACCATTGCGAAGACCTATAGTACTTAAAGATACTTAAATATTTATACTTAATATCCATTAAATAATTATAGTAATACCCGTTCGTACTACCTGACAAATATTAGAAATGAAACAAAAAGAAAGTACCGCTAAAGTTAGTTTGCTGTCGTAGAAGTTCAGTTTATAAATTAATGTGAATGATGAATGAACAATGCTAGTGGAAACCTCGAGGGAAAAACATTTGTACAAAAGGAACTTTACACAGAATATCTAAAAATTATTAAATATTAACAATTAAGTTGTAAGATGAGCTCTATCAATATTATTGTACATTGATAATTTCTACAACTTATCTATACGAAACTGACAAAGGTCGCGTGATCTTCAATTCTCCGATGTGTTTTATATATACATATATATGTATATACATATATATATATATATATATATGTATATATATAAGTAGTAGAAATAAGTTTACGTTTGCAGCATCTTTGCTATTTCTTTGCCGTTATCTCCGACCAGGATGCTTCTGTGGTTTCCGGGTAACTCTCGGATTTGCACTTCCTTTTGACAAATCTGTAAACGCGCGATCGAGGAAATCAGTTTCTGTTGTCACACGATCGATATTTCTAACGCGATTACGATTCATTAATTATTTAAACGCAACCCCGTTACCTCTGATAGACCGTAATCCTTCTTCAAATGGATAAAGTTGTCTTGAATTCTTATTAACATGATGTCTCCGTTGAATTTAATCGTTGGTGCATAATAGTAAGCTGCCTGCAGCTTTTTGTGGAACAACATACCAGCAATCTTCAACTCCTCCTTTTTCAAGTCCTTGTTATTTATGGTTTCTACCATTTTATCCAATATTTGATCGTCGGGTGTACCCTTCAAAATAGTGTACGCCTACCGAGTATGGAATTAGAAAAAAATATATATATGTAGTATATAAATCGTTAAATAGCTGTTTCGATAAAAATGAATTCAAAGAGACGGAAAAAACACGTTACCTCGATGAAACGGATCTTCTCGTTGAACTGTTTAATGAAGAACGACAAGGTTTTTCGACAGTTGTCCTCGACGATGTCAGCTTTCGATTTACTTGCATGCTTTCCAATCGCAATGCAATGTAACCTAACGAATTCCGGCGACCCATCCAGAAGCGTTAAAATTACCTTTTCGCCGGCGGTTTCCAACTGAAGAGCCATTTCAAATGCGACACAAGCTCCAAAGGAATAGCCTACTATATGATACGGTCCCTTTTTCTGAACTTTTTTCATTTCCTGTATGTAGAATTTGGCTAGTTCCGTTATGGTATTCAACGGAGCATCTTGAACACATTGGAAGCCCCAAGCAGGACAATTCAATTCGCTGGCTATGCCCTTCAGAGAACCAACCAGTCCCTCGATCGCGTGAACGAAGAAGAAAGGTAAGCCTTTCGTGCCCTTTGTCTTCAGTTGGATAAGCGAGTCTGTAGGGATAATTTCTGCACCATCTGTCTGGAACAGGAATTGTGCTTCATCCTCTTCCTCGGGTTCCGGTTCGGGAACCTCTGCTACTTCAACCGATCCGACATCGAACGACTTCAACTTCTCGAACGTCAGATTACGGATGTCCTGTGCGGACAGCACTACATCGTAATTTCTTTCCAACGTTTGTTTGATTTCTGTTCCCATCAAAGAGTCCATTCCAAGATCGGCCAGCGTGATGGTGTAGTTGATGTTCTCCAGTTTCTTGATACCCAGGATATTAGCGATCGCCTGAACTATGCTAACTTTGTTGGTTGTATCCTGAGTCTTACGTTGATCCGCTACACACATGGAGGCCAAAACGGGGTGGGGTTGCTGTAGAAAGACGTCCATGGTTTCCAAACAGTTTCCGATACGCTGGGGCATAGTGCCACCAATTTCCGTTTCGTTGCTACCACCCACAGAGTCTGTAAGAGAAAGCCATGCATTGATGCGCGAAAGAATGTATATTACAAGCAGATTCGAGTTCCAGAGAGAGAGAGAGAGAGAGTGAGTGAGTGAGTATGCGAGACAGGGAGGATGGGGAGAAAAAAGACGAGGTACCGCGTACTGTTTTCTACGTTAGCAATGTTTCAACAAACTAGGATTAATTTACCTAAAATCAATCCAACATCTCCGATAGCTCCCCACTGAATGGCAAGACCTGGCAAACCGTTCGCTTGCCTCTGCTCGACGATTCTCTCCATCGCAGAGTTCGCAAGACCGTAATTCGTCTGACCGATGTTGCCTCTGCCGCACGAAACCGAGGAGAAGACAACAAAGTAGTCCAACAAGGAACACAATTCTCGCGACACCGCGTCCAGGCATTTGGTAGCAGTCACTTTGGGCGCTGCTACCTTGGCGAAATCGTTCTCTTCGAGATATTCGAGCACGTTGTCGGCTAAGACAGCCGCCAGATTGAATATACCACCGACAGGAGCCAACTTGTTGCTGTCTTGAATCAGCTTCTTGGCTCCGGCCATCGTTGTCGCGTCCACCGTTGAGATTGTAACTTTTACGCCGGATTCGCGCCAACGACGAACGCACATAGACTGAAAGCCGTTTCGTATACCGGACCGCGATGTCAGTACCAAATTCTTCGCGCCGCGATTGACCATCCATTCGGCGAGCTCTACACCAAATCCACCGAGTCCTCCCACCAAGATGTAAGACTTGTCTGGGTTCATGTACGAGCGCGGAATGGCTGGTACGACCTTTGGCGCCGGATGCGGCACCACCTTCTCCTTCTCTTCTTCACGAATCTTCAACACAACCTTTCCGATGTGTTTTCCCGTGGCCATGAACCTGAACGACTGTTCGATTTCCTGTTCGGAGAAGACAGTTGCTGGCAACGGGCGTACAGCTCCATTGTCTATACCTTCTTTGACCAGCCTGACCACTTCTCTTCTTTCGGGGCCATCGATCTCGCAAATCGCGTCCAGCAATATTCCATGGAAAGCGGTGTTCTTCAAGAACAATGACATTCCCAAAGGCGCATCGTTCGACAGATCGAACTTTCCAATTTCGAGGAACCGACCACCCTCGGCCAGACACCTGAGGCTGGCATGCAGCTTCTCTTCGGCCAACGAATTCAACACCATATCCACCCCACGGCCGTTCGTCTCGTTCATTATCAATTGCTCGAAGCTGGTGTCTCGAGAATTGCCGATGTTGCTGTCGGTCAACTGCGGGAACATTTTCTTCAAAAACTGTCGCTTCTCCGGTGTACCGACCGTCGTGAACACCTTGCAGCCCGCGTGCAGAGCTATGGAGATACTGGCTTGACCGACGCCACCGCTGCCGGCGTGGATCAGGACGCTTTCGCCGGGTTTCAGGCCACCTCGAACGAACAGCGCGTAGTAACTGGTCGTGTAGGCTACCGGGATCGTCGAAGCTTCCTCCAGGGACCACTTGCTGGGTACGACCCACGAGAAGCCAGGATCTGCTAGTACGGTGGTCGCTAGACCGCGTGCAGGTACCATCGCCATAACTCGTTCACCCTTCGAGTCGCGTCCAGAGAATTCCAGACCCAAGATACAATCTTGAGTAGCCAAATTTCCGGGGAGAGCGTCAGGTGGCAGCTTTCCAGTGGCTAACATCACGTCTCTGAAGTTCAACGGAGCGTAATACACGTGGAAGAGCTCTAGACTCGAAGACTTTTCCGGTTGGTAGTAACTCAGGGGACTCTCGATCCACCGCAAGCTACTCAGATCGCCTCTGTGCAAGGCGTTGATGTACGCGTGTTCAACCTGCAGGGACGAAGCTTCTTTTTGCTGATCCAAAACCAAATGTCGGAAGCTTCCCCAGGTTCCTCCTTTCAAGACATTGGCCATCAATTGTTTGCTCAATTGCTCGGTGTAGAATTTTTCCTTGAGACTGAATTTGGGAGCGCTTTTGTCTTGGATGAACACGTAACGCACGTTGGTGCCGCCTTCCTCGCGACGAACGCAATTTATAAGTCCAACCATGCCTGATTCGAGGAAAATAATATTCGTTACGCGTACGAAAAACAACTCTGCCAATGATGATCGACCAGTCGATTCGAATACTTACCGAGCAATTCGTCGCCTTGATTGACCACAAGAATTTGTTGTTGCTCCGTCACAGCTTTCTTCAGGGCAGCCTTCAGATTTTCTACCCATTGGAAGTTCTTTTCGGTTATCTGGACGATCATCGGCTCCGGCAACTGTTCAAGCTTCTTAAGTAGAACGTACGACTTTCCGTGTGCTACTTGTTTCGCTACGATTAGCAATTGGGCGGACTTTAGGCCGTTCAAATTGATCAAACCGGATTCTTCGAGCAGTATATAGCCGCCTGGCTTTAAACTATTGGACAGATTGTTCAGTGCAGCCTCGGCATTTTTGGATAGCACGTTGGTAGCTACAACAAAGTGTAAATCTTGGCCCACGGTTGTGCTGTTTACATCTTTCTGTATAACCTTAACATTCTGCGCGCTCAAGCTAGCATATTGCTCGATGCCAGAAGTTGCAGCGAGCTGATAATCAACCTGAAACAAAAATAATTCTATGGTTGCAGCAGTAGCAGCAGCAGCAGCAGCAGCAGCAGTAGCAGTAGCAGTAGCAGTAGCAGCAGTAGCAGCAGTAGCAGTAGCAACAGCAAGAATAATGCGTAGAATACTTACAGTGACACTAGGTTCGCTGTACAAAATGTCCAACACAGTGTTCGCAAAGACAGCGTCCAGAGGACGATCGCCAGCTACTTCTACGGCTCTCATTTTCAATGCTGCCAAGTTTTCGCGGATGATTTGCAACAAAATGGTAAGGGCATTCGCTTTAGCCTTCTCGGGGTCTTCCGTCGTAGGCTTGGGGTTAACGTAGGGTAGGAACGCGTATTTTTCGTACTTGGGGGGAATTTGAGATCGCTGCCTTCTCGAGGCTAGAGACGCCTTCATCTTTCTGATCTCGATACCGCCAGATTTGACGACGTCGATATTCTTGTAACAATACACTGGAAGAGTTTGGTCTTCCCTCAAGTCGTTGACCAGATCCATATGAAGGACAGGGTTGATGGCGACGTATTGCATGCGAGTGGGTAAATACATCGAGCGGGTATCTTTTTGTAGAATGGTAATCTGGAGCATGGTATCCATGAAGGAAATCCAATTGGTCCAAAGAAGTTTGCCATTGCCACCGCGATTGCTGGCGGATTCGATACCTTGAAACTCGCCGGTGTATTCGTATCCTCGCAGTTTAAGCTCCTTGTAGACGTCTTTGGTGTCCAGTTCCAACAGTTCGGAATCATTTCGTAGGACCGGTGTCGGTAAATTCAGCATTATCGTCTGCGTGTTCTCCGGTACAGATACCTTTCCTGTCACCACCACCGAACCGTTCTCGCAAATCTCAAACTCGTTGGTTCCCATGAATATATTGATAAAGAATTTAATCGAGCCTTCTTTGGGCATGATGGTGGCGCGCAGGAATTTAACGTTTTCGAATACAATTGGCAGTTTCTCAAAGTCGACGTTTCGCAGTTTAGCGTAGGTCCTCCAGACGAGCACCAAGTAGCCGGTTGCCGGGAAGAGGACTCTTCCGTCGATCGTATGGCCCGCTATGTACGCGTCCGTTTCCTTGGACAGATCAAACTCGATCACGTTCTCTCCGGAGAGACTGTCGCCACTGCAGAAATCGGCAACCGCCCATTCGGTGGAGTGATCCCATTTAACCATAGAGTTGATCATCGGCGTGCCACGGCCAACGGGATAGCTGATCGGTGGGTAGAGTTTCGAGATCTTTGGTTGCGCGCCGGCCATGTACAGTTTTCCCAAATTTTCGAGCAGGTAAATCAAGTTGTCCTTGTGATCCCGTTTGTGCAAGCTGATGTTCGTCACGTTCTTCGACAGCGATCTACGTAGAATCGCTTGCATCAAACAGTGCGGAGAAATTTCGATGGTGATCGCGTTCTCGGGCACGTAAGCCAATCCTTGTTTGAACAGTACAGGCGAGAGCAAGTTGTTGACGTGGTAGGCTGCCGAGCTGAGCTGCGCCAGCGGGTTGTCCCAAGCCGCGGCCGGTATGGACGTGGAAATCCACCTGGAGGTGCGCGGTTTCGGGTTCGGAATGATCCTCTCCAGGGCGGAACGCAAATTCTGGCCGGCGGCGGCCATGTACTTGCTGTGGAACGCGACGCCGCTGCTGTCCACCAGCCGTACAAAGATGTCCTCCTTCTTGAGCTCCTCGGCGAATTTCTGGAGAGCGTCCGGCTTCCCGGAGATGGTCGTGGAGTCGCTGGAGTTGTTGCAAGCCGGATACACGTCCGGCGGACACCGTTTTTTAGCCTCCTCCCAACTCAATCCCACGGCCGCCATGGCTCCCGGCGGCAGTTTCGAGTCGAGGATGGACCGTCCGCGCCAGTACGCGGCCAAAATCGTTTGTTCCGGTGTAAAAGTACCGTCGGCGTAAGCGCATCCCAGCTCGCCGACCGAATGGCCAACGATACCGTCCGGCTGAATGCCCAGATACGCCAGTAGATCGACAAGGGCCACTTGAATGGCCGCGATCGATATGAAGCAGTAAACTATATTCTCGTTGAACGATTCGGCCGTCGAGTGCAGAATCACGTCCATCAGATCGACGCCTTCGGGTTTCAGGGCATCGGCGCACCGTTGCAAGCTGCGCTTGAACGGTTCGATGCAGAGCAAGGCCTTGCCCATGCCTGCCCATTGAGAGCCCATGCCCGAGAAGACGAACCAAACAGGACGTTTCTCCGACGCGTTGATTTGACTAGTTTCTTCGACTCCGGCCGTTCCCAGCACGGAGTAGCCCCGGTAAAGATGACCGGACACGCTCGTCGCGTGCACGTCGTGAACGAGAGCGATGAACTCGTCGTCCTTCTCGTGTTCTTTCGCTTTGTCGAGAAGAACCTGTACAGCCTCCTCCGTGCGGCCGGACACGGTGACCAGCTTCGGTATTTTGTTGCTATCCAAGACGGGCGACAACTTTGGCTTCGGATTGCTACGAAGAAGCACGTGCGCGTTGGCTCCGCCGAAACCGAACGAGTTTACGGCGACCAGACCACCCTTCCACGGCGTATTCTTATCGACGACCTGCAAGCTGCCGTCGTGCAGCGCCGGTATCTCCTTGTTCGGATTTTGGAAGTGAAGATTGCCCGGTATCACTCCCGTTTCCATAGCGATCAGCAGTTTCGCCATGGAACACATTCCACTGGCCGGTTCCGCGTGACCCAAGTTCGACTTGACCGAGCCGAGAAGAAGCGGCGTTTTCCTGCCTTTGCAGAACAAGTTCGCGATCGAGTTGATCTCTTGCGGGTCGCCGACCTTGGTGCCGGTTCCGTGTGCCTCCACGTAGGCAACGTCCGCCGGATTGACTCCGGCCTCTGCGTAGACCTCGCGCATCAATTTGTTCTGCATCTGCCCGTTCGGGAACGTGATGCCCTCGACCTTGCTGCCGTCGGTGTTCGTCTTGGAGTGTATCACGGTGGCGTAGACCCTGCGGGCGTCCTTGGACTTTTGCAGGAAAATCGCACTGACCGCCTCGGACCTGACGTACCCTTTGCCGTCGGCGTCGAACGCTTTGCACATGCCGTCCGGCGACAACATGCCCAATCTATGGAATTCGAGCGACGAGGTGGGCTTCAGCAAAAGACTGCACCCGGCGACGATGGCGGCGTCGCACTCTCCCGAGCGCATCGCGCTGATCGCCTGATGCATACCGTACAACGCCGACGAGCAGGCCGTGTCTACCGCGTAACTCGGTCCGTTGAAGTCGAAAGCGAACGATACTCTGTTGGGGAACATGGCTCTGCAGCATCCGGTCAATCCATAGCCTGCGAAAAATCGACACACGGTCTGTAAGGTGAGTAACCGTAACCGCAACCGCGAAAATCAGAAATCGAATATCGAATATCGAAAATAACCGTAATACTCTCTCCGTACCGTTGATCTCTTCCGGAACCCTGGTCCACATGTCGTTCGACTCCGAGGTAGATACACCGACGAACACACCGGTCTTCGATCCTCTGATCTCTTGTGGATTAACGCCGGCATCGACTATGGCCTCGTACGTTGCCTCCAAAAGTATCCGAAGCTGTGGATCCATCAAGTGGGCTTGTTTCGCGTGAACGCCGAAGAAGGTGGCGTCGAACTGGTTGACTGTCTTCAATTTGCCCGTTCTCTTTGGTAAACCGTAGATACCGGCTGGCCATCGACGCTCGTCGTCGGTCACCATATCCACACCCTCGAACAAGTTCTTCTTCAATTCGTCTATGCTATCCGACTCTGGAAAACGACCTGGAAAACCAACCGCGACCAGAGCGTTTGGTCCCGTATACACATGTATACAAGTGTGTCGTTGCAGCGCAACCGATTAATCGTTCTGTTAGCGTTACCTGAGAAACCGCTGATTACGATGTCATCTTGAAGGTATTGCGTGTTACCGTTGATCACCGGGTCCCTCGCGATGGGACTGTTGGCGCTCTCGAATTGGGCCGGCATTTTTGCTGAGAATCGTTGCTACTCGTGTGCTCCTTTCGATCGATTCGACCCCCGTTCTTCTCAAGGAATGTATCGCGGACGTGGAAGCTTAGTGGACGATAAGCTGAAAAGAATAGTTGTCGCGCGTTCAGTTGTCTGAAAACACCGTACATCGAATTTCTTCGCGGTTCGATGTTGTTGGACGAAAAGTCGACGAAACATGCAAAACTAACAGCTTATCACTCTCCTCTCTTCCATCCGTCTATAAGATGCAACACGATCGGCCGATCAACGGTTTAATCCTGAAGCGTTTTAGCGTTTTAGCGTTTTAGCGTTTTAGCGTTTTAGCGTTTTAGCGTTTCGTTTCTACGGGCGCGCCCGCGAGCGCGACTTCTATGCTCGTATATGCTACGGATGCACAAAATCCGCGCTGTAATCGTTTGGCAAACAGATAAGGGATACGGAGAAAAGCGCTGAAAGATAAAATTCGACTAGGAACGGCGAGCCGACCGACTACTTGGTGTCCACCGGCAGGAGGAACGTACGAAAAAGGCAAACGAACGACGCGCGAACAAATTTCTCCGATCCCGCGTTAATTGCGCACCGTTGAAAAATTTCACGGATAACGGACGACTCAGCGGTGCTCGCTACGGCCGTTCAGCCTCCTTAAATGTCCCCGTAATCGTATTAGATTACCGACACAGCGGCAACTACTGCCTTCTCTTCTCGACTGATTGAGCGATTTCAATTGAACCCCGGCTGTCCGTCGTACAAAGCGAATTCGGTTATGATTTTCTTCCCGCACGCGTTGACACGCGAGAATTTCCCCGTAAGAAGATGCATCGAGGAGACGCATCCATCCGCGCGACGGCGAGTGTCCGTGTCGGTCGGTGCTGGTCGGTGCTGATCGGTGCTTTTTTGTCGCCGATTCACGGGCAATAATTATTTGTCAAACACCGTCAAGAAATGTTTGCGTAACGTCACAGCCTACGTGTTCGCCCTTTGGCTTCTTTTTTCCGTCGCTGTCGCATTATTATCACAATCGCTAATTTTCATATCACGTTGCGTAAATTGGAGGCGCGAAAAAAACGTACAAAACAATATAGTCGATGATCGTTGGGCGAGAGTACCTGCCGACTACCGGTACATATACATGTACGAGTTGAATATTAAATTTATCTATCCGTTTGAACGGAATCTGTTCAGAGACAATGCTGCGCCTCGGCGGAGGGTAAAACCGTAATACTAATTGAATTTTATCAACGAGACCGATTAACCTTACGCGAGATGTTATGTAATTCACCCGAGATAACATTTTTATGATCGATCGATCGGAAAACGAAAACGAAAACCCTCCCGACGGAAAGTGTTCGATCGCGACTCTGTCGAACGTAAAGTGCCATGCGAAATCTGCGGATACGATTTCAAGCAAACAGTTTTATTCTACCGACTATCCAACTTCCTTTTGGATGGTCGAACATCGGATTCGGTCGGAAAAACAAACCCCGAATACGATCGTGAAACATAAGAAATAAAATCAACTAGTTTGGTCGTATAATGAAAATTCGACCGGAACCATTCGGTAATAACCCGATGGTGTTGCACGCGGCTGCCGTTCGCTGCTCCGATTTTCATTAATCTTCGCCGTTTCAGTTTCGACGATGACTCGTCGCGTCTCGAAGGATCGACGACACGCGAGTGCTACCACTGTGCATTCTTGCGCGTCGATGGACGGTGATCGAGAACGATATCCCCCAGCCGGTGTCTTCTCGTTCGACGGCAGAGAACGCGCGAAACCGAAACGTTTCAACCGTTTCAGTAAAAAGTCAAACGATTCGGGTGAATTAGAATTTCGCGTTATATAATTTGGTGAATCTCGTTCGACGCGCAGCGGCATAAACGCGTAACGCGTAACGCGTAACGCGTCGCGCGCACGACCGCCGGTTATTGTGGCCATGCGGCGAGCGCGATCGCGATCGCGTCAAAGGAAATACGAAGGTTGCGGAAACAAAATGATTTACTGAATAATCCAAAGAATTTGCGTTTCTACCACGGCGATGCGTACGCGTTAAAACGCGATAGAAGAATATGCGACGCGTGACCTAGCTGACCCTGAATAATGGATAGTAGACGATGGATAGATAATACAGATTCTACAAATATTATACAATACAAATACATTTTGTATTGGCGGCGGAGGCGGTGGCAGGGCGGGTCGATCGAAACGCGTAAACTAAAAAATTGTTTCCGTTTCGTTAACGTCGTGGGTCGGTCGGTCGTTGTACCGTGTAACCGCGCCAGCCATGGTATCTCGAAATTTCCGACTTTTTTTCTTCTCTGTCCCCGCAGCGAGATGAAAGTTCACGGACAGTGGCGCGATCATCGCGTGATATCGCCGATAGACATCCGACACGTTAATCGTTGCGAAATTAAAAAATTCGAATTCTAAATGTCGCAACGAGATACGTTTATGTGTTCGTCGATCGACTTATCCACTTGACGTTGGTTACACGGTTATGGAAGCAATTGATCGGCAATTACACGAAAAAAGAAAAAACCGTGCCACGCTCGTTTTTCACGTTACAATTTCCCACGCGAACGTCGTCCACCGCGTTCGCGTCTCTCTTTTCTTGTTTTTGGGTCGACCAAATCAACGGATTCGTATTGTATTTGCGAGCGAAATGTCCACGAGGTGACACGTAAATCTGTGCATCGGTCGAATCAGCTGACGCGAGATATCGACGTCCTACACCACGCCACTAGTTCAAACAACAGAATTTGTTTATGTAAATTGAGAAGCGGTGACATAACAACGCGCGGGAGCGCGCACGAAATAGCGACCGCGATAACGTACGAACACTCTCAGCTTGCATATTCAATACGTAAAACGCGTCAATAATTGTGCTAAACATTTTTTTACCGCATACGATTGAAATTAACAAAAAATGGTCGCAACGTACCGGAATCGACGTGTATTTTGAAATATTATAAATCGATCGAGAAACGACGGACAGCAGCAGGATCGTTGCCGATCCAACGTATTTCAACGCCCTTTGTAATACGTATACATGTACGTACGTACGTACGACGACGACGACGACGACGACAACGGTCGAACGTTTTCGAAGTTGACCAGTTTTCCCGAATTTTTCTTTTACCTGGTTTGGCCGATTCGATGGTACGTACTTTGTTTATCTATCTATAGATATTAATATTTCTTTCTTTATGTTAAACACCGTTAAAATTTGAATTTTCGTTGCCGACCTTTGTCGTACCTTTGACGAACACACCTTCGAATGCGCAATGAGAAAAAAAAGTTTGATTTGAATAAAAGCATTCGTATCGGAACGAATCACGAGGTATCTATCTACGTACGTACCTATCTACCTACCTACCTACCTTTACCCACCTACCCTAACATACATTCATCTGTATCGAATAGTTGTATCGTTAAGAGTTCGTTCGAACGATATTTACTCTATATTGTCCAACTTATTTAAAATCTTGTTCGATAGCAGACGAAAAAATGGACGTCACCCGTTATTATTAGGAGGAATACGGTGCGGAAAAATCGTGCCGTTCGGAAATATACTTGAACTCTGTTTGCTGACCCACCACCGTGTTTCGGACAAGCGTGCCACGAGCAAAGCCTTCGCTCGCGATACAGAGGTAAACACGGGTAGCCTTGAAACGTAACGCGAGGTTTATCTGAAACAACAACGACCGCGACACGACGGTTCCGTTAAACCAGCGGATGATACCTCGAGGGCGCGCGATAAAGGGATCCGTCGCCGCTGCCACCGCCATCGCCGACCGTTCTCGTACGGAAATAGATAACGAGAGAGTCCTACGCACCATCTTTTTCTCGGCCGCGACCCGTTCGTAACCTTCGGAATACGGGACTGTCGTGCGTTGCGTTGCGTTGCGTTGCGTTGCGTTCCGTTCCGTTCCGTTCCGTTCCGTTCTACGCCCGACGATAATAATCTATCCAAGTAGAGACGTACGGACGTAGAGACGAGCGATGATCGATGCTTTTCGAATTGAAAAATCAGGTAAAAACATTTCTAATCGAGATTTAGCACGCAAATTTGTTCGATCGGCGATTAATTCGAAGCATTGGTAGACGCGAGGTACAGCGGACAAGGCAGAGCTAATTTCAATATCAGGTGCGCGAATTTATCGATGCGTATGCATCGACGACGATGAACCTGCGAATACATTATACTTTGCGACGGAGCAACGCGAGCACGTTCCGTTAATTTCCTTCGACCGACACATCGTTCGATTACGCAATTTCTAAGAAAAAAAAAAAAAAAAAAAGAGTCTTTTCGTGCGATCGGTGTAACGGCAGCGAAGAAAGCGTGATATAATCTTTTAATCGCAATCCACGTGCTAACCTTCGCGTAGAAGGTATCAAATTTATCGTCATCGGCGCGACGACGGTATCGTTCGTTTAAGGCTCATGCGTCAAATTATTCCGTCTCTCGAATAAATATGGTACGAGAAAAAAAAACTAGCCACTCGGATCATCGCTCGGTTCACGAGTCGATCACGTGGCGAGCAACGTACACGCGCACCGCACCAAAATCGTAGAGATCGAACGATAATGGGAATCGAAATTTTACGCACGAGCACGTGTAGGAGAAACTACGTGACCGAAATTCTACCGCTCGAGAAGGATGCATCAAAACAGTTTTAGCAACAAATCCTTTGAAAAAGTACAACAAGCAAAAGTGTTTATCGAGGGGAAAAAGAAGAAGACGTACTCGAATCAACGAATCGATCGACGAATATTCTAGAAACTAATCTGATCCACAAGATTTTAAATTTACTGTTAAATTCGATTAGAAACTTGGAAACACATCATTTTCGCATTTTCGAAACGGATAAAACTGTTACCGGTACAAACTGTCGTCCAACAGTCCTTCAACTTGAAATGTTAATAGAGATTAAACGAGTTTTCACCTTCGCTACGTCCGAAGCACCTGCAAAGTGAATTATTCAACTGTGTGTTCGAGCACGGTCGATATATTCATCACCTCGAACAAGGAAACCACAACTTTTTCATATTCCTCGACAAAACGACATGCAATTTATTCGATACGAATTCTACAACGATAATGTATTCGCTTTCTATCGTTCATTTTGGCAACGCTCGTAATATTCGTAAACGATCGCGCGATATCTTTCCCTAGCTCCTTTGCTCCCAACAAGCCCCGGCGTGTACCGTTAGCGTCGAAACGTTTCGCGTTGTTGTTATTATAATGTAAAAGTCCACGGTAAACGCGCGAAACCGACAAGAACGATTGATTAAACTTGCTTGGCTTCGAGTCGATTGTGTTTGATCTTTTCGTCGAAAAAATGACACCCTAAAAATAACGAAGAATATCGAAGAAGAATAATTTCTCGTCTACGAGTCCGATGCATCGTAAATAAATCACTGCGGTGCTGGTCGGCGAACGTACTCGCTACGAGACGCAGTAGTAAAAGTTTGCACGAGTCGGACGTAATGCGTTTTCGAAGATTGCACGCGCACGACTCGCGGATGCAAGCACAAAATAAATTTACCAAACCAACTGTGAATTTTCTTTGCGACGACGTATTGCCATTAGCAACGTAGCACGCGGCGAATTCTCCTGAGAAATCGAAACGGTTACTCTCTACCTGCGAGCTACCTGTATCCGTTATTGCCAACTGACATCGAGCTAAATTGCTTGTACATTTTCAAAGTAAACTTTCTCGCAACACTGATTTCCTGTTGTAGAAAACTGCCGCTGTGTCACCGGAACAATTCAAATAATAATAATTATTATTACAGTAATAGTAATAGTAATAGTAATAATAACTAGAATAACACGTGACATTTTCATTCGCACAAATCACGATCACGTTATCAACGCAACGCGATCGGTAGAAATATTTTTCCGTGAAGTAATTCAATCGCGATAAAAGGTATGTTGACGGTGCGCGACAATTGGAATTTCGAAATAGTCGACTCGTGTCGTTCGGCCATAGCTAAATGTAACGATGCGCAAATTCGATCGATGCGAAATAAATGCTTCGAACGATGATATCGCAGCAAACGGTTCAAATAATAGATTCGTTACGATGGTGTCGCTTCCAACGGTCGCCGACGATTCGTCTTACACCCTTTCGTATCGCGTGTTTCCCTCGAGAATTTACGTATCTTGTAGGAACAAGTCGAATTTCTACGATACAAACGAAAAATGTCGTCCAACGACTTACCTTGCGCGCGGATAAAATTCCGATAAACGATTCGAATTCGGTGTCGGTATGGTTATCGTTGTCGTTGCGGTGTCGGTGTCCGTGTGTCCTTCTTGTTACCGGGAAATCCTGCGTCGACGATTGTACACAATGAAATTTGTCTACAACGAAAAGGGGTGGGTAGATCTAACCGACCGACTTGTACTCTTCTCCGCGCTGGAGGAACGATGGAATGTATTCGATTGTTACGGACTAAGGAAAATGATTTCTCTGTTCGACAGTTTCTAGGCGACGACGTGCGGTTGTTCCCTATTGTCGATAACCGGCACAAGCGTCGCGAACACGTCGCAGAGAACTGGCTAGCGTCTACCTCGCCAGCATCTCGTTATTATTGAATTGGACAGACCATGTGGTCTGACATCAGACCATGTGTCGTTGGCCAATAGGAGTCCGAGTTTCCGGTACGCAAGCGCACTACGAATGGACCGGCGTTCTCGGCTTCTGTCACGAATATTCCGCTTTTTCGTTGAACCGTTTCTTCACTCTTTCAGCTGACCGAGCTCGTTCGTTCCATCGCATCATCCGTGGAATCCGCTGTTCGGATCGATTTGTGAACATGCAGTTGTCACATGTCGACCTTCCGCGTTTTTCTTTTTACATAACTTTAGTATTATCAATTACGATAACTATCCACAGAATCGTTCTACCGTTGGTAATAAAACGAGAAGGCGGCGCGCGTTTCGCGAGGGATCGATACCCCTGGTGCCCGCTACGTAATCTCCTCCTATATTCCGGGTACGTTTTCAAAATCTTCAAAGTCGTGTCTGTATCGTTCGATTTACTTGCTTACCGATTTCTCAAGTATTCGAGCATCTCGTGATACGCGAACAGTCCTTTGTTTCATTTTTCATTTCCACGAAATGTCAGTTTGTAACGTCAATGTTAACGATGCAACGCGTTCGTACAGGTTATGGGTTCCATGTCGCTTGTGAGTGCACGTACAGGTTGGCTACCACCGTTGTTATAGTTGTTACAGTTATGGGGATAAATACCGTTGATATCGTTGTTACAATTACCTCTATTGCTCTGTTGCTGTTCTTTTCTCAGTTTTTTCGAAAAATTGCTTGTAGAATTATTTCATTATTATCAGCGTTACGAGGCAAACAAGTTGTACGATATCGCTGTACGTGTTCAATCGTCCTAATCAAAACATAAGAAGTTTGACTGCGATGATGTCACTGTTCGTCGACACGTCGCAGCTTGTTCATTTCTAACGGGATACGTATATGTGCGTGTAAAACCTAAAACCTAAAACCTGTTGAAAACTTATATGTTCGCGAAATTTTACGATACCAACTTGTATGATTCGATATATCGAGTCATAATAATAATCCTAATCCGTTGCTCCCTTAAAACATTCGAATCTTTATCGTTTTCTGCACGGAAAAGGAAAATGCGCTCAAGTTTATCCTTCTCATTTGCATAATTACAAACGGCGTATGCACGTATTCTACAGCATTAGTTAAATAATTAATCAAGGAAGTTATGACGTCCGTCGTGTCGGTATAGTGGTCAAACAGCTATTTGAACATTTCTTTGCTTCGTTCGATACGAAGGAGACACGCGATATCGATACAGTATATACGCAAATATACAATATACAAACACAAATGTATCGGTCTCTCTCCCTTCCTCCCTACCTCCCTACCTCCCTACCTCCCTATAAGTTAACGTGTTATGTGTATAAAGAAATTTTCATGATATTGTTTCGTTCAGCTGGTTGTATCGTATCGAATCGTATCGAAAGTTATTGGCAAAAAAGAAAATCGCACTGTTCGACGCCAAAGAACAAGCAAGATTTAGCAAACTAAATGTATACCTATTATTACTGCTCGATAAAATATGATAGAGGTCTTTGCCACTAGTCATTGGCGTGAGTCTGATGCCTTCGTGATGCGTATACTGTATCTGTATCACGTGAACCGAAGAAAGAAACATATAACCTGTGTAACTCCAGACTTAACGAGACTTTTGTGCTACGATGGGAAGCTAACGGAGGCATCCTACTTGTCTCTTTCACGAAGCCGGGCTCATGAATAAAAACAGGCCGAATTGCAATTGTGCCGGCCCTAACTCGACCTCGCATTGTTGAACACGTTATCTGTTGCTGTCTCTCGCTTCCTCCGACTCGATCGTATTCCCTTCGCCTTAGCCTGTTAATCGAGTAATTTTTCGGCAACGAGCTATTCATATAAATGCATTAAAAAATTAATTGATGAAACGATTGGAAACTACGACGAGGATAGCGACGACGACGACGT
Organism: Agapostemon virescens; assembly: GCA_028453745.1. NCBI lineage: Eukaryota > Metazoa > Arthropoda > Insecta > Hymenoptera > Halictidae > Agapostemon > Agapostemon virescens. Next base: position 13,417,960 of record CM052095.1, on the reverse strand, counting down.
GCTTCGATAAACATAGAAATCACGAGACGATTTGTCTTTTCCTGATTCGCAAAGAAATAAAAAATTATCATTTATAATTGCATAGTTGTTACATAATTAAAGAATCAACAGTTTGTCGACCCATTCGCTCTACACGTAATTCATCTTGTTTATATTGCAAACTCATTAAAGACGGAAAGTTATTCAATTACCAAATTTGTTTGTGCAAACGAATTCAATGAGCTGGCCCACAGAATTAACACGATTGTGTAAAACTGATAACGAGGGTACTGTTAGAACCGAATTTGAAATATCTTATCGATTCGCGTTCGGAAGGCTAGACAATTTAATCGCTACGATGAGGAATGAAGAGATCGAAACAAATATTTTTATTTACCCATGACCGTTACATCATCGAATTATAAGCGACGATAAAAGCAAGGAAGAGCTTTTATTTTTGCGAGTGTACTGCCGTTGTTAACGATGGTAGACAAAATATTACAGAAAAATAAAAAATCAAATCTATTTACTTTCATTATTTTCATATGATTCACGATGTCATGTAAATTCGCTGTTATTCGAACATTTTCCGTATAGTAGAACTTTGGTCGAGCATAACCAGTTCTCGCGTGATTACATTTATTCTTACTTGTGTAAATTGAATTTTCATTCATTCTTGCGCTGGCTTTTTTGCAATGCAAGACGAAGGAATCGAAGAATACGCAACAAGGAAAATCACGATACTCTTGCCCATCCTATTATTGCGGTTTGAACGAGGATGTCGCATCGAATGGGACTATGTATCGCTATACAATAAAACGTTCTCGCGTTAAATAATATTTTATAGTTTCTATTTAAAATTGGTAATCGGCTAGTACGCATTTTAACGACTTATCGGTTTTTTGCAACTTATGCTAATGTCATTAAAAGATATGTAAACGTTTTATTTATGTTCCAGCCAAGCTTAAAGTAAACTTTAACTAATACCATTGATTATACGAAGACCGCAAATGAGTTTTTTTACCAACATTATTCCCGAGTTTATTCATGACATCTTTCCTTTTCTCTTTTGCTTCTCGTTCGCTTCCTCCAATTGTTGCAACTCTAATTCGCGCACACGCTGTTTTTTGCGATATATCGGCGTTTTTGCGAGCCACGCTGCACGAAACAGTGAAAACAATGATCATTATTATTATTATTGTTATTATTATTGTTATTATTATTATTATTATTATTATTATTATTGTTGTTATTATTGTTATTATTATTATATTAATCGGTACTGCTAACTTACTTATTAATAACTTACGTATTTAATTATTTATTACTTATTATTAGTATACTACCTAAAAACGCGTCTTCTTCTTCTCGGTAGACCGGATCCATTGAGCTCAGCGCATTTATTAATTCGACATGCGTTAAGGGATGCGTTCTTAATTGCACCTTTCGTTTCGTGGTCATCACCTGCATTTCATTGCAATAATACTAATGCATGATAAATACATGTATATGTATATGTATATGTATATGTATACTGTATATTGTATATGAATATAGCGAACGAAAATAGTATCGCTATCATTTCGATACCTCGTTAATTGATGTTAATATGGTACCAATAGTGAAACCGTCGCAAATTTTAGTCATAACGGATGTATCGAATTGCTTATTAATTCCAGAATACTATAATTAAGAAAGAAGCACAAATGACCACTGTTAAACGTGGAGGTACAATGGTAATATGATAAGTAAATTAAACCTGACTTTGTGCAGCAAATCTTTCCATACAAGAGACACGCTTCCATAATCTGGTCTAGGAATATATATGATTTTATCATATGTTTGATATAAAAGCTTCTGATCTCCATCCCATGGCGAGCTTGTAGTTCCAATAAGAATTATTCTGTCTTCGTTTGTAATGTTTTTCACTAATTTAGGTAAATCTTTTTTCAATCTTTTCGGATCGGACTTGTCTGTTTTTGAAACTTTTTTAACAAATGGTTTTTCAGCCCCGTCCATGAATATTACCGATGGTTGCAACAAACGCGATACCTTCGTATACACGGAAGAAATATAAAATGATTATTTGGAATTGTACGTTGTAATGGTAATTAATAATTGAAACACCTTTGATATTAAATGAACAAGCATAATTAATCCTGATTTTCCAGGATATTTCCCGGCGATAGTCGCTGGTGTAACATCAAATAACGTGGCACCGAGCTCTGTGCAAATTGCATTTACTAACATCTTTTTGCCACTGCCGTGTGGTCCGGCTATTAACACTGACCTTATCAAAGGTGTAAGTTCTCTGAGAGTACTGTTTCCCAGAGGAATTATGCAATATTCAGCTATTAACTGCCTTATGTCTCCTATGGATATAAATGATTTCAGAATATTAAACAGCCAAACTAGAGTAAAGAAACGTATTCGAAATTTCTTCAACAAAATACTCAACCGATTGCTGGCAAAGGATCTTTTCCTTCTTCTCTTAAACTGCTATTGGTGAAAGACTTTTCCCCTTTGAAATCGCTAAGCGCAACTTCTGGATGAAGTTTAATGATTCCTTGTGTCAACAATTCTTCGAAAAGCGACTCTGTTGTTCTATCAGGAGTTAGGTCTTTCTCTTTTCTTCTCTTATTCTTCTTTCCACTGCGACGAATTCGTTTCTGTGCCTTTTTCGCACGTTTACCTTTCAATCCTCTGTCTCTGTCCAACGCATTTTGCAAGGCCTCTATATCGCCTGTAAGAAATTTCAATTGCTAGGTGCAATAACTATGCTCGAAAGTTATATAATGTGTATAACCACACCTCTTAGCGCTTGGTCTACGACAGCTCTAACTTCGTGTTCTACTTCTTCAGTTTTTTCTTTTTCTATCATATTCACGTACGGCAATTGTGCAGCATTCATAGTTTCATCTATATCTTTCCATACTTCCTGATACTCTTGATTAGCGTGTACTATCTCTGACAAAAAATTGGAAGGAATCGACTTGAAACCTTGCTCTGTCTCTTCTTCGGATTGTTCGGTTTCACTGTCCTTTTTTGCTTTTGATTTCTTTGATTTTTTGGATTCCTTCGACGACACTGCCGTAGACTTGCTTATGGTGCTTTCAGTTCCCTAAATAGAAAAAAAGAATCTGTAAGTTGTACGCGTAACGGTGGTAGAGCTATTGGCTTTACCTGCCTACTAAATATAATTCTAGACCCTCCGTTCTCGATAGATGGCAAATCAGGAATCTTTCCTGTTTGTTGAAAGTACGTATTTATCCATTGTCGGATCTCGCTTCGAATATTCTCCTCCATTATAACACTCTTTCCTCTCCGGATCTCTTCTTTAATCTCGATCAACAAAGATTCGTATAATTTTTGGTACTCGATTTGTTTCTTGTATCTCTGTTGTGTAATTTTTTCAGCCTGTCTAGCAGTCTTGGTAATTTCTTGACTAGGTTGAAGCATACCTTTCGAAATATAATACAAATCGTTTACTTTTCTTCATAGCTTTTTCTCTGTATAAACATTTATATTACAGTAAAGAAGTACCGATGAGTAACATTTCATCGACACGTCTTTTTCGAATTTTTCTCCTAGTAACATATCCTTTCCACACTTTTTGAATTCTCATTGCAGCTGTTTTTTCAGACATCACTTCCAGAACATCCATTTCCGGTTTGACGGTCGATCTCTCTTTCATTTTACGGATCTCTTTCATAAATTGAAATCTTAACCGTCCCTGTCTGGCACGTTCGTGGGCCTTAAATAAAAAATAAATATTATTCAAGTCGATTCGATTCGATTCGACTCTTGTAGTAATCGTAACAAATGTGACTAACTATTAATCTTACCCACTTGTTTGTTTGTTTGTTTGTTATATCGATAATACCTGTATAAGTCTGACAGCTTCCGATTCACTCATTCGTTTCGGCAATACTACTTCGTCCAGTGCACCAATCGATCTCAAAGTACTTTCTATAAAACTTCGCCTTTCCTCGATTTCTTTGAAACGTTCCCTTCGGAAATATCTGGGTAATTGAATCTCAATTTCTTGCGGCGTAACCCCTATATTTATTAGAATGTCATCGAAGTAACTGTATTCCGAAAGATCTATTTCGACTAGCTCGTGCTTCAATTCCAAAACTCTACCGAGACAGGAATCCATTAACCGTCTTAGTAATATACGCTTTTGCGGCTGTACCACTTGATCGTAACATAATTCGAGCTTGTTAGTGATAATAATGTAGTTCACATACAACTCAGAATTTATAGTACGAGCTTTCTTACGATCTTTTTGCGGCTTCGCATTTTGTAAGTTTGTGTCCACTTGAATTAATTCGTTTAGCGCTGTTTGCGTATCCTTCCAAAGTTTGTCGTATGTTACATTGGACATTGTTAAAATTTCGATAAGAAACAGAATATTGTGTACGTACTTGTCGAATAATGTAATGAACGACAATGAAGAAAGACAAGTTCCCTTTTATTCACGGCATTGTTAGGAATCGTTAATATCTTAGCAACCGTGAATAGAAAGCTTTGAATATACATAAATAGAAATAATAGCTGCACGAATATTGGGAGAATTACTTGAACATCTGGTCATTCAGATTATGTTTATTATTATTGTTGTTATTATTATTATTTATTGTGATATGCAAAATAAAAGGCGTCTTTATCAAAATTCCCGTCTAATGCGCAGTTGATATTTATAATACAAAAACTACGATATTAGAGCTAATATGAATATATATATATATATATTTATTTATTTATTTATTGGTATCTAAATTAGTGTAAAGTAGGAAATGCTACGCAGAATCTCAGTAAAGTAGAATAATAGAGGAAATCCTTTTTTTACGATATATTCGAATGAAAGTAAACTCAGATCGCGCGTTGATCGCAGATCGCAGCATGCGAGAGGGAGTTCAATGCAACCCGGCTATTCTCGTAACATGCTTCGGAGCGTTCCGGTTGCCTGTATCAAAACGTCATCCTGGGTGATGGTTTGTTCGCGAAAATAATTCCTGTAAATAGGATTCACCACATCCTCTGTGGCCAAAGGTTCGTTAGAAGAAAGTATTTGCAGTGATGGCGTCGGCATTAGAGCAGTTTGTAAATAATGTGCAGACGCTTTCGATACAAGGTACGACAGATGCTCAGACCCTTCTTTGTATTCCCATCGAACATAACCTTCGAGATCGCAGTCGTGAACGATTCTTTAAGTTATTAAATTGTTTGTAACCATGCAAGATAGAATCATCGAAAACGGAACAGAGACTGCACAATGAATTTGTTTTGCGCGCAAACGATTACAGCCTTCTGCTAATCAATGGCTGTTAGATAATATATATATATACACATATATATATATGTATGTATAAAATAATACATATATATATATATATATATATATATGTATAAAAATAAAAGAAAATATACACATATATAAAAAACAAAATAAATAAATTGTATTTTACAGGTAAATATCGGGAGCTATGTGAAATAATGATAAAAAATGTAGACGTTCTAATGGAGAATGGGCAACACTTGGACAATGTTCTGGAAACGTTAGTTCTACGACAACATTCGTTAGGTATTTTGGTAGTGTTGTGTGTAAAATTCACATTGCCTAATCCTAATGGTGTAAACACTGTTAATGCCTATAGACCATTATTTAATCAAGTCCAGGAATTTATCATTGGTTGTAACAGAGAACAAGTTAGATTTGCACCGGATACATGTAAGTCTTTATTTGTTCTTCTGCTTAAAGAAATCTGAACTTGTTTCTAAACGAATTGTTTTGTAGTTGCAGAACTATGTCATCTTTTTACCGAGAAATTAGTTCAATTACAAATACCATTGCGTGGTATTGATTTATTGTGCCGTGCAATACGTAAAATACAATTATTTAATAGCCAGCTGACTTCGATACATGCCGATCTTTGTCAACTGTGTCTGCTATCCAAGTGTTTTAAACCAGCGCTAGAATTTCTTGACTTGGACATCACCGGTATCGGTCAAGAAGGAGGACAGTTCGATTCAAAATATTTCTTACTTTATTATTATTATGGTGGAATAATATATACAGCATTGAAGAATTACGATAGAGCACTGTATTTTTTTGAGGTGTGCGTAACAACACCTGCTGTTGCAGTCAGTTACATTATGTTAGAGGCATATAAGAAGTACATTCTGGTGTCTCTAATAATGCATGGGAAAGTCCTAAACTTACCTAGGTACACGAGTCAAGTGGTCAATAGGTACATGAAACCCATAAGTCTGCAATACGAAGAATTGGCCAATGCTTATCAATTGAATAGTTGTGGAGAAGTTCGAAAAGTTCTCGTTAAATATCAAAATCTTTTTACACGGGATCACAATATGGGGCTTGTGAAACAAGTGCTCAGTTTTTTGTACAAAAAAAATATACAAAGGTTGACAAAGACTTTTTTAACGCTTAGCTTAAGTGATGTGGCGAGCAGAGTTCAATTAGCAGGACCAGATGATGCAGAAAAGTATATCCTAAACATGGTAGGTATATTGCTCTTGCGAATATGTATGTATATTGTAATATGAAATATTGATCGATCAATGGTTTACTCTGGCACATCTAGATCGAGGAAGGAGAAATTTTTGCCACGATCAATCAAAAGGATGGAATGGTAGTATTTCACGATGACCCAGAAAAATACAATTCACCAAAAATGTTGGCAAAACTAGAAAATTTAATGACAGCGTGTATGGAATTAGACAAAAGAGTACTTAAAATGGAAGAAGAAGTTGTTCTCACCCCACAATATGTTCGAAAAATATGTGGTCAAAATGATCAAGATGATCAAACAGCTGGACCTGCCACAGCGAATGTAACGAATGTGCAAGGTTAATCTAAACATAATACCTATTCCATGTAACATATACACGTCGTTGTGCGTTATCTTTATTAAAAAACAGAAAACAAATGAAAAAATCTTGTTGAAAATCAAGACACGAATGTTTTAGAGAAGCCTGTTTTGGATGAATCTATGAGTCTCGAATCGAAATTTAATGAATTTCTATTACCTAACGGAAGAAGACAACCAGTAGAAATGAATTAAAAATTTTTGAACGTTCCTTTTGCAATTCGTATACTCTTCTTGAATCACCGAAATTGGTGGTCAAAAATCAAGACATTGTAAATTCTACATGACTTTACTATTACTTAAATATACACTGCTTTTTAAGTTTTATATAATTTCTTTTTGTACAGAATATATTATGCATGAATTGCGAAACTTTGTTTCTTTAAGTACGATTTGCCATCGAAAACAGGCTTTACAAATACAGTAATATGGAGAGAAAAAAAACAAAAACAAAACAAAGTTAAAATATTGTAATACTTGAACAATTATAAAAAGTACGCATGCAATATTCATACAATGGCATTTTGAAGGAATTATATGAGATGTAATTCATTACCTACAATATAATGGTGAAACATGTGCATATATTTGCCGTAAAAAAGAAAACAATAATCACGAATTTACTTATGATTCATTAAAACAAAAAGAAAAAAAAAAGTAACTGCTCAATGCACATTTGTGCCAGGTAAGTGAAGAGTACGTTTTTCTATAATGAAATCACACAAGTGATTTATTAGTATATAAATTTAATATACAAACTGAATGTGCTGTTATAATTATTTTATCTTAATTTTATAAAATGAAAAATCTAAGATAAACGATCTAGATTATTACAGAAGGATATCTTATGATTTTAATTGTATGTAGTACAGAGCAACCTGAAGTGTATAGTAGTATTCTTCTTTTGTATAGCTAATGTTAACGTCACCTTGTTTCCTACACTACACAACAACTAGATGTCGAGTTGCAGCTCACAGTGTATATTTATTTTTAGTTATAAGTGCTCCTTTTTTTGTATGTAATAATGACGTAAAAGAAAAGAAGAAAAAACATTTTACGATAGCAGTTTCTTTATGTCCGCAAAAATTATTTGAAATACTTCTTCTTCAGTTTTTGATCCATCAATGAATGTTATTGTTTCATATAAATCTTTGTCTTTCATTAATTCGTTTGTATGTTTCACATATTCTGGCCATACAACCTGCTCAAAGTATCCAGGAACATCGGGTGGATCGTAACATCTATCCTTCCTTCTTTCCCAGCATTGATCTTTGGTTAACGTTAAGAAGTATTTCTTGTCGCATAAGTTTGAAATAACCTTACATGCGAACAGTAAAAAGCCGTCCAATATTAGAATCCTTTTGTCATTTGTCGATTCGCTTTCCTCCGCCGATGTAATTAATTTCAAAACATCTGATCGCATTTCATCCATATCCAAGCTGGTAAGTAGTTCCCAGTTGATATGATCGAGTTTCGGTATGAATGTTTGCCGTAGATCATCAACTGGTAAGTAATAGTTATCTTGACGTACAAGAACAGAGCTTTTCAATTCCTTGTGAAGCCGATTACTTAAACTTGTTTTTCCACTACATGTTGCTCCAGAAATACCAAGTACAATCCACTTTTTTGAAGACATTCTGGTTTATTTACGTTCTGGACTCTTACGAAATGCACACTCACAGTCTATACATGCGGGTTTCTGTAAGCATTATATAATGTACAGTTATGTAAGAGATCGTTAATATCATGTACTGATAATGTACTGATAATTCATGAAAAGTAGAAATATTTTACCAATAGTTACTCTGTTGGATACAGCTATATTTTGTACCCCTTGCTAATGTACTTTATAGAAAATCTATGAATCATGAAGTTTATTCATCTTATTGTACGAAAAATATGGCTTGATATGATAGACAGTAAACAGTATTAATCCACCAATGAAACAAAAGCCTGATACTGCAGGTATTATTAAAGCTAATTCTTGAGAAGTAAATAATGATCTTATTCTGTCATCGTCTATAAATGGCAAACCAATTACCCATATAGTGTAATACAAGAATAATACGATGGTGACTAGTAGTATAGCTTTTCCTTTTTCACTGTCTGTATTAAACATTTCAAATCATTAGTATTAGCAATATATAGAAATGTGGACACATATTCAAATATCTATTTTTGTTCTTTTTTGTATTCTATTAAAATAAGACAATAAGCCTTACACGTATATGTACTTATTTTGTATACAAAATGAAATCTGTTCTATAAAGTACAAGGCTCGTGCTACAAGTTATTGATCTACATATTCTTGTTCAAACTTCTTGAAATCTTCTTCCGTGAATGCAGTAGCTTCTGGTTCTTTAGGTTTCTCTTTCTTTGGAATATATCTCTTCTTTACTGCTCGATTCAACAGCTATAAGCAATTTATCGAACGAGTTATAGAGTCTTGTAAAGAAACTAATCAAAGTTTCTAAAAATATTGGTACCTTATCTGCTAGATTTGGATCGATACGATTGGTGCTAAGCATTAACAATCTTTGCACATTTTCATCTATAGGATCCTTTTCTGATGCTAACTTTTTTTTAGTTTCATAGACAGTCACTTTACTAGATCTTCCAAGAATGGTAACAAGATCTAAACATATTGATTACTTATAAATTATTAAATGCTGCAAAGAGTCTCTCTTTTGTTTGGATTTAAATCTATACCTGTTTTATCATTTTTCGACAGTATTCTGTGTTTTGGTGGAATCAAATCCAAGGTACCTTTGTATTTGGTATGATGTTTTTTTCGTTTTCTCTTTTCTGTGAAATCAATGAATATAACTTTTGAATAGTATTTAATAGCTCGTATAAATGTATGAAATACAAACCTTGTTTCAAAGTTTTCTCATAACCAAGTAGTTCAAGACCTTTGCGAACAAGTGAATTTGACATTTTCTATTAGACATTAATTCGTTCGATATATAACAATCGTACATAAAAGATAACTTATTATAGTATACTAAAACAAAACAAAAAAAAAAAACGGATACATTACCACAGATTATTCGTACAGATGCAAAATTCCTTGAGCTTTAAGAATTTCCAATGCATATGTGTGCCAATAAGTGAATCTATGAACGTTACTTAAACACAAAAGGTATTCGTAGAAACGGAAATTCTCTAAAATTTCTTAATAATATTGAATACTTGATATATATATATGCATATAACGACTATAATTGTTAATAGTTAAAGCGTAATATTTTTAATTAATTTCAAAAAGGATACGCCTTACAACTATAGGTAGACATTTGCCGCATTTCTATGACCGCTGCAGCGATCGAAATCTACATAAATGTATCAGCGTGACACTGCTTCATAAAGTTTGAACAATATCGTTAGAAATTAAGAAATCAACACGTATATCTTCTACGAGAAATGTACTCGATTGAGACGTTAGTCGCAAACGTATATGTAAATATTTATAAACGATGGGTGGCAATACATTTTGTAGTTTCGTTGAATGCAGTTTAAGTTGTTGGTTGTCAAATGTACTCTTTAATGGTAACTATGTGTATAAGTATATATAGTTGTTGATCTTAAGAGAGTTGATTTAATATTCTCGAAATTTATCAAGAAAAATATCTGAACTGTCAAAATGCACGACGCTTACGAACAAACGTCGATATTAAATATTACTGTTCAAATAGAGTCAATGGCTGCATATGGTAAGTGGCCTGTAACCTCAATGATTAAAGCTTTCGTTTATTTATGCAATGATGTAGATTATTCGTACAATAATCTGATTCGTACAGATTTGGAATAAATTAGTAATTAATTGGAACATTGATACGTTTCAGATGATAATTTGTTAGTCGGTACAAGGGAGGGTCATCTTCTTATGTATAATGTTCCTTCTGTGACGGATGACAGTCATAAACTAGAATTATTGCGCCATAGTAAGAATTTTAATAAAAAGCGTATCACACAAATCGACGTTGTGCCAGAATACAATTTATTGTTAATTCTAACAGGTAATCGTATATTTACTTTTATTTTCCCTGCTTTGCGCTTTAAATTAACTATACTACATTGTTTTTGTTTATAGATAATATCGTTTGTATACACAATTTAAATTCCCCAAATTTCCAACAAGTTTCCCAGTTACAAAAGACTCGTGGTGCTACATTATTTACCTTGGACGTACAAACCACTCAGAATTTACCTGGTATTGAAAATACATTTGTACGTTTGTGCGTCGCTGTGAAACGCAAGCTGCAGTTGTACGATTGGAAAGAAAAGTCATTCGAAGAATTCAAGAAGCCCAATTTTGAATTAGTTATACCTGACATTCCACGCGAATTGTCTTGGTGCATATTATCTTTATGGCATAAAAGAATTTATCGATATCAATGGCGTAATAGAATATAGCTTAATTTCTATGCAGGTGCGGAGATTCATTGATTTTGGGTTTTCGTGGTTTGTCGTACACGATATTGGACCTAAATGGAAAAGCCAAAGAACTATTTCCAACTGGGAAATCGCCCGAACCGAGCGTCACAAAATTATCCGACAATTCGTTTTTATTAGGAAAAGATTCTCAGTCATTTATTATGAACACAAAGGGTGAATTGATTCAACATAATTCGGTAAAGTGGTCCGACACGCCGAATGCGATAGGTACGTAACGCCGCACGATTACAGCAGGTCTGTTAGTTAAATTGAATTATTTTAGCTTGGGATGACCCTTATCTACTTGGTATTGTTCACGACAAATTGGAAGTGTATACCATAGAGAACTGTGTACACATTCAAACGATAAAGGGCTTGAATAAAGCAAGACTCATATACAGGTGTAAGCAAGGGAAAGTTTTTGTAGCATCCATTAGTCATATTTGGTGCGTTAGAGCGGTCGACGTAACCCTTCAAATTAGAACATTACTCGAACAGAAGCAATTTCAGCTGGCACTGAAATTAACTGTACGTAAGCGGTACTTTGAATCGTTCGATGCCAAGATAATCAGTTATTTGTAACAGAAAAACTAATAGCCATGCTGTTACAGAGTTTATTGGATATAACCGAGGATGAAAAAATAAAACAAACGTATAAAATTCAAACATTGTATGCGCATCATCTTTTTGCTAACAAAAGATTTCAGGAAGCAATGGATTTGTTTTTAAAGTTAGGAACCGATCCGTACGAAGTAATTATATTATTCCCTGATTTGGTTATTTCTACAAGCAATAATTCGGAACTTAACGAACCAGCACCAAGTTTGCCTAAACTAGAAGATCACGATCTAGAGAAAGGGTTGCGCGCGTTGATAGTATTCCTCACGAACGTCCGAGACAAATTAATGGACGATACAGAGTCAAAAGACAAGGATAACAGCAAAGAAAAATCTTTGATGAAAGGAGAGAAAAATATGACAGCGATAGCTACCGAACAGCTTTTAAAAATTATAGACACGACTCTTCTAAAGTGTTATTTACAGACTACAGACGCGTTGGTAGCTCCGTTGCTTAGACTGAATCATTGTCATTTGGCAGAGGCTGAGAGAACATTGTTGATGCATCAAAAGTATCCTGAACTAATTATATTATACCAAACGAAAGGACAACATAGAAAAGCTTTGGAACTTCTCGAGAAACATGCGAAAGAAAATGATTCTAGTCTTAAAGGAACCGAGAGAACGATTCAGTACTTGCAACACCTGGGAAAGGATCATATGGATCTGATTTTAAAATTTGCTGGTTGGGTGTTGAACGAAGATCCGGAACAAGGTCTTCGAATATTTATGGAAGATATACAGCAAGTCGAGCAATTACCAAGACAAAAAGTATTAGATTACTTCCTCCGTTGTCACAAAGAATTGGTAATAACGTATTTGGAGCATATAGTGAACATTTGGGGAGATACCAGTCCGGTGTACCACAATGTTTTGATACATCAGTACAAGGAAAAATGTTTAGGCGGTGCAGAAGATAGCGAAATACCTGGCGAGAAAGAAGCGGTACAGCATATTAGACAGAAACTACAACAGTTTTTAGAGAAATCGACACATTATACCTCAGAAACGATACTGATCCATTTCCCATCTAATAATCTGTTCGAGGAACGTGCGATCATTCTCGGACGCCTTGGACGCCATCGGCAAGTTATATCGATATATGTTAATCTTTTGAACAACATACAGAAAGCCATCGAGTATTGTCATAACGTCTACACTAGGTATCAAAGTAAGTAGAAAGTTGTGTATCGAGAGCATTTACACGGGCGCCACTTTGACGCATAACTGTTTTTCTTTTTTTCGTTGCTTCTATATCAAGACAGCACAGAGAAACAGAAACAATCCGACGGTGCGGACGAGGTTTATTTGATGCTGATAGAGCAATTGTTGAGACCCGATGAAAAAGGAGATTCGATGACAGGTACGAGCGACGAGTAACACGATACCGTTGTCCTTCTAAAATCCTTAAAATCCCTAAAACCTCTAAAATCTCTAAAATTTTAATCCCATAGGATGTAAGCCAGAATTTCAACGAACATTACAACCTGATTTGGAAATGGCGTTGGAGTTACTCGAGAAACACGCCTCGAAAATAAATCCGTTAAAGGTGTTGGATGTCCTGCCAAGTACAGTTCCTATAGGTAGAATAAAGTGTTTCTTAGAAGTCAGTTTGCAGGAAAAATTGAATGCCAGAAGGAGGTTGCAGATATTGAAGGGCTTACTTTGCGCAGAACATTTGCAAGTGCAAGAGCAACGTATGCATTACGAATCGCAGAGCGTTCTGATGACAGAATTTAACATATGTCCTGTATGTAAGAAAAGATTTAGCAATCAAAGGTCTGTTTATTTATTTACATCTGTCGGTCGATCTTTACCGCCGTGTATCATATGTACGCGCGCGCTCGCGTGTGTACGCAACGGCGAAATAATAATAATGATGTCAATTGTTTTGCAGCGCATTTGCCAGGTTCCCAAATGGCGATATTGTGCATTACTCGTGTCAAGACCGTAAATGATAGCAAACAAACAAGTTAAATCGACTTATGTTAAGCGACGTGTAAAATATACTGCAATGTATCTCTCTGCTCATATAATGTATATAAAAGTACACATTTTCCATTTATTTTCATAGTTGTTTTAACTCGTATAATATGTTTAAATATAACACGTGCAATTTCGTTTTTTTTATTTTATTTTTTTTCAGAAAAGAAGGAATAAAGATTTTAGAAAGAAACGAGACAGTATTGAAGGCACATACACCCATGCACGCGCCTTGATATACATAATTTGTGTGTGCGTGTGCGTGTGCGTGTGCGTGTGCGCGCACGCGCGTATGTATGCGATACACGATATATCTTACGATACGTGGAATGCATAAAAGTATGGTCCATAAATTTTCAACGAAACCGCGTGAAGCGCATAGAGTAAAAATAATGTTTTTCGAATGAAAATTGTCACGTTCGACGACGGCGGCCGAATATGCTGCGATAAGAAAAATGTTGTCACACGCGTTTTCTCGATGATCTTCCATAATCGGCATCTCCGCTGATTTGTTTTTATCCAGGGATATACTACTCCAAGATTTAATTTTCTCTGACGTAATTTAATTGTATTTTAAGTTTTCGCAGTAACGTATAACGGGGAGGTTGGGGCGTGCCCGGTCCAGAATATGGGTAAACGGGACTAGTGATGTCATACGCTATCTTGTATTCCTACGCCGAGTGTTATAACGCGAGTACACAGCACCGATACGAACGAGGTACGAGAGCGGTGCGTTTAAGCGTTCAAGCGATACCAATTAAGTTTTATTCCGTGAAAATCACTTTCATTTACATACCGAATTATTTTCGTACTTTCGTACTCGATGACGATCGAATCGACCCTTGTACGCGTGTGATAACATCGAAGGTCGATTCTAAACTAACCGCTGCGTGTTCCTGTAAAGGTAAATAGAGGTACGTTTTTCGTTCGCGACAACGAATCACGATTCCGATCCAATTATCGGTATGCTGAAAGTATGCCGAAATAAAAGAAAACAAACAAACGATATAAAATAAATAAACGAAACGATAAACGTAGCCGAGATTTTGACTCTGACGGGAACGAACGAGCAGTTTGCTCTAAATGTGAAAATCCAACGATCGATTCGTCGGGTCGTGTACGTTGGAAAAGTCATAGTTTGTTTACGAAATAATTTTGAGCGTAAAATCGATGGTCGTGTCGTAGCGCGATAATTATTCCGACGGTACGGTAGTTTTTTGAAAAGTAATACCAGGGCAATACGTATCGTATCGCGAACACTTCCGATTGGTCCGCGAAAAGTGGGACTAGCTACGCTGGCGTAGGACGACGCCGTATGCGCTATGCGCTCAGTCGGTTGCGCGCCGGTTGGCTGTGTGGATGGGTTTGTGTGGATCGTTAATCGGTGGTTTTTGGTGTACTTGGACTGGTTTTTATGCGAGTACTCGGATAAAACGGTGTGTCGCGGGCTATCCTCACGAGAAGGTAAGTGAACAGTTTCGTTCACCTTCGTTCCGAAAACGCGTAAGCTCGTCGGGTTCGACGATCGTTCGTCCCGTGACGGCTAACACACTCCAGAGATAAAAATGGCGTGTGCCGCCTTTAGCCTGCTCGATTTCTCTTGGCTTCGAGCTTCGAGACGAGCGGTGTCGGAGTCGACGCCCGTGACAACGTTCGAACAGCGTTCGTAATTTCGTAGAACGACACCTTCGTGGATCGTTTATCGGCAATCGTTCCGAACTATTGCTCGCCTGCCACAGTCATGTACCAGGATCGCGGCATCGATTCCAACGACGAAACTCTGGTACCCGTTTTACGATCGAGTAAACGTTCGTTTCTCGTGCCGTTCCGCTGACACGATTGCTCGTTGGTTTTTTGCGTAATCGCGACGCGGACGAGCGCGTTGCATCGAACACGTACGGGTACGCGTACGCGTACGCGTTCCATTCTATTATCCCCGTTTTCATTCCGAAATAAGATCGCGACAACCACCACCGCCGCTGCTGGTGCGCGTTCGTTCGTAGCGCCTTAATTTCCGCTATACACGGTGCGTTCCATGAATGGTTTTGTTCACCTGTCAAGAGACGCCCTATCTGTTGCTGACCCAATTTCGCTTCCCACTGAAAATCCGTCGGGCATTGTGGCAATGTCGGCCGCGGTCGGTACACCGAACGTTTCTTTCGTCGTTGATCGTTGGTCGTTGGTCGTTGGTCGTTGGTCGTTGGTCGTCCGAGGAACGTGTAACAGAGGTTGGATACGGCGCAAACGAATTTCGAAAAGTGCGTCTCGAGCGTTTCCAAACAAATTACGATCGCTGCCTTACGATCGATAACCGTATATCTCTTATTACCTCCGAGGATCCGGTACGTGGAAACATTGTTACGACGGATAACGTAATCTCTCGTGCGTCGTTTATCGCGATAAAGGCGGTATTCGATTCGATTCGATTCGATTTGGTCGATCGTCGCGAGAATTCGTAGCGGGCAGGATTCGTCGCCGGGACGCAGTGTATCTTTGGGTTGCGTCTTTACGAAAATATCCGTACGATAAATGTTATATTTATCCGGCGCCAGTTGCCGATACCGACACCGCCGACACCTGATCGGGCACCTTCAGTGTCGTCCGATCCGATCGTGGGTGACGCTGTTGCGAATCGACACACTCCGGGGAGACGTTCGAAACGACTGGCTTCTCGCCACGGTGCTGAATTCGTGGCTGAGTCACCGCTCGAAACGTTTAAATCGTTCTCCAAGTGTCAGAAACACGCGTACATCGAACTTGCTTGTCCAGCAAAACCGTTATTTCCCTCGATCCCCGGGGAAGGAGCATCGCGTCGCCTCGTCTTGCCTCGTCTTGCCTCGCCTCGCCTCGCCTCGCCTCGCTTCCTCTCGCGTCGCGTCGATGCATAGTTACCTTTTTCTACGAAGGAAAAATAGGGAGAGATAGAAAGAAAGAGAGTGGGCGACCGTTTAGTCAACATCTCTTGGGTCGAGCAATTTTCTTCGTTCTTTTCGGTGTTGTGTTTACGGTTACGTCACCGCCATCGTCACCGTTGCCGGGCTTGGGCGTGTGCGCGTCCACTTCGGCATAAATTAATAAATTAGCGTCGTCGTACCGATCATCGTTTCCGGATCGCGGTTTCGGCGACATCTGGCTCGTCCATCTCACCGGAACTACTTCCGGACGTTAACCTGCAATGCTCGGGTTACTCTCGACCCAAAACTTTCGTGCGACCTCGAAAAGCGAACGTTACGAATTTTTGTTCTCGAGAACGCAGCGCAACGACAGCGCCAAATTGAACGCTTCCACATTTTTAACTAAATTTTATCTTCCTTTTTGATTGCGAACGAGGCGAAAAATTTGAAATGAAAAATTACCTTTCGATCCTTTCGATCCTTTCGATTCTTTCGAAATTCGTGTCGCCGCTTCGGTGAAGCTAGAATTCGATTTCTTAAATATGGCAGATATTTTTGTAATCTCGACGGATTAACGCGATTTCGATCTCGTCGTTCTCGGTTTCCGGTTCTCGGTGCAGAAAGCAAAGTTATTTACTTTTCGACGGGCTTAGCGATAACCGAAAGCGCAAAAAGAAACGTTTCTCATGGTTTCGTCGTGTCGAATCGCGTTCGCTTGTTCCACGCTAGGAAACGATCAACGATTTCCAGGGAATACCACGATATTCTCGTTTAAAAATATCCGCGGGACGTTTTTAACTCTTCTGCTCTGATTACCTTGACTGCGCTTTTACGCGGTACAGGGAAACGGTATTACGGTGTAACAAAATTTGCATCTCCGGGTAACGCGTATGGACGTTGAACCGTATTCGTCGATTTACTTTCATCGATCGCCGTGTCGCCGTCGATCGTCTTATTTTCAAACGAACGCGTTTTACCAGCATCCTACCCGCGTTGCGTTTCTACTCCCGTGTTCCATCGCATACATTCTACGCGTACGCGTTGCGTAATTGCGATCGCTCGTTAAACTCGTAAACCACAAATTGGCACGAATTTTTAAACGACCGCGCGTAGGTGCGAGATTGCGCGTGTATCATCGTATGCATCGATTTTTATTATAGGTTCGTAGAATCCCGCGGTTGGCACAGAATCTATGCGCGCTTTTCACCGAAACCTTTGCTTCTTTTGCGCGATGCTCGTCCAATTTCCGACATCCGCGTTTTCCAATTCCGTTTTGCGTTTTTCTTCCCTTCTTCTTTTCTTCTTTTCTTCTTTTCTTCTTTTCTTTTTACCGAGAAATCTCCAGGGACGTACACGCGATCGATCGGTCCGGCGTACAGACTTTTCGAGTTCCCGCTACTAAAAATACCGTCGGCGCGTGCATCCTGGTCGCGCGGCTATTCGTTTCCGACGGAGCGGTGCCGTCGCCGCGCGGGCAGCTTGCGTTTCCGATCTTCGACGCGCACGGTGCATAGTCGTTGTCGCGAATTTTTGGCAAATCGTCTCGTAATCGGAAACAGGGTCGAAACGACGAACGGGGCAGGGTCTTGCGTCCGCCGTTGCCGCGTAAACGACGGAGGTAACCGAGCGTCGGCCGACGACGGATTAACGTTAAATGCGGACGTGACGTAGGTACGTGTACGTCGGCAACTAGTCGACTTGCTCTATGCACCAACGGTCGCCGCGTCACCTCTCGGCTAGCGATCGATTCTCTCTTTCTCTCTTTCGCTTCGTCGTATTCTGGCTTGCATAGTTTTACAGCTTCTCGATCACCGCTGTCGCAACGTTTTGCAAAGATCCTCGACTTTCGCGATCCCTACCCTCTCCCCGGATCAGTCGCGAAGAAGCAGCTACGCGTCGTAGAAAATTAGCTTTCGCGGACCACGGATCGGCAAAGTTGATCGATCGTAAAAACGATCGCGACGCGACTCCGATCTCCGTGTCGCGAGAACTTGTCGGGCGTAGCCGTGACCTTTTTAACAGCTCCTCGACCGAGTTTAACGCTCCTCGAAGCGAATCGGTCCAATTAGCAAACCAAGAAGACGATGCTCCAGCGAACAAAGTTCGCGAAGGACGGTTTCGTCGGCCACCGATGAATATACCACAGGTCGCGTCGGCGTTTTGGCCTTCGATCGTTCCGGACGGCGGGTATCCCTCGAAACCACCGGCGTTTTCATTAACGCTCGATCGTCGGCCAAAGGTTCTCGCTGCATTATTATTAGTAGCATCCGAAATTCCTTGGCGCTGGTACCCGGTGCTTTTCTATTTCTCGGCGATGACTCGGCGATGACTCGGCGATGACTCGGCGAGTCGCTCCGTGGTCGCGCCGTAAGGTCAAAAACCTGGAACTTGCGGGGATTCGTGGGAAGGAGATTGAATCCACCGCGAAAACCGATGGCGATCGATGAACGGGCGGCCCGTTTCGCCGGTCACCGGTCGTCGGTCGCCGTAATCTTTCGCCTGTCCGTCGTGCGTCTACTTATCGGGAGCGAAACCGACTCTCGAATATTACGCGATAGATGGGAACGGCTGCTCCCATGTAATTTCGTGCCCGAGATCGATCCTCTGCGATCCGGATCCGTTTCGTCGGCCGCGTTAAAGAGTCTTTACCGATAAAGAGTCCCCTCCGCCCCGCTCTACCGTTGACAACGACGCGACGACGATTCCAAAATACGGAGATTAGGCGTACACGCGCGCAAACATCGCGAATAGACGATACTCGTTCGCGGTACGGTCCGTATCGTTGTTCGGAGAACGGATGATCGCACGTCTTCGTCCCTCTCTATCGTTTTCGACGGTCCGTGAATCCAGCGTTGGGAAAATAACGAAAGTCTAGGAGGTAACAGTGAAAAACGGGCGGCAAGGGTGCGCGCAGCGACAGGGTCGATTCCGACGCGTCGTCGGTTCTCGTTGTTTATTCGATGTTCGAGCCCCCGACAACGGATCGTGTTCGGTTTCGCTCTCAACCTCGTCGGTCGACGACGAGCCCCTTTTCCGAGACGAACGACGTCGCATCGTCGACGACATCCTTCGAACGGTCAGGGACGATGCAGATCGGGGAAGGTGGCGACGGCCCTTCGTTCGATCATCGCCGATTCGTCGTCTCTTTCTTCGATCGTTCGAATTCGATTTCGAGAAAGAAAACTCCGGGGCAGGAGGAGGAGGAGGAGGAGGAGGAGGAGGCTCGTCGAAAAAATGAAAGAGAAGCTTTTCTCTCCGAGAACGGTCCTTTGCGTTTGCCGGAATTACCCGAATACGGCAAGAATACCGGCGAAGGGTACTCGAGTGCCCCTCGGGGATCGGTGGCAGATACCGGGTGTTCCGATGAAAACGCGATGCATCCGCAAATCGTACGACGGAAGAATCGCGAACCCCGAACCGCGTGACTCGTCGTTGTCATGGTATTTTCTCCGTTTTCTTCTCCGTTCCATTTTTAACGTTCTCTACCCACGGGGGCCGCTTATTAATAGGATCCCCGAACGACCGTGCCACCGTATCGCGAATAAAACCCTTCGCGCCTCGCTTTCTCGCCGCCTTCCCAACGACGTCGGTTTTCCCGAAAACAAAACGTACCTTTCACCGAGCGAACGATACGAGACAAGATTAAAGCTTCGGGCGACAAAAAGGAGCGTCGCGTAACTCTTTCGGTGCTCGGTTCGACTCGGACGGGAGCGAAATAGAATGGTTTTTCGCTTCGACGGGAATGGCTTGCCACCTTGATTAGGGCTATTTCAACGGTGTCACCCTATGTACGACGCGCGTATCGCGAGCATTGGCGCCACGGTGACTCCGGTGGAAAATCAATAGCCTCGGCGGCTCCGTGTGTTCGTGCACGTCTCACGGCTCACGGCTCGCGATTCGCGACTCGCGACACGCGGCACGCGGCAAATTCGTCTTACCTTCGCCGTTGCGACGTCCAGAACATCCGGATACTTCGGATCGTAGAAAGAGCGACCTTTCTCGTTCGTTTACGGAAGTCGAGAGGCTCGTAGGTCGGCGGCGGTTCCTCGGCTTCCGGTTCTCTAGAATCTGGAACGGTGGTCGAAGAGGACTGCCGCTTCCGTCGCGCGGAAAGGTCATGGACACCCGGGAGCGAAGGTTGCGACCGAGAACGATCCGCTGTCCCGATCGTTCGACGTCGCGTCGTCGACGAATAATCGAAACGACGCGCTTGCCATTGATTTTCGGCCGATCTTTGTCTTGGTTCCTTCCCTCTTTCCTGCTTTCCTTCGTTGCGTTCGATTTCTCTCTTGCGGTCTCTCCGTTGTCCCCGGGGGGCATCGACGAATCGCTCGACGCGTCTCGAACGCGGCGCGAGCGGGATCGTTGTGAAATTTCTATTTAGAAATTGTCCGAGCATTCCGAGTCTGGCGCGTCTTTTGGAAAGCGTCGAATTCGTGCACGGGAATGTAGGAATTTCTACGCGTCGGGGTGCGAAAAAATCGAGCCGTCTATGGGACAACGCGAAGGTTTTGTTCACCGAATAGAACGCGACCTGTTGGTTATCCCGGTCGGTACGGCGCGTCGGCTGGCTGGAAGCCGAAACTAGTTGGCAACGACGTGTAACTCGGCACGTCGACGGTGGATTCGCGCGGGTAGCCTAGTAAAAATCCAAGGAAAACCACAGTAAGCGGATACGCGGGTGTCGTTGCTCGACGGGTGACAATTTCACTGCCGCCTCTCGCTTCTCGCCTCTCGCCTCTCGCCTCTCGCCTCTCGGTCGAAGAGGACGAGAAAAGACGCCGGACACCGATACCTCTCGAACGAGAAAAATCGCCCGTAGACATCGCCGATCGACGATAAAAGATAACGTTCGATCTTCGCTCGAGGAGCGGGACTCGAACGGGATCGCGGTCGCCCCGATGCTGTCCGACGCCAAGTCCACCGGGTACTTTGGCGCAATTTTCCACGCTTCGTCGTCGATCGTTTCGCGGTTGTTGGCGCGATTCTCTCGGAGCGTCCTCGCGCGATCGAACGTGTCCGCGAACAGGGTGAAAGGACGGAGAAGAAAGTAAACCGGGAACGAAGGAGGCCGCCCGAGCGTCTGGCGGACACTTACGGCGAATTAAGAGCAATTACGAGCAAACAACGACATGCTCGACGACGACGACGACCGCGACGAGAGTCGCCGAGGAGCGAGCAGGAAGATCGGTGCCTTTGCACCGTGTAGGCGGAGCGACGCGACTTCTAAAACGAACGATGCGACCGCGAAGCTTCCTTCGAATTCGATGGGACGATCGCTCGTTCAAGGTCCGTTGTCGGTGCGTTCGAAGGTATCGAAAAGCAGCTCGCGTCGGTCGAGTCGAACGCGTTCTCCGTGCGTACGTATGATGCTGTTGGGCGCGTACCGCGTCAGGGTATATCGCGTATCCCTCGGGGACGGGACCGGGGACGGGACCGGGGACGGGACCGGGGCCGGGGCCGGAGCCTGCGTCCGTGCAAATTCTGGGCTACGCGAATCCGTCTCTGTTCTCAGCAGCGTAGGAAATTGCTCGATTCCGGTGTCGGTAAAAAGCGAGCGGTCGGTTCGTTCGATCCGTATTGCCACGCCATTGGTGCATATTTCGCACGTGTGACATCATTCGCGTGATGTAATCGCGCGCGAAGAGGAACTCCCACTCGGTTCGCGGACACGTAACGATACACGGTGGTGCTGCTGCTGCTGCTGCTGCTGGTGCGTTCGTTCGTTCGGCTCGTACGACCTGAAAATAAGCCTTTCGCCTTACCGCTCGACGATAGCGCGATCGACGAGCGACAAAAATCCTTTGATCGTCGTTACCGATCGCACGACCGCGCGACCGCGCGACCGAACGAGATCGCTGTTCTCTCCTGCGATTTGAGAATCGCGAACCGTCCTCTCGCGCGTTTCACCGTCGATCCCGTTTAATCGTAACGAAGGAAAGAATCGCTGGTTCGATCGCGAGATACGCGAAGCTCGCAAGTGGAGACGACAGATAAGATTACCGTGCACTTCTTATCTCGACCAAGACCGTGTTCGAAAGCCGATCGACGGCGCTCCTTGAAATCGCGTTGCAAATAAGAAAAACCGATCGATCTAAGAGCGACTCGTAACGATGAACGCGCGACAGCGAGTTATTTCCGCTTTTAGATACGAAGATTCGCTCGGCGCGTTTTCGCTGAGCCGGTCTAAAATCGATCCAGTTTTTACCAAGGCTTTGAAAATTGAATTGCGAGGCTCCGCGGAGAAAACCTTAAGGGCTCGACGTCGATACGGCTTCGCTGAGAACGATTCAGAGCCTCGATCCGTCGTTGCCGTGTTTTAGTTACCGTGCGATGCGATGCGATGCGATGCGATGCTACGGAGAAGAACATCCTATCCGACGTTTTGATTTTTTCGCATTAACGTTTGATCGTGGTTTGTTTCAGGAGCGCCCTTACGAAGGGTAAGACAAAAGTGAGTTGTTGGTCCGATCGACAAAATGACGACCGACATCTCGGTGGTGCGAGGGGGTTGGGACCCCACGCTACAACAGGAGATCGTCGATGAGTACGAATACGACGGGGGAAACTCGAGCTCGAGACTCTTCGAACGTTCGCGAATCAAGGCGCTAGCCGGTACGTATCGTCCTCGTCCATTAAACCATACATATATTAGCAAGACACGCGCGCGCGCGCGCGCTCTCTCTTTCTCTGAAAAGTTACGCTTCCACTCGCGCGTTGAGACTGGGAAAAATTGTTTGCTGTTGGAACGGAAATATGGTTGCGTAGAATTGCGTTTGCCGGTCTTTGGACGTTTCGGTGTACACGCAACGACTCGTGTTACCACATCCTTTGATACACGGCTAGTATCGCTTCGATAGCTCGACGACGGAGCCTCGTCTCTATTTTTCAAAAGAGTTTTTAGTAGTTTGCTCTCGCGGAAAGCGATGCGACGACGCTCGCGTTGCACGGAACTGGAGACGCGTCGAAGCTAAACGAAAACGAAAACGAAAACGAAAACGAAAAGTTGCAATCGAAAAGATGGTCGATAGAGGGGATAAGGGTAATTTGCCAATGGTTTACGACGAATCCGGATCCGATTACGATAAGATTGTTCTGAATTTGAGAGGTAAGGAAGGCGTGGCGACGAGCGGACTAGACGCAGCGACGACGGACTATTCGAGAGGCCTATCGTCTGGGACGCGTTGGCTAATCGAATTCAATCTTTTCGAATTCAGGTGAACGCGAATTGGTACAAAAGAAGACTTTTCAAAAATGGGTAAACTCCCATTTGGTTCGATGCTCGTGCCGAATCGGCGATCTGTACGTCGACCTTCGGGACGGGAAGATGCTGATAAAGTTGCTGGAGATCCTTTCCGGCGAACGTTTGCCGCGACCGACCAAAGGAAAGATGCGAATTCACTGTTTGGAGAACGTGGACAAGGCGTTGCAGTTCCTGCGGGAGCAGAGGGTGCACCTCGAGAACATGGGATCCCACGACATCGTCGATGGAAATCCTCGATTGAGCTTGGGTCTGATCTGGACGATAATTCTTCGTTTTCAAATCCAAGACATCACCATCGAGGAGACGGACAATCAAGAGACAAAGTCGGCGAAGGACGCGTTGCTGCTCTGGTGTCAGATGAAGACGGCCGGCTATCATAACGTGAACGTGAGAAACTTCAGCACGTCTTGGCGCGACGGTCTGGCTTTCAACGCCATCATCCATAAGCACAGACCGGATCTGATCCAGTTCGACAAGCTTTCCAAGGCGAATGCCATCTACAATCTGAACAACGCGTTCAACGTGGCGGAAGACAAACTGGGATTGACCAAGCTTTTGGACGCGGAAGACATATTCGTCGATCACCCGGACGAAAAATCCATCATCACCTACGTGGTCACTTATTATCACTACTTCTCGAAGATGAAGCAAGAGACCGTCCAGGGCAAGAGGATAGGCAAGGTGGTCGGCATCGCCATGGAGAACGATCGCATGATTCACGAGTACGAGAGCCTGACCAGCGACTTGTTGCGTTGGATAGAGGGCACCATAGAGGCCCTCGGGGACCGGAGGTTCGCCAACTCGTTGGTCGGCGTACAGTCTCAGCTGTCTCAGTTCTCCAACTACCGTACCGTCGAGAAACCGCCCAAGTTCGTCGAGAAGGGCAACCTGGAGGTGCTGCTGTTCACGCTGCAGTCCAAGATGAGGGCGAACAATCAGAAGCCGTACACGCCGAGGGAGGGCAAGATGATATCGGACATCAACAAGGCCTGGGAGAGATTGGAGAAGGCCGAGCACGAGAGGGAATTGGCTCTGCGCGAGGAACTGATTCGCCAGGAGAAGCTCGAACAGTTGGCGGCGAGGTTCAATCGCAAGGCCAGCATGAGGGAAACCTGGTTGTCGGAGAACCAGCGTTTGGTCTCGCAGGATAACTTTGGCTTCGACTTGGCCGCTGTCGAGGCCGCGGCGAAGAAACACGAGGCCATCGAGACGGACATATTCGCCTACGAGGAGAGGGTCCAGGCCGTGATGGCGGTGTCCCAGGAATTGGAGGCCGAGAATTATCACGACATCGAGCGAATCAACGCTCGCAAGGACAACGTCCTCAGGCTGTGGACCTATCTGTTGGAATTGCTGCGCGCCAGAAGGATGAGGTTGGAGTTGTCGCTTCAGCTGCAGCAGAACTTCCAGGAGATGCTCTACATCCTGGACAGCATGGAGGAGATCAAGATGCGGCTGTTGACCGACGACTACGGGAAACATTTGATGGGCGTGGAGGATCTGCTGCAGAAGCATTCTCTGGTCGAGGCGGACATCAACGTCCTCGGCGAGAGGGTGAAGGCCGTGGTGCAACAGAGTCAGAGGTTCCTCGAGCACGGAGAGGGATACAGGCCGTGCGATCCTACGATCATCGTGGAACGCGTGCAACAGCTCGAGGACGCTTACTCCGAGTTGGTTCGTTTGGCGGTCGAACGCAGGGCCAGGCTCGAAGAGTCTCGCAAGCTCTGGCAGTTCTATTGGGACATGGCCGACGAGGAGAATTGGATCAAGGAGAAGGAGCAGATCGTGTCGACCGGAGACATCGGTCACGATCTCACCACCATCAACTTGCTGCTGTCCAAGCACAAAGCGCTCGAGAACGAGATTCAATCGCACGAACCTCAATTCGTGTCGGTGGCCGCGGTCGGCGACGAGCTGGTCCGCCAGCAACACTTTGGCTCCGATCGCATCACCGCCAGGCTTCAAGAGACCTTGGAGATGTGGAACCATCTTCTCGATCTGGCCGCTTTCAGGCGAAAACGATTGGAGGAGGCCGTCGACTATCATCAGTTGTTCGCCGACGCCGACGACATAGACATCTGGATGTTGGACACTCTGAGATTGGTGTCGTCGGAGGACGTTGGCAGGGACGAGGCGAACGTTCAGTCGTTGTTGAAGAAGCACAAGGACGTCACCGACGAGCTCAAGAACTACGGCACCACGATCGATCAGCTGCATCAGCAGGCCTCCGGTCTCGGCGAGCAAGACGCCAAGTCGCCGGAGGTGTTGGAGAGACTGGCCTCGATCGATTCCAGGTACAAAGAGCTGATGGAGCTGGCCAAGCTGCGTAAACAGAGACTGCTCGACGCTCTGTCGTTGTACAAGCTGTTCAGCGAGTCGGACGGGGTCGAGCAGTGGATAGGCGAGAAGAACAGGATGCTCGAGACGATGGTGCCGGCCAAGGACATCGAGGACGTGGAGATCATGAAGCACAGGTACAACGGCTTCGAGAAAGAGATGTACGCGAACGCTTCCCGCGTCGCCGTGGTGAACCAGCTGGCCAGGCAGCTGTTGCACGTCGAGCATCCAAACTCCGAGCAGATAGTCGCCAGGCAGAACGAGCTCAATCAGAAATGGGCCGAGCTTAGGGAGAAGGCGGATCACAAACGGGACGAATTGAACTCTGCTCACGGCGTGCAGACCTTCCACATCGAGTGCAGAGAGACGGTGTCCTGGATAGAGGACAAGAAACGAATTCTCCAGCAGACCGACAGCCTCGAGATGGATCTGACCGGCGTGATGACGCTGCAGCGTCGTCTGAGCGGAATGGAGCGCGACTTGGCGGCCATTCAGGCCAAGCTCGACGCCCTCGAGTTGGAGGCTCAGAACATTCAGAAGCAGAATCTCGAGGATCCGGAGATCATCCGCGAACGAATCGCTCAGATTCACGCCATCTGGGAACAGCTGACGCAGATGCTGAAGGAGCGGGACGCCAAGTTGGAGGAGGCCGGCGATCTCCACCGATTCCTCCGAGATCTCGACCATTTCCAGGCCTGGCTGACCAAGACCCAGACCGACGTGGCCAGCGAAGACACTCCGACCACTCTGGCGGACGCCGAGAAGCTTCTGACCCAGCATCAGAACATCAAGGAGGAGATCGACAATTACACCGGCGACTATCAGAAGATGATGGAATACGGGGAGAGGCTGACCAGCGAGGCCGGCGACGGGGACACTCAATACATGTTCCTCAGGGAGCGTCTGAACGCGTTGAAGATGGGCTGGGAGGAGTTGCATCAGATGTGGGTCAACCGGCAGATCCTGCTGTCGAACTCGCTGAACCTGCAGGTCTTCGATCGCGACGCTCGCCAAGCGGAGGTGTTGCTGTCCCAGCAGGAGCACGTGCTCGCCAAGGACGAGAATCCGGTGAACTTCGAGCAGGCCGAGCAAATGATCAAACGGCACGAGGCGTTCATGACCACGATGGACGCGAACGACGAGAAGATCAACTCGGTGGTGCAGTTCGCCGGCAGGCTGGTCGACCAGGCTCACTTCGCCGCGGACAAGGTCAAGAAGAAAGCGGAGAACATCGACGAGCGGCGACAGATCAACCGCGACAAGGCGAACCAGTACATGGAGAAGCTGAAGGATCAGCTGCAGCTGCAAATGTTCCTGCAAGACTGCGAGGAGCTCGGCGAATGGGTGCAGGAGAAGCACATTACCGCGCAGGACGAGACCTACAGAAGCGCCAAGACGGTTCACAGCAAATGGACCAGACACCAGGCGTTCGAGGCGGAGATAGCCAGCAACAAGGACCGGCTGCAGCAACTGCAGCAGGCCGCCGAGGAGCTGATTCAACAGAAACCCGACCTCGCCGAGATCATCAAGCCGAAGGTGGCCGAACTGGCCGACCAGTTCGAGGACCTCGAAACGACCACCCACGACAAAGGCGAACGTCTGTTCGACGCGAACCGAGAGGTTCTCATACACCAGACCTGCGACGACATCGACTCTTGGATGAACGAGTTGGAGAAGCAAATCGAGAGCACCGACACCGGCTCGGATCTCGCGTCCGTCAACATTCTCATGCAGAAGCAGCAGATGATCGAGACGCAGATGGCCGTCAAGGCGAAACAGGTGACCGAGCTGGACAAGCAAGCCGAGCACTTGCAGCGCACCGTTCCCGACGACAAGATGGAGGAGATCAAGTGCAAGAAGGAGAAGGTGGCGCAGAGGTTCGCCCAGCTAAAGGCTCCTCTGATCGATCGTCAACGGCATCTCGAGAAGAAGAAGGAAGCGTTCCAGTTCAGGCGCGACGTGGAGGACGAGAAGCTCTGGATCGCCGAGAAGATGCCGCAGGCCACCAGCAGCGAGTACGGCAACTCCTTGTTCAACGTGCACATGCTCAAGAAGAAGAATCAGTCGCTGCGCACGGAGATCGAGAATCACGAGCCGAGAATCAATCTGGTCTGCAACAACGGGCAGAAACTGATCGACGAGGGCCACGAGGACAGCTCCGAGTTCCAGAGGCTGATATCCGAGCTGACCGAGAAATGGAAGGAGCTCAAGGACGCGGTGGACGACAGGAACAAGCATTTGCTTCAGAACGAAAAGGCGCAGCAATACTTTTTCGACGCGACCGAAGCCGAGTCCTGGATGAGCGAGCAAGAGTTGTACATGATGGTCGAAGACCGCGGCAAAGACGAGATCTCTGCTCAGAATTTGATGAAGAAACACGAGTCCCTGGAGCACGCCGTCGAAGATTACGCGGAAACTATACGCCAGCTCGGAGAGACGGCCAGGCAGCTGATCAACGACCAACATCCTCTGGCCGATCAGATCGCTGTGAAGCAATCGCAGGTAAAATAAATAAATAATTTAGTTATTATTTCGTTGTATGGTCGATCATCGATCATCGAACATCAAACATTGTTTGTTTGCGGCAGGTCGACAAATTGTACGCCGGGCTGAAGGATCTTGCCGGCGAGCGAAGGGCCAAGCTGGACGAGGCTCTTCAGTTGTTCATGCTCAACAGAGAAGTGGACGATCTCGAGCAGTGGATCGCCGAGAGAGAATTGGTCGCGGGAAGCCATGAACTGGGTCAGGACTACGACCACGTGACCCTCCTGTGGGAACGATTCAAGGAGTTTGCCAGGGACACCGAAGCGACGGGATCCGATCGCGTGCTAGCGGTGAACGGAATCGCGGATTCGTTGATCGCCGCCGGACACTCGGACGCCGCTACCATCGCCGAGTGGAAGGACGGTTTGAACGAGGTCTGGCAGGACTTGCTCGAGCTGATCGAGACGCGCACGCAAATGTTGCAAGCCAGCAGAGAGTTGCACAAGTTCTTCCACGATTGCAAGGACGTGCTTGGAAGAATTCTGGAGAAGCAAAACGCGATGTCGGACGAGCTTGGCCGCGACGCCGGCTCCGTGTCCGCGCTCCAACGAAAACACGGAAATTTCATGCAAGATCTGTCCACCTTGCAGAGTCAGGTCACTCAGATCCAAGAGGAATCCGCCAAGCTGCAAGCGAGCTACGCCGGCGACAAAGCCGTGGAGATAACGAACCGCGAGGGAGAAGTGGTGGCCTCCTGGAACAATCTACAATCGTTGTGCGAAGAGAGAAAAGCGAAACTGGAGGACACCGGCGACCTCTTCCGCTTCTTCAATATGGTCAGAACCCTGATGATATGGATGGACGACGTGGTGCGCCAGATGAACACCTCCGAAAAACCTCGAGACGTAGCAGGGGTCGAATTGCTGATGAACAATCACCAGAGCCTCAAGGCTGAAATCGATGCCAGGGAAGACAATTTGCTGGCGTGCATCAACCTCGGAAAGGATTTGTTAGCTAGGAATCATTACGCCAGTACTCAGATCAAAGAGAAGCTGGCTGCCCTCACCGATCATAGGAACGCGTTGCTGCACAGATGGGAGGAACGTTGGGAGAACCTACAACTCAGTACGCGTTTAACGCGACGCTCCGCCACCCCTAGCACGCTTTCCTCCTGCCACTTATCCTTTCCACAGTTATCGCGAACAGTTTTGCCAGGGGTGGTGGAACATCGTTGTTACTTTCTAGTAGTACGAGTCGCGAGCGTGTTGCGTGCGAATAACTCCATTAGCCTATTTTGTAAATTGCAGTTTTGGAAGTCTATCAGTTCGCTAGAGACGCAGCGGTCGCCGAGGCATGGCTGATCGCCCAAGAACCGTATCTGATGAGCCAGGAACTCGGAGTGAGTGTTTTTCTTTCTACTTTGATCGACACCGACGAAAAGCCGATACTAAATACAAATGTAATTTGACACGCAGCATACGATCGACGAGGTTGAGAACTTGATTAAGAAACACGAGGCCTTTGAGAAATCGGCAGCTGCGCAGGAAGAAAGGTTCAGTGCCTTGCATCGACTCACCACGGTCAGTAATTTCTCCGTAATTGTACGAGCTACCATGCTTTTACTTTCGTTCGTTCGTTCAACGAATTATGGGATTACGATGCGATTGATAATTGAATCGTGCGTGTTACAGTTTGAGTTGAAAGAATTGAAGAGGAGAGAACAAGAACGGGAAGAGGAGGAAAAACGCAAGAAAGAGGAAGCTGCGGCAGCCGAGGCCGCTCGATTAGCTAAAGCAACGCCAGTAACTAGTCCAGACGAACCGCCCAGCGAAAGGTACGTATCGGCGTTTATTTACCTCTGATTCACGTTCGTTACACGTTCATTCTTACAACCTGATTACAACTGTCCAGTACATAATAGAGTTCTAGCACATTGGACGGTTGGAACGAATATGATCGACGGTCGATCGTACAAATTAAAACGATCGATTGTTTTCTGTTCTAACAGAGCCGAAGCCGAAGGCGTAACCAGTGGAGAGCGTGCAGCTGGCGAGGACGAATCGCACGGTAAGATAACTCTGCTTCTCGTTGGACATATCGAAAGACGGTTTAATAATCGGTTTCGTAATCGACGCGGTACGCATAGGCTTCTTTCGCTCGTTCCGACGAATTTCATTCTTTTTCGTAGATTTCGGCAACGTATTTTTCTCGAAAAGAGACACGTTGATACGATCGGTTTTTCGAATCACAACATTCACAGGCAAAACTTTCTCGTATTACCATTTTTTCTTTTTTTCTTTTTTTCTTTTCTTCTTTTCTTCTTTTCTTCTTTTTTTCTTTTTAGTTGTTCGAACAAGATTTCACGTTCGTCGAGTCAAACAATCTGATCGCGGTTTTCTCGATCTAATTCTCTTCTCGCGATCTGGTAACGGTCGATCGATTACCCGACTATTCGACTACGAACAATTAGTAATTTACTTATATACACGTACACGCGCGCGCGCACACACACACACACACACACGTTTCTTCTATTTTTTTTATACGTATTTTTCGTTGTCGTACTACTAATACAATGCGTATCGTACGTTTTTGCTTTTCACGTATCTTGTACACTTAACTCTTAGTCGATTGATTTTACAAACTGGTTTGTTTGGATAAGCATGACAAAGCTAACAGCACGTTTATTTTTGCCTCTCCGACCCCGACCCTGTTTTCGACATTGTATCCGTCCCGACTGCAATCCGTTTTTCGAATCCCTCCTAAATGCACCCTAAAATGCGGCACGGAATGCACAAACCACCACAGTGGCACATCGCAAGGCTTCTACGCGTACACCGCAGCCTCAAGACAAGCCCAAGGAAGGTGAGTGTCCCGACGATATAAATCTTGTCCTCGAACGCGCTCTTGCAGCTCTTTCATTTTTATCTCTTTCTCGTTATACATATTGTTCCTGCGTAAGAGAATCATCACTTTTGTCTATTGTTAACGATATTTCAGAAATCGAAAGAAGAACACGCACACACGTACACACGCAATTAACTCTGTTGCACGGTCGACAATTCGTTCGGCACATTTTTCGTTTAATCGCATCTCATTAATTCTCATTTTATCTTGTGTATTTTACGATGATCGAGTGCAAAGGATTGACAAATATTTTTCAGGATATAGAGAGAAAATCGTAGAACCGGAATAGCGTATCGTGTGTTAATCGTGTGCTAATCGTGTTGTTCGCGTCAACCATGATGCTAAGGGTGTTAAATAGCGGTGTGTCTTTGGAAACGTTACGGTCCCGCGAGACGATGCGTCCCACGAATCAGAGGGAGACCCTGGCGCGTGGTTTCACGGTAGAGTCGGGCCGAATTTTCCACCTACGCTTATACGTAGATTATGCCATGTCGATCCTCTTGGCTGCTGTACGGATTTCTCCGTACGAATCGTTTGAATCGTTTATCTCGCTTGTCGCTTTAAAAGATCGAAACATGCTGTGGGATCGAAGTGCTTTGCCGGAAACAACAACGGATCGCTTTGTTGGACGATTCTTTAATTTTCAATTTCACGAATAAACCGAATTCTACACAGAATGGATCGATCTCATCGTCTCCGATGACCGAACAAACGAACAAAGTCTCTTCTTGAAAATTTCACATTGCCTCGCATTTGAAGCTTTTCTCGCTTCTCGCTTCTCGCTTCTCGCTTCTCGCTTCCCGCTTCCCGCTTCTCGCGCCCATCGATACAACTCTTTTGCTCGGTCACCAGAGAAATATCGTTAGAACTTTCTCTCTTTCAGCATACGCGTAGGTAGCGACCACAGCTATTGCTATTAATTACAATGCGTTATTGTACATTGGCTTTTATTAACTCTTAGCAGGTGACGGAGTTTCCTCTACTATGTGCGAAGCAACGCTGCTATCGTTGGTCGGAACAAACGCTACGCTTCGAACACGAAACGCCCCTTTGCGTGGTACTATTCTCGATCATTTTTTCTGCGATACGCAAAAGATTTTCTATCGACGATTTTGAGTTTGCCGATATACTACATCCGTCCTCCGTTGATACGCTATTGATATAATCTTAAGCTTGCTCGTTCACCGTCCCATCGTTTCGAAGTAGAATAATCCATCTCTACTGCTCGGTATCGAAATCGTGAATTATAATTGAATTATAGCATGTGTAAAATTGGTATGTGGTATAGTGCATGCTCAGAAACCTGCACGTCTATCCACGAGAGGAGGAACATCACCGCCTGCCACTCCCTCGCCTACGAAATCTCCGCCGCAAGGTCTATCGGTTCCAACAAGTAAGTCTACTTTATGGATCATACATCGTCTCTCTCTCTCTCTCTTTCTCTCTCTCTCTCTCTCTCTTCGTTCATCTTCCAACCACCTTCCAAAACATCGCAAGACTATAAAATTCAAAAATTTTTCTCAACTGGAAAAACACGTTTCACGGAAAGAAATTTTTCGCGACAACAGAGGCGAAAGCGTGTTTATTAGAAAGTTCTGTTTCGTCGTGCAAGACTCGAACGTTTCGGAACGCGTTATCCGTGCGATTACGCCTCCTCCGAAGTACGCGTTCGTTCGCTCGGGTTACTCGGTCGAACGAAGCCCGTCCTCCGAGATGCAACTCTCCACGATTCTAAGGGTCTCGTCGACGGACCTCGCCAAGCCTGGTTCGCCGATCGAGACGTATCTGATCGATTGGTTTTCGTCGACGACGAACAAAGCCTTCGCGGAGACGCCTTTCTTCTCGTCGAGCACCCCGTACGCCTTCGATATTCCGTGATTCGCGTCGGAAATCATGGCCATCCCGATCGGGCCCAAACCACCCTGGTCTCGCGGGGCTAGCCTCCACGCGAGATGGGAGAACTCGGAGTCCGTGGAAATTGCTATCACCTCGCAACCTTTTGCAGAAAAGAAAGAAATTGAGGAAACTCGTAAATTTGTACGCGTCGCACCCGCAGATTTTGATGGCAATTAAAAGTAGACCTGATACACGAAACTCCTCGACGCGATCGTTGAACTGTATTATTTCCGTTCGGTCAAACACCGAGAAGTCGTGTCGGTAGAAAAGCATGACCAGGTATTTCCCTTTGTAATGGTTCAGCGACAAGTCTGTCGTCGCGTTCGCATCGACCACCGCGGGAGCTGACCAATACGGAGCAGGATTCGTTATCGCGGGTACCAAACGAAACTCGGGTTCCTTCGATTTCGACGAGTTTTCGCAGCAAAAGTTTTCGACGACGCTGTCCTCGTTTCCCCGCGCGCCTCGGCCGTTCATCGTTCGATTCGATGCTTTCCGAAATTCGCGTTCGTCGAAGGACGCGAACGTTTCCGCGAGTACGCGAAACAAAATAGAAACTTCGAGAAGGCGTACACAGCGGACGATGCGTCGTAGGACGCTCGGTAATGCAAAGAGAATGTCGACTTTTTTTTTTTGAAATCGTACCCAACGTTCCCTGCCCCAAGAACGGTCACTCGGAGGTCTCGCGGTCCCGCATGAGCATGCTGGGCTATACGAGGTACTTGGCGTTCCTGGGTCCTGCGTAGGAACTTTGAATCCGGTAGAGAACCACGGTGTAGCGGTTGAAAAACAAGCAAGCAAGCAAGCAAGCAAACAAAGTAACAAACAAACAAACAAACAAACATGCGTTCCGTCCCCAAAAATTAAGTCGAAAGATTAACACGAAGGAAGGCGAGAGTAAGTAGCTAATAATGATGTGTGTGTTGCGTGTATCGTTTGAAAGCTCCGAAAGGTGGAAGCGGTTCCGAGTCTGGTACGTTAAGACGTAAGGAACGTAGTCGCAGCAAGTCGCCGTTCAGAAGCTTCCGTTGGCGAAAATCGGCCAAGTCACCGAGTTTAGATCGCAGTGGTGTGAGTGACGATGAGCGCAGCATATCCGGTAAGCAATCAATCACCGATTTCTGGACGGTTCCTACTTTCCTTGCCGTCTGGCCTCTCGAGCGTAACACCCACCGCTTCGTCTGTCCACAGAAAAATAACACGGCGACGATGGTCGCGCGAGTAACGGAGATTAACGCGTATACTATTTTTGTCGTCGACCACAGCACTACTCGTTCTCTTTGCGTCGCACAGGTGTTGCGTAGGAGGGTGGTCGGGCGTCTCGACGGAACCTCTGGCCGTGGAACCGCGCCCCGAACCACCACCGATCGACCGCTAATCACCGCTAATCACCGCTAATCCTTTTATTTTCAGCACATCCGCGCGATATTCTCTTTTTCTTTACCTTTCCAAAGGGAACTAACATCTTACATCGGAGACTAACAACTTACGGTACACGTATACGCGCTAACGTTGAGTCGATGAGTCTACTGGTTGCATCCTACTAATCACGAACTGTTCGTTCGTTTGGTATTTGAACTGCATTCGGCATCCTCTAACGTATCCGGTAACCGATACGGTTACACAATCTCTCGCGTCGAACCGCGCGAAGCGGTCTTCGCGAACAACGACACCCCACCCAGTGGTGGCCGCTTTTAAAGCTGCGTCTCGTTTTTCAGAACAACGAAGTCCCACCGACGACGAATTCGAAGGCGTATTGCAACGAAAGCACGAGTGGGAGAACACAACGAAGAAAGCGTCGAACAGATCCTGGCACAAGGTGTACATGGTCGTCCGCGGGCAGAGTCTGTACGCGTACACCGACCAGAAATCGTACAAGGCCGCACCCGATCAGTCGTACAAAGGAGAAGCTCCTCTCGATCTCAGGGGCGCAACCATAACCGTGGCGAACGATTATACCAAGAAGAAACACGTCTTCCGAGTAAAGTAAGTCCTCTCCGGATAGCAGGGGAGCTCTCGAGAAATCTCCAAAGAGAATTATTCCACGTATACTACTGCTAAGCGTACTACTCGCGTCGGAGACGAACGGAACGCGGATACAAGATTGCCCGATGTTCGAACGAATCGTTTTCAGGTCGCAAAGCGGATCGGACTTCCTGTTCCAGGCCAAAGACGACTCCGAGATGAACGAATGGGTGGTAGCGTTGAATCAGTCGGCGCAGGGTGCATCGGGCGCGAGCACGTCCAGGGCGCACACCTTGCCGGCGCCGACGCAAGCCGAGACCAAGCGACGTAGCTTCTTCACTCTCAAGAAAAAGTGAGTTCAGAGATAGAAGTATCCGATGAGACGGGCGTGTCTAGGAGGCGAATCCCCGCGATAATTATATATCTATATAATATATTATATATATTATATATTATATATATATATATCCAACGATAACGGCCACGTATCGTGCAAAGTAACGAGACTTGGGAAACGCGAGATGGAAACGAAGCATATTTTCTCCACGTGCTTTGCCCTGACATATTATTGTTTTTCATTGTTCATCTTGCGGCTCGAGCACTCTCGCAAAATACTCACGAGTTCTTCGTTCATTCTCCTTGTACAGCATCCAAGAGCGATCCTTGACGGAGGAAGCGATCCGAGATTTTGGAGATTTCGAAAATTGCGATGCAACGACTCGTATTTGCGCGTCGACTCGATGGAATCGAGAAAGAGAGGAGGTTCTTCCATCGAATCTCTATGCGAAAACGTAGCATCTATCGCTGGTTCTTTTCTGTTTTATTTTTTCTTTTTTTTTCGATTTTAATCACTGGAGCAGACGCGGTCGAACTTTTTCCGCCGAATCGCTCGCGATTACATTTTCATTTGCGAAAGCTAAAATCGCCGACGCGACAAGGATTCGCTCTCGCCGTGTACACGGTGCTCCGACGATTCTTGCCACCGTTCGGACCGTGTTCCGAGTGGCGAGAATCGTTCGAGCGTCTTGTACGTGCTGTATCTTGCGTGTTAACATCATCGTCCATCATCAGCCATATATTTCGCAACGGCACTGTCGCTGACAAATTGTTAACGCGATCGCAATGTTGATTTATTTACCGTTGTTTGCTCGTTCTGGGAGACCGTGCAAAGGTACGTTTACAGGACAACGCTGTACGTTGTTTCGAATCAAACCGTGTCCTGTTCGTATCGATTGCCCGGTGATCTACCTACCCCTACCTGGTTTTTACACCTACCTATCCACGGTTGGTCGCGTATATACGTTCGAAGGACAACAGGGAGAGATCTCGACGACGACGACGACGACGACGACGACGACGACGACGACGACGACGACGACGACGACGGCGTTATCGTAGATTTTTCCTTGCGCGTAACGACGATGCACGTTCGATTTGGTGTAAACGTATTTTCCACTAAAGTTATTTAGCTTCTTTCTTTTGAATATGATTGACTCATCTTCAAAAGGAGTGGCGGGTGATCACCTCGGACCATTGAAAAAACCAAATGAGAAATTTTCGAGCGAGAGACTCGAGGTGCCTTGCCTGCCGGTCATTGCCATTGCGCGGTCAGCGCCTGACAGACGTCCATTTTCATTCGATCATGTTGCATTTATCATATTTTAGAAAAGCCAAAAAGTAGAAAGTGAAACCAATGAACGTAACGAAAACAGTACACACAATTGGAACAACATTTAGTGATTGCGGTGAGTCGCACAACAAATCTTAGATCATTCACCGTTTTTCCATTGCACGATTCATCGATTAATCATCGTACTTCCGATTGTTTTTTCTTCTTTTTTTTCATTTTTCTTTACGTACGTACATACATACATACATACATACACATATACGTATATATATATATTATTTATTTTTTTATTTATTCATTATGATTAGCGTATCACGATAAGTACCAAGAGGAATGTTCTTCCAATTGTGAATGTGGAATGATTATCTATCGAGGTTCTTCCGAACAGGAGAACATTGAATGTGCTTAATGTGTTTCATATGCGTGTCAAGAACACCTTTGATCTCTGTAAAACATTTGGAGTCGCTCTGGTAACAGTCATATTTCGTTATCCGTTACGCGTGGTTCGAGTAGAACTACTATACGATTCCTACGATCCGAATGTATGTGCGCGTGTAGTGTGACTCGACGTTTGGTTGGCCAAATTGCGAGCGTACGATCGACCAGCGTAAGAGAGAAGGGTTCTTCGAAACCGGGAAAAAGTCTATCGTGGTGATTCTATAATCTCGTAGAGATTAAACTTAATAAATTTAGCCTTTCGTTTTTGGGACCGACCAAATCATCGTAAACCAAATCATAGTAAAGTAGTAAAGTAGTAAAATACGCTTAACGGAAGTATTTTAAAGACTCTAAGCTTCCGAGCAAAGTAAAGTAAAAGTAAGTCAAATCGGCGACGAACTACCGTCGCTCCGAGCTTGCCGCGATTGTTCCTTTACTTGTCACTTACGGATATCCGTTCGTTTTACGGAAACGAAATGGTTTAGCGAATAGGAACCAACGAACGAAAGACGGCGAGAGGCCTAACGAATCGAACGTTGAATTAATTAATGATTATAAAATCTACGTGTTCCAATGTTCTCAGATTCTAATATTACACGTTTGAAAGTTCTAGAATTTAGCGGATACGCATTTCCATACGGAGTAGAATTCGTCTCGATGTCGCTTAACGAAACTCGTATCGGTCGCTGTGAAACTCGATGCATCAGGAGCAAACTCCCGAGTCGGAATCGCTGATCGTTGAAACATTGTTACAGTTTCGTTAGTTTCCGTGACAGGAGAACAACGAATAGCGAGATGGGTGACTGTATTGCCTGATATACTACTTGTGCTTCAGCGACAAAACATTTCCAAACGTTTCTGCAACTTTACCATCTTCGAGCATAAAACGTATGTAGGTCGATTCTGCTCCAGCTTGAAAAATTTACATGTTTATACATTTATATATACCGACCCGATTCGCGTAGAGTTCTTTGGAAAACTCAATTTTAAACGATCTACGTACGCGACGCGAGATCGATCCATTCGATACGATAAACTGGAGCGATTCACCTTCCATACATATGTAATATATGAAACACAATCATTTCAACGTGTCACATGTTGTCCAACATCTCGATTCACCGGGCGCTTCTTATTCGCATTTTTCATTGCTTTTGTGAAATGTTTCTTTCGTTCGCCTAGTATACTAGCTCTGACAAAAAGTGTTCGATCCGAATCGTCGACGTACCTTGGCATCGTTCGATCGCGTTTTTATTTCAACGTTTCTGTGCGATCTCTGAGGAAAAATCAAAGAGAAAATTGTTGCCGCGAAACGTTCGCTGGATTAGAATAGTTTTTCTGATCGGAACGACGCTTATTGCCGGGGGTAATGCCATGTATATTATTACTATATGCGTAGACTATATTTGCAGACATGATTGTGTATATCATTGTTGGGTTATCGTTATTACGGCCCTCCTTTTATCAATGCTTATTCATTTCCATTTACCAGTTTATTTGTTCATGCTTCTTTGCTGTTGAAGAAATCTCTCCTGGGTTTTGTATACCGTAAGACTTTGTTGCCTCTTTTCTAGCAAAGGTACAGAACTTTATCCGCGCGTACACCCAGCAGCCGATACAGCTCTTAAAGACGGAACTGTGATTCGTGCATATGTATACACATATATTCTATTTGAATTGTCCAGATTTGTTTGTGCGTGTAGCATCTGTACGCCCTTATCGCCCTTATCGCCCTTATCGCCCTTATCGCGCCCTTGCTACGAGCCGAATAGCAATATCATATAATATATATATATATTATATTTTCTAACGTAGAAAAAATGTTTTCCTCGCGATCAGAATGGCCCATTTGAGCCTCTCCGATCTAAACGTTGAATAACGTCCAGTTTCGAACGATTATCGTTTCAATTCGAAAATAATAGAGTCGCCGACGATAAAGCGAATAAGACATAAATGGGCCGTACTGTTTTCCCTAGTGGAAATCTCACACGATTCTCGCTGAAAATACATTAGTCGAAATTTCGAAAGAGGCTAGAGCAACGTGTGTTATCCTTGTTCGAGTAATGAAAAATAGTTGACCTATCGGCTGGAAGAATCGAAGAGTATAGATTCTGTGATTTCGTCGGCTGGAAACAGATGCGAAAGTACTAGTAAAACATTGAGTTTGTTGTGATTAGACAGTAAGCAGTAGATTATAGCATATCGAGTTATGCATCCACCAAACGAACATTCAGAAACATGTAGGAAAACAAGCAACAATGTAACCAACGAATTGCTTTTGGTTCCCTTGGTAGATACATGGCTATACATTTTACTGCTCTATGCCTCGTCAAAGAGCATCGAAAAGTTACACACTACCATTGTGTACGTATGGTGTTTGAACCACGAGTTAATATAATAGAAAATATTTACATTCTCACGGTGTCTTCTCATTCTCTGTCTTTGTTTCTCTTTGAATGGAAGCTTTGAGAATCGCGCGATCGCTCGATGCAAACAACAATTTAACAACGTTTCAACGTTTCGAGTATTTTCAAACTCGTTTCAACTCTTGGATTAGACGCTAATACGGACACGTGTATTCCCAACAATCCCAGTATACCAGAGTGCATTACAGTTTTGATTTAACGTTCGTTTTGTTTGCCAATTTTTCAGCTAAACTGGAGCAGTGAAGTTCGGTATAAGCCGCTCAGCACAACACACGTTTAAACAAAGAAATGTTTCGTCGCTCTGCGTGGTTAAAGCAACGTTAACATAACAGTTTAGGAAACACACGATACGCGGCCAACGACGGTGTTTCGCTGATTTAAAAAATGAAAAAAAAAACGAAAAAAAAATCGAAGGACGACCCTTGCTAAAACCAAGTTGTTTCACGAAACGCCTACATCTCGACTACTATCGGCTACGGGATAATTGAAAGAAAGAATGAAGGAAAAAAGGAAAAAAGAAAGAGACAAAGGAAAAATATAGAGAAATATATTTAAAGAATCAGCTGTCTGTATGTGTTAAAACACACACTTCACACGCGTGTAGGCCATTCTCGAAGTCTAATTCGCATTTTTAGTTCTTCATGGAATTTTTGGACACCTTGCAATATATCGCTAGTTGAGAAAAGTGACACACTCGGTATGTCCCATGTTAGCGTGATCGGGCGTCTACGCTCGCTCGGAATCGATCGTCAAAATGTTTATTCTATGCGTTAGAAGTTTTCGTTTCTTGTTTTTTAGCTTTATCTATCATTGTACACGCGTGACTCGATCGGAATGTACCGCTTAATATCGTTCCGATTCTGATGTTTGAAAAACGAAAAAGTAGAATCGATGCTGCTGCTGCTGCAGCTGCTGCAGCTGCATAGGTTGCCGTGAAAACGCATTCTGCAAGCTGAACCGAAAGTCAGTCTTCCCCATGGCTCTTCCTACTGGGAACTCGCGGCACCGGGAAAGACTACTCGCGCATTTCTAATCTTTTGCTTCCAACCGACGATGCCGATATATCTTTGGTGGAACGATCGAGACAAATGTTACTTCTGACGAGGGCTGTGTCCGGCCAAGAGGGTAAGATGCAAACGCTTGGCGGCGCACATGCTTGTACGAATAATTCTACCAACGATTGTAAGCAAAAGCAATGCGCAGAGAAGCGCTTCTTCGATTGCGAGTACTTTACTCAAAATAGGGAACGACGTACTAGAAATACTCCTATCAAGCCATTAAATTATGCCAGCGATCCTCTATTTTGAGAAGCGTGCGGCTGACATTACCAACAGGAAGATGTTAAACGTTGCTCGAAAGGTAGCTTGATTTCAGAACCGTACAACACACGATCAACTTTCGTTTGCTATAGAAAAGTAACTCGCTGATCGAATAATTCCGTTTGCGACATACTTGCGCACATTACTTAATTATTATACTTTTGGCACGCGAAGATGAATGGTGCGCGCATATATTCGATGCTTTCTCTTCTCTTACGCAGACACAGAAATATTTTTATTTCTACGGCAACCCAAATACATGTTCGTCGCGAGAATAAGATGATCGTCTATTTCACATATTCGCTCCTTTCGACTCGCATCAGCGAAAAACAAGTTGAATTCGTGTTCTTTTCGTTTTTCACACGATACGTTCAGCACGACCTTATTGTACTCTGATTTCGCGTGTTCCTGCAAACGATTTACGTTTGCGTTTCGATGACTGCCATATATATGTTTATAAGAAGCACACTAACTTGGGACATGATATATAAATATATAAATAAATATATAAATATTATATATATATATATATAAATATGAATTAGCTTTTAACAAATTGTTAAATATATGCTGCGCCCTACGGGAGAAACGCATTGGAGAATTATAAAGAATGGAACACATTGTGTAATAATTAAAAGAACATCCTCTTATACGATCCCGAAAAGCATTGCAAAACTTTCTATGGAATTAAACAAAAATTGAGAAAGAGAGAGGTGAGAGAGAGAGAGAGAGAGAGAAAGAGAGAGAGAGAGAGAAAAAGAGAGTGACGTTTTAATTGTTATTTAGATTTCTCTGTGCGCACGGCGCAGTTATTATCAAGCGTGAGCGTGTCTTTCTGTGCTCTCAACGAGTAGTAGACTGTAATTGATTCCACTTGATGCGTCTCGCATGATGCTAACTGAACCGTTCGCTTTTACGACTCGCGCGATTGTTAACTTCTCCTTCTTATTTGTCTCTTTTTAAATATTTATCGAACTCGTTTCTTTTTCTTTTTGTTTCACATAGCATGTAAGAGCTGAATCTGATGCGAGGTTTTGAAAAAGAATTACATTTCCTCGGCAAAGACTTCTTAACAATTAACTCTCGATGAATGCTCGTTCCCGTTCTATCGCTCCATCTCAATGCGACTCGAGCAACTTGTTGTCGACTTGTTCCACATCTTGGAATGCATCTTTATTTCTGTTTTCTTTTTTGTTTTTTTTTTTTAATCGATTATACTTAGACCGCGGATCTTTATGCATTTACGAAGGGATATCGATTCGGACGGTACGTTAAAATTTTAATAAACGTACATCGGACGTTTGTTTCGTTTGAAAGTTCCACGAAAAAATGAAGGAAGCGAAGAAACGTGTTTGCTCGTCTTCGATTTCTACGGATTGACTCGTATCGGTCTGCGTTTGCATAAAAATCCGCAATCGATAATGGGTCCTTTTTCAATGAACACTTCGAGGCTACGATTTTATAATAGAATAATACCTCATGTTTTTTAATCATTGATCGTGCGTGCTTCACTGATTTTTACATACTTACAACCACGAGTTAAAACAGTATGCCTCTAGAGACGAAGGACGAAGAAACAAGCAAAAATGACAAAAGAAATTTAATCAAAAAATTGTCTCAACACGTTCGCTTTATTTTTTAATTTAATGCATGTGCATTTAGTGAATATTTTTTAAAACTATTTTGGAGTCGCATTGCTACACTACACAACTTGATATTTCATAGCTATGTGTTTTATATATAAATATATATTTATATTTATATATATATATATATTTATATATATTATAAATGTATATATTTATATATATATATATATAAATATAAATATAAATATAAATAATGAAGATCAGTAAATTATAAGAAATAAAAATTATTAGATAATATATGATGATTGTGAAACCAGCCGATGACACTTCATGTACGGAACAATCCCTTCCGCAACTCCTAAAAAAATATTCAACGTTACAGCATTTTCGATAATAATAGAGATTTTTCAAAATAGCGTTCGTGTACTTTCTTTTAAATATATTTTCATCGTATACTGTTTTATACGTGACGCAATACGAGTGAAACCTACCCGTGTCGCCAGGAAATGAAACCCATTATCTAATGTAGTTTTATTGTTACATTCAAGAGCCGCCATTAAAGTACTTACTCCCCCAACGACGATTTTCAATTTTATCACGAAGATTCTTTTCTATTGGCTGCTACGTCGATAATTGTATGTACGTGCAAGGCCGCGCGTGATTCATGCCAATCTCGGTGTTACTTTGTACGAATTTATTTTGAAAATATTATTGCTGGGAGCCTCGATATCGTTTCAAGAATCGTTTGCGTCGAGAGCTGGACAAGCTTTCAAATTTATTTCGAGACCGTACAGCCGACCGTCGCGTATTCAAATTCTTTTTACAAGTTGTTATTTAAATGCTGCGTTTTTTGCAAGTCTCTTAACGCGTCTTAAAACTGTAATATTCGTCTGTAATATTACAAATTTTACACGTTACTGGAGTACCATAAAATCATGAAAATTTAATAAAAAATTAAGCTTTTAAGAATGTTACTTGGTATGTAATAATTTGAAAAAAAATGTTTCAGATTCTCTATACAAAATGTTGGTTGAGTATTACGATGTAATGTCGCGTGTGTGTCGAATTTTCGACAAAAAACTATTGATCGTAACGCTTTTAATTAAATTTTCTCAAAAATCACGATAAAGTAGATCATTTAAAGTGGTGGCGCCATCTAGAAAAAAAGTGATGAAACTGGTAACCAATTAATATTTCGTAATAAGTCTTGTTTATATCATTTTACCGCAGATGGCGCAACACATTGTCCGAGATACGTAAATAAATATATCTTATTATAGGAAAAGAAACGAGCGATCAAATATATATTATATTATTGTTAACGTTAGAAATTGGTATCGTATAATAGTAATTGCACACTGTTCCCAGTGAC
Source organism: Agapostemon virescens (assembly GCA_028453745.1). NCBI lineage: Eukaryota > Metazoa > Arthropoda > Insecta > Hymenoptera > Halictidae > Agapostemon > Agapostemon virescens. The sequence goes on along the minus strand of CM052095.1, from coordinate 13,373,530 downwards.
AGTGTACACACATGAAAGAACTTGAAACGTGTGATACATACGTTGATATCCAGTGATGGCGTGTAAGAGGAAAGAAAACGTCGTGTAACGTACATCGTGAACATACCGAAAAACTTCTCGTGATAGAAACCAGTGACAAAATCTGTCCCAAAATCGAGCTCACATTGTCAAATAAGACAGCGAAGAATCAATTTCATTTGGAATAGTCTACGATCTTGATCAACGGTATCATAAATATGTATTTATATGTATATACACACACACACATATATATATAGAGAGAGATATATATATTCTTTAAAGATGTAGTCTCCTCAAATCGTGGAAAGTTCCATGGAAGCGTAATCTCTGCGTATGGGGATCGAAAAGCCGTGAAATACATCGTGAACGTTTTAACGAACCGATATCGTTTCGGAAGGTAAACAGATCGGATTGACTCGAACGTAGTACGTGCATAATTCAATACCTTCGACTTTCTTATATGCGTGTATACATATATTATTTATATATTACTTGTGTATCTGTACTGGACGATCCAAGCGGGAGAAGAATTTTGACTGTGCGCTAAAACGTCATCGATAAAAAGTAACTACGGGGTTGAAATTGATTCGATTACTATCACAATCGGTGCTCTATTTTTTGGCTAATCAATTGCAGACTAATAATATAACTTGTCTGGCCGTATTCGAAATGGCGCCATTGCGGGAACCAATGAGAACCGTTGGAACAGCTTGTGAGTGTCTATGTGCGCATATATATGCGTAAATGGTCATTAAAGAAAGTCAGTCTGAGCAAGATGGCCGGTCGGACGAGTTCGGCCTTTCGTTATTCCGCGGTTATTTTCTATTTCATACTACTAACAAGTACGAACGATGGACAGAGGTTCGGTGACAAAGCGACCACGCTTCATATCACGGAGGAAGACAGTTTCCTCGGGGGCAGAAAACCGTTGATCATTAACCGGGGCGAGAATTTGTACGACGATGCCAGCGAAACGTCATCGAGTCGAAGCCGCAGGGAAGTCCCTCCAGCACATTCGACTAATAACTCGAAGATTGTGACGAAGGTACGCAATCATGCTAGTTGGTATCGCGTACAGGCTAACCGGACCGAACGAGCTCTACGAGCGGAAATGCCATTAACCAGTTTCCCGCATAATTTGCGTTTTGTTTTTGTCGCCTTATCTTCGGTCGCGGAGTTGTCGCGTTCGCGCGAGATATCAGAATTTTCAGAATTTCATACGGCAGCTAATAAGGCCGGCTCGCTAACGCGGTCTTTGTGCGTCGACCATAGGAGCCTGTAATTGCCATATTATGTCCCTTCCGGACTAAATTTAATCAATCTTGACGAAACGCACCATAGCGTCATAGTCGTTCTGTTATTGACATGCAGAGGTCAGTAACCGCTTTGAATAGTATTTTCTTTATTTTTCGATCGGCATGTTTTTCTTTTTCCTATTTATCTATTCGATTCCTTTCAATACGTTACTTCGGCATATATATATAAACCCCTTTTCCTTTTTCTCGTTTAAAACGCAAACACGAGATCGGTTTCTCGAAAACGTTGATTCTACCGATGGTGTGTTTACGGTAGTCAGTCTGCATTGATTCTTATCGATGCGCGACAGCTTGATTATTGTGCGATGTAGCGGCTGCCTAGCGGTAGCGACTATGTTTTGATCGCTTTCTTCCAGCATATCGTCGCGTACGGATTTTCGAGTAGTTAATTTTAGTAATTTTCGGATAGACATGACCTCTGGGAATTGTTTATGAGAACGCACGCATCGGATCGCGAACGGTTCATCGTTTCTGACCTTACTCGAAGTATTTTCGTAAAAGTTGTTCTTCGTTTCCCGTTAACTTAATTTGGATCGTGAACCGAATTCGTACGTCAATCGATGGACGATGTTATTTTTATTTTCGTTTTGAACTGTTCTCTCTCGTGCAAACGTACAATATTTCTCGAATAATATTCCGATTATATCGCTTTACACGATAATTAGTCATAGGAAGGTGCCCCTGAGCACACAATGAAATGCGAAGTTACGCTTAGTCGACACAACTCTTAAACAGACCGATAACAAAGAAGCGTGTGACAGCAGTCTATACGCGTATCAACAAAATAAAGTACATTATCAATGAGTATCGTATCGATCGTGATAATAACAAAATTTCATTGCAACCGTTGATATTTACTTGGTAAAATAAATCGTAATAAATTATGAATAATTACGACATTGACGATTGTGAAAAGAATTATATCTTATATGTTTGCGCTCGGTTAATAATAATAATTTGTAGTTTGGTCGTGCTACATGCACATTCATAGATAATACCATCAAACTCGGAGTCATAATTTTTCCAAGAAACGTAAACTAGTATGAGTCATCTGTTACATCTGTGCATTTATACTTGATAAAACAATTCTTTTTCTTTTTTTTGCTTATTTCCATGCAAATTACTTGCAGTTTAAATTGCTGCACGTACAGATAGGGTGGATGTACACCAAGGAGAACGGCGAGAGATAGATTTTCAACATTGTTCCAATATCGATTATTATCGGCATATTCTTATCTGTATTTAGATAAATATCCTTTGATAACATTCAAGATCCGTCTCAAACAATAATCGCCGATAACATAACAATATATACGGTAGAATAAGTAAAAAGAATCGTTAAATTCAACGAACAATCAAAATTTTGGTGATGCTGGAATGTTTTTCTTTACAGATAAATGCTTTAAACGATTCGCATCAACAGTTGATGGTGCATTGGGTAGGGGAGGGATCCAATGTAATAATATGCGTAGCGAGGGACAGCACACCTGTGATGCGACTTCATTTAAACAAGTTCTACGTGTCCAGTAGTCCCAGCGCTGTCTACATAAGTTACGATTACGGAGATACATTTGTGAATAAAACTGAATTCTTTAGAGTCTCTTCCGACAAGGATGCACCTTACGCGACCTTGGACAAATTCATGAATCATCCAAAATTTCACATATACGTAAGATGATCTCTACAGGGAATATTTTAACATGGTCATTCCGATAATATTGTTTATTCTACATGTACCGTACGTTTTAGTGTGTCTTTGTGGACAGCATGAACGGCTTACTCTTTCAAACGACCGACAATGGAGAATTCATTCAGAGGGTCAAGCTTCCGTTTCATCCCAGCGAAATTTCCTTTTTCGAAGGCGACGGCGGAGTGCTCCTTGCTCTGGACAAAACTCATTCCCAACGCAAAGTAAGATCCTTCATTTTCAATTACATCTCTTCTCTATCAGCGTGAACGCGCTCGATCGTTTTCTAGAAGCATTAATTGTTGTTTGTCTTTAGTTATGGCTGTCGACGGATATGGGATTCACTTGGACGGTAATTTACCTTTACGTGAAAGCATTCTTTTGGTCGCCGACGTCATCTTTGGTGATCGAACGAATGGAGCCCTATGGATCGAACAACGTCGTGGAATGGACAGACTTTTATCATTTTGTCAGTCATAATACAGATTTTGGTTTAAAGTTATTGCCTCTTGTGATTGCAAACGTCGAAGATTTTCAAATAAGAGGTGATTATAGATTTGCAACATCGAAAGGTGCAAAGGTATATAGAACATATTGATTCCTCTTGCTCATTTCATATTCGATTCTATTTTGCGAATAACCCAGTAATTTGTTTTGCAGCACAATGAAACCGAGCATCTGGATCTTTTCGTATCGTGGAAGAACAACAGTTTCGTAAAGGCTGAATTTAGCAAGGACTTACCTCGGAAGAATTACCATATCGTCGACGTTTCGCACAACAGAGTTTTCGTCACGGTTGCTCACAGCGAAACAATGGTAAATCTTTACGTGTCGACAGTGATAGACGAAGAGAAGGCGATGTTCACGCTGTCCCTCGAGGGAATTCTTACCTTTTTCCCCAACAGTACATGGAAAGACAGTTGGTTGGAGTAAGCATTCTTTCGACTAATAGAAATCCTGTTGTCCGTTTCTTTTATGGTTTATATATGTACGTATTCGGTGGTTGGATCTATCTCGGCAATGATTTTGCAGCGATGTGGCCGACGACGAAACGTTCACCGATCTGTATAAAGTCGAGGGTCTCCGCGGTATCTATATAGCATCGCAAGTAAAGGGAACACCGGAATCAGGCAGGATCGGACCGGAACATTTGGTGTCGTTGATAACGTTCGACCACGGATCAACATGGAATCCTATCAAAACACCTGTCACGAGTTACGATGGATTCCACATTCACTGCGCCGACGGTTGTTCGTTGCACTTGAGTCAACGATTTAGCCAACTGTATCCCGTGACCAGATCCGTATCCATCATGAGCTCGAAGTCTGCGCCCGGCATTATAATGGCTACCGGTGTGATAGGACAAAATATGAAGGGCCACCCTGCTCTCTACGTGTCCAGAGACGCTGGTTTGACATGGAAGCAAGTCCTTCGAGACTACTACTTCTTCAATATGGGTGACCACGGTGGTTTATTGGTAGCCGTAAAGTATTTCAAGTCGCACGACGAAACGAGAGAACTCTCTTATTCCGCGGACGAAGGCGAAACTTGGCAGTCGTACAAGTTCAACGAGAAAATGTTGAGGGTGTACGGGTTGATGACCGAACCAGGAGAGAACACGACCGTGTTCACGATGTTCGGTTCCGACAGCGGACGGCACCAGTGGCTCATCATCAAGGTCGACTTGCGTAACGTGTTCGCAAAAAATTGCACCGAGGAGAATTTCAAGTACTGGTTTCCCGTGAACCGAGACAGAGTAGAGCCGTGTATATTGGGGCGAAAGGAAGTTTTCCGTAGGAGAGCCGCACGGGCAAACTGTTACATCGGCCTGGACCATACTCAACCGGAGCAAACGGTATCGTGCCAATGCGAGGCCAGGGACTATCAATGCGACTTTGGGTTCGTACGAGATACCCAATCGGATACGTGCATCCGCGACAAGCTGATGACACGATACGATCCCTACGCTGTACCGAGCACTTGCGAACCAGGCGAGTTTTACTCTAGAACCAAGGGCTACGTGAAGATATCCGACGACGAGTGCGTCGGCGGGTTGGTCAGAAATTTCGAACCGGACTCGATCCCGTGTCCCATAGGCGAGGTGCCGCAGTTCTTGCTGGTTGCGCAGCGGGAGCACATATCGCGCATCGACCTGGCAGAGGAGAAACTGGAGACGTTGCCGGTGCACGACCTGAAGAACGTGATAGCCATCGATTTCGACATGGAGCACAACTGCCTGTACTGGGCGGACATCGTGAACGACACGATCGGCCGACAATGCTTCAACGGCACGAACGCCCCGGAGATTCTGGTCGAAACCGATCTGAGTTCCATCGAGGGAATGGCGTTCGACTGGGTGTCAAAGTTGTTGTACTACGTGGACGGTGTAAAGATGAGAATTCAAGTGATCAGAACGGACATATCGACGATGGGAAGGATGCGAAGAACGATCCTCGGAGCCAACAACCTTCAAAAACCGAGAGGCATCGCTGTTCATCCGATGAACGGGTACATGTTTTGGACCGATTGGGCTCCGGGCAACGCTTCCGTTTCCAGGGCTAATCTCGACGGAACCGCGGTGAAACGATTGTTCGTCGAGCCGATGGTCGAGTGGCCAAACGGTATAACGATCGATCACATAGCCGAGAGGATCTACTGGGTGGACGCTAGACAGGATTACATCGGTTCGAGCGACTTTGACGGGCAAAGGTTCAAGAGGGTGATATCGCACAACGATCGTGTGTCGCATCCGTTCGCTGTCGCGGTGTTCAAGAACAACATGTATTGGGACGATTGGAAGGAGTCGATGATATTCGTGGCGGACAAGGATCACGGTTTGGGCATCTCCTCCGTAATGGGCGAGCTGACCGGGCTGATGGATCTGAAAGTGTTTGCTCACAGCATTCAGCACGGCACGAACGCTTGCGCGAACAATACTTGCACGCACATTTGCGTGGGAGCGCCGGACCACGGTTTCTCTTGTCTCTGTCCGGACGGGATGGCGATGATCGACGGAAAGTGCATGTGCTCGGAGGACGCCGCTCCGTATCCGAACAACACGTGCCCGCGGGTGGCCAGCACGTGCTCGGCGAATCAGTTCGCCTGCCACAACGACGTTTGCATACCCGCGTTCTGGTACTGCGACGGCGAGAACGACTGCGGCGACCATTCCGACGAGCTCAACTGTCCGCAGAAAACCTGTTTCCCGAATTTCAAGTGCGACAACGGCACCAAATGCATATCCCACGGCTGGGTCTGCGACATAGACATCGATTGCAGGGACGGCACCGACGAGATGAACTGCAAATATTCGACTTGTACGGAACATCAGTTCAAATGCGACGGGGGCAGGTGCATATCGCTGAAGTGGGTGTGCGACGGCGAGAACGACTGCCAGGACTTTGCGGACGAGAAAAACTGCAAGACCGAGCCGGGGGGAGAGGTGCCGCGAAACACTTGTCGATCCGACGAGATGCTTTGCGAAAAGGATCACACTTGCATACCGACCGCGTGGAGGTGCGACGGTGAATCGGACTGCGAGGACCATATGGACGAGGATTGCAGCAGCGTCAACTGCGACAGCTGGGAGTTTACCTGTAACTCGTTCAAAGGCAACCAGAGGTGTATCTACAAATCGTTCGTCTGCGACGGCGACAAGGATTGCCCCGACGGCTCGGACGAGTTCAACTGTACCGCCACCGTTCGACCAGCGGCGCCGTTGAAACCTATGCTGACCAACAGCCCCTGCCACGATTGGATGTTCATGTGCGACAACGCGAAATGCGTGCCGTACTGGTGGAAATGCGACAGCGTGGACGACTGCGGCGACAATTCCGACGAGGTCGGTTGCGGGAACGCCGACGACAAGGTCCCCTTCACCACGATGGCCACGACCGAGTCGAAGGTATGCAACGAGAATTGGTTCCAATGTTTGAACGGCGAGTGCATACCGAATTCTTGGATCTGCGACGGATCGAAGGATTGCCCATCCGCCGAGGACGAACAGCACTGCGTCGTGGAGCGAGGTTTTTGCCACGTGGGTCAGTTCAAGTGTCGCATGGACGGCGCGTGCATACCCATCAAAGACGTTTGCAACGGCGTCAAGGATTGTCCCGACGGCACCGACGAACTCGGCTGCACACCCGAGCAACGCTCCAGCCCGGCGGCAACGCCTTCTTGTTTCAGCGGCCTGTTCCCCTGCGACGACATCATTTGCATCCCGTTGTCCTCTTACTGCGACGGCAAGCCGGACTGTATCGACGGTTTCGACGAGAGCAACTGCGAGAAGAACAGCTCCCGCGTCTACCAAGTTCTCGCGATCGGTGGTAGCGAGCATTCGGTCAACGCCACGAGCCTCTTCTTGTTCTGGTGGTTGCCCATTCCGTCGAACGTTACCTTGGAGTTTCTGCCATCGATCGCGAACGTGGACCCGCCCGTCAACTGGACCAACGCCAGCAAGTGGATCGAGGAGACGACCTACCAGTTCAACGACTTGACACCGTGCACCCACTACAACATTACGGTTTACGTTCGATTGAAGGGACAGTCGACCGTGTTCCCGCCGGCAAAATACGTGATCATTACCACCGGGAAATGCGTGCCGTCCGAACCGGTGAATCTCGTGGTCAAGCAGGGCATCGGGAATCGAGTGGAGCTACACTGGCAACCGCCTTTGCAACCCAACGGGCCCATCGCCGGGTACGAAGTGTTCGTGACGCCGCCCGTACCACCTGTACGCTTCTTCAAAGCGAAAACCTCGGCGGTGATAGACATGCCGTTCGAATCGGGCAAGAACTATTCGTTCTGGGTGATCGCCAAGAACGAGGATCACGAGTCGCCTTCCTCGAACGTGTCCACCTTGACGTTCGACGGGTCCATCAACATCGACGACATCGAACAGATCACCGTCACGGGGATCACCAATCATTCGGTGTCGTTGAGCTGGAAACCGATCAAGAACGTCGAGGAATATTACGTCAGGTTCAGAGCGGCGAACGGATCGTACCCGGAACTACCGAGGATCGTCACGTCCAAGAACAGCGTCGAGGTCACCAAACTGTCGCCAGGCGTCAAATACAATTTCGAAGTTAGAGCGTACACCAAGAAGTACACCGGTAGGTCGGCCACCATATCCGCTACCACGCAGGGCAAACCGTTGCCGTACGTTCGTAGGCTCGTAGCACACCTGGGACACTACGAGGACATTGGCGGGCATTTGTTCTGGGAAGCGCCTAGATCCACCGAGAAGATTAAATGGCTCTACGCTGTTTATTACTCGAAGATGGCTACGCATTTCGACAGTAAGCTTTTTCTCTTCGTCTTTCACCTTGCACAGTTTTATCCGCGAACGTAGCCTAATCGTGTCCGCGCACGCTTCTCCCACAGAATACGAATTGCTGACGACGGAGACGTACGCGGTAATCGACGGTCTGGATCCTTGCGAGGAATACGAGTTTGCCGTTGGAGTAATGGTCGGAGTTCACAGAGACCGCAGCGCCGGACCTTTGAGCGTCTCGCGTAGCCTGTTTACGCGTTTCGATCCGCACGCACCGCCAAGGGATGTCCGAGTTGCCTCCGTCAAAGATGGTACCATGTCAATTTTCTGGTATGCCAGTTGTCCCAGAATCGATATGCCTATCGCGTACACGGTGAGCTATCGTTTTAATAATATCTTCAACTTTCTTTCATTTCGAGTTTCATTTTTCTTAAAAAAAAAAAAAAAAAAAAACAACCCACACACGATTCGGTGGACTTTTCCAAGCACGTACGTATACGCGCGTATGTTGTTTCCTCTTCAGATCACTGTCACCGAGATGACGCTCAACAAGCGTTTCGTCGTAACTCTGCCGCCGACCACCGATTGGACGATGAATCACACGTTCAACTCTATAAGCTACGGTGGCAAATACAATATCGTTATTGCGACGGACGTTGAAAACGCTAAGCCGAGTCCGGCGGTGATTCACACGGCCAAGAGGATACCGTCTCCTCATCAGTTGCTAGTCGTTCCCGATAGGTCCAAGTACGTTCTATTTTGGGAGGAGCACGAACTGTACGAAAGTATGATGAATTACACGCAGTACTTCTACGAAGTTCTGGTGGTGGAAGGCTCGAACAAAATGAACGAGTCCGTTGCCAAGATTTACAAGGCTCATAGGCCGCCGTACACGTACAAGGATATCAAGCCGAACGTGATTTATAGTTTCGCCGTTCGTTTGGTCACCGACGAGGGCCATCGAAGTCGTCTGAGCGAGGTTGTCAGCGTTCGAACCACGAATGGTAATCGTTTGTCTCTCCGATCGACACCCGCTCGGACCGCTCGGACACACGCTTAACCCCGTTCGACTCGTTTCAGAATCGGCGTTACCGGTCACGATGAGCACCAACAACATCGTCTCTTTCGCTGTACCCATCTGTTTGCTGATCGTCGCTCTGGGATCCGCGCTGGCATACTTTGTGGTTAGACACAAGAAACTGTCCAAGAGTTTCACGCAATTCGCCAACAGCCATTACGACACGAGACGCGGACAGGCAACCTTCCCAGGAACTACGGATAGTTTGGGTTAGCATGTCTCGCAATATAATTTCAACGTTTATTCCTTCGAATACGAGCTGTGCAGTAACGATGATCTTTTACTTGTTTTCAGAGGAGGAAGATGTTCCCGTGTTTCGAGGATTTTCCGATGACGAACCATTGGTGATAGCATAAGTCCGCGGTGCAACGTCACCAACCTCTACGACTAAATTACACGTTCGCACAGAGAACACGCATCGGGTAAAGTGAAACGCATATATACGTATATGAATATAATATTTACGTGTTAGGAGAAACGTGCCAAGAAGACACTACTATTAACTACGAATAACTTTCAAGTATACACACACACACACACACACACACACACACATATATATACTTATGTATGAATATATATATAGATATATGTGTGTGTGGGCGCGCGTGTGCGTGTATACAACTATATTATGTATGCATATAGGGTATACGCGTATAGGTAAGTCCTGTGCATACACGTTTGAAGCTTTTATGAAAGTGGCTCAAGACTGACACACTTCGCTAATTCCAGTAAGTTACAGTACGATTAGACAGGCTGCTTAGAGCACTTACATGGAAGCTTTTCGGTATCGCCGACCTCCTTTTTCTTCTATAGAGGAATCATTCGATACGCTATTGCTCAGAACTTTGGGGTATCTTTCTTGAACCTTGATAAGATCGTAGTTGCAGCCAGACCAAAAATCTACTTGTCTTTAGTTCGTTTTACCGGTAATACGAGAATCCTCTCCGAACGCGCACCATCCACCGGTTTTGGAGATACGCGCGAGCCGTTTGGCGACAGATCGCCGGCCGAGTCGTGCGATCACGGCGCGATACCGATCACTTTCGTTTCATGCTCTATTCGTCGGCTGCGAGGCGCGGACGCGCCGCAGCGTGTTCTCGCTGCTCGGACAAAGCCATCGTCGCGCGTTTTACCTACCTTTTTCCGTCCGTCCCGAATCGCGGCGCGATCCGGCTTCGACATCCGTCGCCCGTTTTCCGCTGTAGGAGGAGCGTCGTGTCGTCTCCTCGTTCCAACTGCTCCTCCGATCCGCCGAGATCCAACAACGAGACGCAAAAGCTCGTGTTTAGCTTGCGGACGATTTACACCGGAACGCGCGTGGAACGGAGAAGTCATTGTAGGAAGACGAAGGGTGTCCCAAATGTTTGAGCAGTGATGTAAATGTACGCGTTATACAGGGTATTCCAAACGTATCGTAACAGCGGGAAACGAGGGATTCCTGAGATCATTTTAAACAACTTTTTCCTTAGCGAAAATTCCATCTGCTGTTCATTCTTATTTCAGAATGTCTAAAGAAATAATAAACAATTTAGCCGTGTCAACCGTTTTAATTGACTGGTATGCATGACATCTCCTCACGCGTACCATATAAAATTTCGCCAAGGAAAAAGTTTCAAACGATCTCAGGAATACCTCGTTTCCCGCTGTTACGATACTTTTGGGGTACCCTGTATACCGATTAGTATACGGAAACGGTTAGATTCGTGTGGTTCACGACGGTCCGCGGAGAGATGGTAACAAGCTAGTTGTTGATATATAAAAATCGTATGAAGAGGGAGCGAGAGAGAAAGAGAGAGAGAGAGAGAGAGAGAGAGAGAGCGAGAGAGAGCGCAATTTGTACATATAGTAAATATTTTGTACCGAACTGTGGGCACTAGAAGCATTTCCAAGATGCCATGCGTAACACGACGTTCGCACGAATTTGTATAATACAGACTGGATTAATCGTTGATCCTTCGACGAGAAAGATTCTTCAATTGCCAATGCGTTGGGGACATTCTTCGAGAGCGCGGAATCGGTCGGAATCGGTCGGAATCGGTTTCACGTTTTCAAACGAGGAGAACAGAAAGCGAGAAACGCTTTTTTACCTGTCCAACGTCGACGAGAAACATTTGATACCAAGTTTGCCTCTTTTAATTGCTTTTGTAATAAACCGTTTTTTACGAAAAATTCAACGAGAACACGCATGTATAAACGAAAGACGGAAACGCGAGCGAATAGAGTTTATCTATACTTTTTCAGGAGGGAAAACACGTTGTTTTACATGCCGACGATCGAAAGCTTCGTCGTCGGGTTCTTCGAGGGTTGCTGAATAATATGGAATGAGAGAGGACTGTGCTTGCATAAGTTAATATTGACGCGAAGTGAAACATCAACTTTTTGTAGAGAGAAAGAGAGAGAGAGAGAGAGAGAGAAATTGTATTTTTAAGAGCGTCGCTGATCGAAGAGTTCCATTCAAGAATCCGTGTTCTGGATTGATCGCACAGGGTATTTTACGATGCGTGGTTAGCGATGCAAAATCAATTCGGGATTCGGAAACAGGAGGGAAAGAATTTGCAGAGTGCAGAAACGACGGTCCGTTTCGATTCCCGAATCGATCTTTATCGTCGTTCGCTTCGGTTCGACGTACCGGTCGTCGTTTTACTCTCTACTCGATTCTTCGGATCAGTTTCGACCTTTTTCGAAGGAGTAGAGAACAGTGTTGAAACTTTGGATGGTCTTGTTCTTCTTTCGGTCGATGGGCGTACGATGTGAAATTTTTAATCGAATCGTGGATCAGAGCCAGCGTTACGCGTTACAGGGCAATCATTGATTTTATCCAAACGATGCTGCTATGTCCCGTTAAACGTACTCGGACTAGCATTCGTGACTCGAGAACGTAACAACAAGACCGAACGTATCGTGATGCAGTTTTTACATACGCGACTCGGTTTCGCGAGTCCGCGGACACTTTTGGCCGTCCCTTTTTCGGGTCTTCGTGAAAAACTCGGCTAGTGCCATTTTTCTATGCTATTCGATTTCACGAGCAGCTGAACTCGGCCGTCGCATCGAATGTTTCGAGAAACGCGCGGTGTCTATCGTTCTTTCGCTAGATCGTTCGATCGGCAGGCAGGGAAAGGTGATGAGAGGTTCCTCGTTCGAGACGACATCGAAAGCAATATTTTATAAGGCTTTTCTTTAAAGACTAAAAACGATGTTTAATGTTGCAAGAAAGAGAGTGAGAGAGTGAGAGAGAGAGAGATCATCGAGGCAGCGAATATTCGGTTTCCGACTGATAAATTTCCTGATCGATACGGCATCGCGCGAAGCTTCTTCTAGATCCAACCGGTTGATCGATCGACCTCCCGACAATGAACATTCGACACGGACACTATCGAAGAGCCGTGGTATGGGCCAAAAACGATAATCGTTCCGACGATCGGTCGATTACGAATAATTTTAAACGAATAAATAAGGAAATTAGAGATCATCGGAATAGATATAAGCCAATACAAACGACGAGTGTGCTCGTACTCCACGGTTAACAGGCTCGTCTTTAATTATTGTGCACGCTCTTCCGTATCTACAATCTCGCTATCTACACCATCGATTTTTTACGTATGCTAAACGGACACGATGAGTTTTTTTCACCGTAGGATACGCGATTGTAGAAAGGAAACGCCGTGTACTCTCTTCTTCTTGTTCTTCTTGTTCTTGTTCTTCTTCTTCTTCTTCTTCCTTCTCCTCTTCTCTTAAACTTTATACTGCCACGTTTTCGTTATCCTACTTTTAGCTTTTTTAACCGTTTGATAATCCTTTTTTTATGTCGCTATTGTCCGATCATTGTCCCGAGTTTAAAAACGTCCTTGGGATTACCGGTGCGAATCGATTCACGCATTGTAAACACGATATTGTTACGCGAACGAAGTACGGGACGATAGAAGTGGAAGAGAAAAGGCACCGGAGAATGTCGAATTTGGACGACTTCGAAGCAGTTTACGTCGACGAGAGCGTAGCTTGTACGTGTAAATCTCAAGGGTTATAGCAATATAACAGTGATATATACATAATATATAAATATACATAACGTATTCATAATATATATATATAGATATATATATATATATATATATATATTTGCGTGTAAATAAATGAAATTAAGGCACCAGTGAAAGTGAATTTGTTCTCGACAAGAGGAGAGAATCGCTATTTCCGTTTCTGGACCTAAAAATTCGTTCTCTCGGCTTCGACGAAGCTGGGAAACGTTTCCTCCGGACTGGCGCGGAAACGACGAGATCGTTTCGCGTAACGTCGGAAAATTGCGGGTCCCGTTCCTCGCCGATCGGAGAACGGAAGTTGGTCGATCGGTGAACGAAACGCTTGGCTTCCGGCGGATACGCGTCACTGTGGTCGCGCGTCGGATTGCCAAAAAGTGGAACGCGACCATCGTCGTCCGACCGATTCCACAATGAGGCTGCCTCCCAGGAAGACCAAGCACTTCCGTTGAACTTTGCGGAGATAATTTGAGGTTTTCGGCACCGTTACTTCATTAAAAATGAACAGAACGGAATGCTGGCTCGACAGTCCCCTCGTGCTCTCCGCGTTCTAAATTTCAATCCGTACACGGTACGTACGGTGTACGCGCCATACGCGCCATACGCGCCATACGCGCCATACGCGCCATACGCGGGGCTACGGTGTCGTTTCACCCATTATTCCCCTCCATCGTTCGTCCGTTGGAAATTATCCGATTAGACGTAATCGACCGGAGTAAGCGTGAGCGCCTGCACGGCTCGACGATTCGCAGCCGTTTAACCAAATTGGATCCTGATTCGATGCGCTGGAACGACGCGACCGCGGAGATTATATTGTGTACATAGACAAACGCGAACACGTTGATCTCGCCGAATGGATTCGCCGAGCCCGCGGCGGCACGATCCTCGAGAATCGTAACGGAAAAAAGTTGCCGAAGCGGCTGTCGAGATTACAGAGTCCACGAGCGAGAATTAATCGTTCGACGAGGAAGAACAAAGCCTGATTCGTAGTCGTTGGAGTCGCGGCGGTTCTCACGGGATCGGATAACCGTGGAATCGTTCGCGGCCGTTGGAAAGTTTGCCGCTGGATGCGAGTTATTACGCGGTTAATATTTTAATCATTGGGAATCTGAAAGTCCGTCTCGGGATTAATCGCCGACCCGTCGCAGCGGAGCATCCGCTATTTTCCGTGGCTTCGGGGGCCTGCGAACCGGATGACGCTCGGCGTCTACCGATTTTTCAGCTCCGGAATACCGGCGATCGCGGAACTTTGCGTTTTTATCGGCTAGCCGACGAAAAGCGAGGTTCGAGTTTCCGGACTGCTCCGGTCGGCGTTCCGTCAAACTACCCCTCGGCCCTGCGAAGATCGCGTCAAGTTTACAGAGTTTACTCTTGGTCTCTGTGCGTCGTTACGCCGAGAGACGTCGGCGCGCACCGCGAAACTGGGCTACGCACGTGCAAATGTACCGCAATAATAATTGTTTCCTTAATTATAGGCCCGGCGTACGCGCCCGCCGCGCGTACGTTCATTGCTCTTTTCGCGAACGTCTCGTCCCTCCGCGAGTACCATCTTCTTGGAAAGAAGCAGATAGCTGGATAACCTATCGGATTCGCGAGCTATTCGCTGCACGTGGAACGGTGTCGAACGGTGTCGAACGGTGCGCTGCCGTCGGGTGTCGTTGGCGTATCCTGTTCCTCCGAAATTACACGCGAACGCTTCTTTCTAATTACGAGAACCAAGGCCCGTTGCGACCGTAAACGATTTCGCGTGGAACCGACGCAGCTTGGAAAAATGCTGTCCGAACCGACGTCTTCCGTTTCTACGCGATCGAACGAAACGATCTCCGCTCTCGAGAGTCTAAACTCTGTACGGATGAAAATTAATTGGCGTGTTTCAACTATAGTAGTAATTATAGTCGATCGGCGGCACCGGGGCAGAACGATCAAGGAGATGATCGCGCGCGATGGTCGCGCTTCGCGTCTGCTCGTTCTAGGAGCGATAAGTAAATCAAACAATCGATAGGTGCGAAACGTTGCTCTCGATTCTCTGTTTGTACGGCTCCTACGGTCGCGGTGTTCCGGCATGTGTTCGTGCATGTGTTCGTCCGACGGCGCTTTATCGTAGTTCGAAGTTACGTACGCGAACGAGAGGGCGAGTCGTTCGATACCGACCCGCGTCGAACTTTTCTTTCGTTCGAGGACAGGATTCCGCGACAGGATACGACGGTTCCGAGCGATTTCGATGCTCCCGCCGACCACGGCAGCCTAAGATATCGCGCATAGATCCTCGCCGCACGTGTCGGCGAGTGGAACGATACGAAGCGTGTTTTTATCGTTAACGCGTTCTTCCTCCCGTTGCGGATCGTATTCGCTCGTTAGAAGATACACCGAGCGGCGAGTCGGCTAAAAGAAAACAGTTGTTCCTCGCCGGTCGTTTAATATGCTAATGGACGACTCGTCTTCGAAACGGGAAACGGCGCATGCCACGTTCGTAGCGAGCGAGAAACTGGGTACACCGGGTAAGTACGCGTCGAATCGGATCGCGAGCAAATACGCGTACCGTGATACAATGGCTTGTTCCATGTTGGAAGATAATGGATCGGCGGCATCACGGGAAAATCGGTCGGTTGACAAAGTTGGTTGACGCGTAAACGCGTCGGGAACAACTCTTTCTTACCGTTTACACGGATTTCCGTCTCTTTCGATGCCCGTGACTTTCCTCGATTAAAAATTGGAGGGAACGCTGGTAGCGGGATCGCTCCAACGGACACTTTCTCTCGAGAAATTGGTAAAAATGTCCGGACCCGTGGAATATTTAACAAGGCGGAACGCGGCGAGAACCTAGTTTCGAACGATTTGCTCTTGGAATTCCAAAGTCGCTTCGACCTTTCGTCTCGTCTCGTCTCGTCGACGAGAGAGACTCGCGCGAGATCGCGGAAAAGTAACGCGCGGCAGGGAACGCGTCGACGCGAACCCGCGAGCATCGGGCTAGGGCGGTCGCCGAATCGAAGACACCGGAAGTCGAGGAACCACCGAAGAATCACCGGTAAGCGTTTCCGGGGCAGATTCGTCGGAGGACGAAAACGGCGACACGAATCTCCACTTTCGAGGAGCGGTATTATCCGCGAGAATGGTGTTACCGGTTAAACGAGAGAATCGTGGGAACAACGTTGCGGCTAGACGAGGACGAGGACGAGGACGAGGACGAGGAGGAAGAAGAAGAAGAAGAAGAAGAGGAGGAAGAGGAAGAAGCGGCAGCAGCAACCGGCGTAGAACCAGGTGGTGGAGTAGCACGATAGAAGGAGGTGAAAGAATACGGGCAGCCAGTAGGGAGAAGGTCTCGGTGACGAGGATATCGCGATCGCGAACACCAAGGACACGAATAGCATCCGCCGTGTTTGCTTCTCTACGAAAGAAGGGATATCCGAGTCCCCACTATTAAATGGCTCGACTTCGACGCAGGAGAGGAGAAACTGCATCGGGGGCGGCTGTGGCGGCGAAACGCCATCCTCCAGCCTCAGTGTAATTTCGACACTCGACGGACGTCGGGGGATCGATAGCGGTTCCCTCGGGCAACCGAAACACAACGAGACGACACCGGTCCAACGATCGCGAAGATCGCCCATATCGTTCGGGATCGACGGGCAAACCGAGAACGAGGATCGCGAAACACCCTGCGAGGAGCATCGACGACGAGCTCCGCGAAACTAACTTTGCCGAACGCAAAGGTCCAATCAAGAATTTCGATCGCGCGCGAGGCATTGGTCGATCCGGTGGCATCGAGCGAAACGTATCGTTTTCGCGGCTATTTTCTACGAGGGTCTCGCAAGAATCGGAAGACGGAAGCAAAACGGGAATCAACGATCCGACGCGCGAACGGAGAGGAAGAAGAAGCCGGAAGAGCGAAGACGAAGGAAAAGGTCCTAGGTGTCGAGGATTCGGAATCGAATGGTTCTCCTCTGCTGTCTTATTAGAGCACGAAAGCGGACGCACGCGATCGCGGCTAACACGTGTTTGGTTTCCCGCCGATCAGCATCCGTGCGTGAAAACGCGAGCAGGCTGCACGAGGATAGAGGGACGAAGAGCGGTGGATAATTTGTCCTGGGAATCACGGTCACAGGGACGCTCGATCGGAGACGGTGATTAAGGACTCCCGGGATCTAGCCTCGAATTAGAATGGACGCGTCTTCCCCGTGGCTTCGAGCCGAGGAATATTCGTCGAGGCTCATTATTCGCGCGGCTCGCGTTCTCGTCGGTCCTTCGACCGGGACGATCGGTCGATCGGAATCGCCGGCGATGCGATAAAAAGCCTAACGCGACGAGAGGTCTTTCCGGAAACAGCGGCGCTAACGGCCTCGGTGGATAAAAGGGACGGGGCAACGATCGGCAAAAAGGGAAAAATTTCTATCGGTCGCGTTTCCCGTGTCTTCGAACCGTGAAACCAGGGCTGCTTCGTTCAAGGAAATCTCTCGGTCGAAGAAGCAGCGGCAGCGGCAGCGGCAGCGGCAAACTGCCGGACGACAAGAAATTCCGTTGTCGTTTTTCCGAGCGGCGAACGGCGGGCCGATTCGTTCGCGGAGGTCCGAGAAGATCGGAGATCTCGCAAGTTTTTTATCCGAAGCGGCGAAGCGAAGGTTGCCGCGTCCATCGAATACGCTTTTTCGAACTTGTTCTCGAGTTCGAGAACGTTCGTTTCACTCGAGTACCGTGGACGAACGTTGATCTTCGAAGAAAACTGCTCCATCGCGAGGAACGAACGGGAGGAGGCAACGCTCCCGAGAAAGTACGCGGAACGCGTGAAAAAGACGGGGAACGATGCGCGCGAATGTTGCGAATAAATTGCGACTGGGAAAACTGGAGCATAATATCTGTCGACCTGTAAAAACGAACGATAATTATGCACGAGGTGGAAGCCGGGAAGAGACGCGCAGAGTCGATGGAAGAGACCGATAGAAGACGGTCGTTTCGCGCGTATCCTTTCCGCCCCGAACACGCGTAGCAGAAAACTACAACGATCGAGAAAGAGCTAGACGAGAGGAACGGAAGCACGCGTCGAAGGTGAGGGTTCGTCGAACGTTTCTGAATTCTCCTTACGCTTCGACAATGAATTTGATCGTTTACCGCGTCGAGCCGCAACATTTTACATTCGTCTACGAGATCGCGTCGCATTTCGACACATTTTCTTTCAACGATCGCGAACGACGCAAAGTCGCGAATATCCGGGATATCCGGGCGAACGTCTGAAACTCGGTTAACGGTGATCGAACCAACAACGTTGTCGACCACGAGGATAATTTGCGTTACCGAAGATAAAAAGGATCTCTTTCGATCGTACGCCCTCGTTTTCGTTCTCTTAGTTCCGCGAGGAGAGAGAGAGATAGAGAGAGAGAGAGAAAACAAGGAAGACGTCCCGGCAGTTTCATTCGACGAGATACCATAGCTTTGCATACGAGGTCGAATTTACCGGCTGAAATGGACGCGAAAAGTCATAACCGACAACGATACCGCGAAATGTAGGTAAACGAGACAGCGGGTAGTATCTTCGAGAAACGGTAGGCGGTAATCTACCGATAGAAAGCATGGGAAACGTCGAGGGCCCTCGAGTATCGCTTTCCTTATCGGATAGCCGATACTCGTCGGGGATCGCCGACGATAAATATATCCTTAATCGTCCCGTTTTATCGATCCAGAGTGTAACGTTTCAAGAGTAGAAAGCGATATCCCCCGCCTACGTCGACGGTGGAGACCGGCAGGACCGAGGAAGCGTCGTCGCTTGCATGCCCATCGAAAGAACACCGATCCGCGAGATCCCTCGACCTCTTCCCGCTGGAGCGAAAAACAGAAAGGATCGAGGATGATCGCGATTCGAATCGGGTGAGTACCGCGAAGCCGAAGCTTCCGTCCGCATCGAAAAACTTGGTCGCAGATATCCGAAACGCGGACACGCGCGAACTCGACAATTTAAAAACGTAAATTCAAAGTCTTTCTAGGAGTCTATTCGAGTCGATCTCGACGCGCGTAGGCTTCGAATCGTGCTCGAGTTCGGAGAACGTTGGAAGCGATCGGAAGGCGATTATACGCGTAAAAGGAAGAACGAATCTGTTCTCGAAGACCGAGTAGAAGCAATTTTAACGAGCGAGAGAATCGTTTCGCTGAAAAAGCAGCTTCACGGTTCACAGGGATGCGTGGTAATTATCGCGTCGTCGATCGCATCGTTTCGAACACGGAAAAAAGGGAAACGCGCGTAAGCGCGGCGAGCGCGTGCCAACGGCGGCGACTCGCCGACTCGCCGACCATTTCCTCCATGAAATTCTAATCGGCCTCCTCGATTAGCACGATCCGTTGATTTCCGACCCCGCTGAAACTCGCTGGATTCTCGACCAGGGCTCCCGGTTCATCGCACCTTGCACCGAGTCTCCCTTCGAATTACGACACCCCGTCGATAAGGCAAAGGGCGTATCGTAAATCGGCATAATCGAGGCGTTTGTTTCTCTCTCTAAGAAGAACGTCCTCCGCGTTCCACGGTAAGATTCTGCAAAGTCGGTGTAAAGCCATCCCTTCCTGGCCCTGCCGCGCAAACAAAGCGACGAGGTCGAACCACGATAACAACGTCGACCACGGAGAAATGCAGGGGAAGACGCAGCATCGTCGTATCACTTTTTCCTTCGTCGGCATCGTGCCTCCTCGCTTCCTCGAAACTTTCGTTCTCTTCTCGATCGATGACCTCGCCCCGTTGTCCGTGCTTCGCCGCACGCGCTCTCGACGATCGTCGACGTACGTCGAGTTTTTGCGTCGATCCCCTTACGTACGCCGAGAATCGAGCAAACGCGACGAGCCGGTCGCACTATTCGTCGATCCGCACAGGATCGGCCGGCGGAACGAATCTCCTCCGGACGCGTATCCTCTTAAGACAAAGTATAACTTTTCTTCTCGGTCATTGGATCGAGACGGAGCGAACACCGCTTATCCGCCGGATCGGGATCGGGATCGGGATCGGCCGCTGACCGGTCGTGATCGCGCGTTAACGTTTCGATCGGTAACGGTGCTTGTTCGCTCGTTCGCTCGTTCGCTCTCCACGGAAGCGCTCCCGTTCAACGACGCGTCGCTTTTAATTATTTATGTTTGCCCCTGACGCGATACCGCGGTGCGCCTCCTCGACCGGTTCGATCGAATCGGAATACTTTTTGTCCAAGACGACTTTGCGTCGAGGTAGTGCTCGCTTTCCGGCCGTACGCGTTCCATCTCGAGTCGTCGACGGTGATCCGCGTTCGGATCTGCGTTTCGAAAGATTCGACGCGCGTATTCGCGACAGCGAGACAACGCCGGTACTAATTTGCATTCTTTCTTCCAGGCGGTGCGCACGCATGGAAATGGTCTGGCGACGATAATGTCGATAGGCATCGTTTGCCAACAGATGGGAAAGGTATCCGTGGCCGTAAGAAGTGCCGCTATGTCCCACATAGAGCCACGTTTGACCACGATTCTGGGACGGTAAGCGCGTTCTCCTATTACGTCGTACCCGCGTACGCGAGCATCTTCCGGGATGCGGTTCCCGACGGTCCAGTCTTTTTCACCCTTGCGTACACCGTCGGCCCTCGTTCGTATACGGATACTTTGCGTCGAAATGGACGATCGGCGGATCTCCGTATCCGAG
This sequence comes from Agapostemon virescens, assembly GCA_028453745.1. Taxonomy (NCBI): domain Eukaryota; kingdom Metazoa; phylum Arthropoda; class Insecta; order Hymenoptera; family Halictidae; genus Agapostemon; species Agapostemon virescens. The sequence continues at coordinate 13,352,483 of CM052095.1, read as the reverse complement.
GGACAGGTTGCGAGCATGCCGGAAGCGGCTGTCCGCCCTCGCTTCGCCACGTTCGCGCGCGTTCGCTCGTTTTCCGCGACCACGTTACGGCCGAACGGTTTCTCGTCTTCTCGTCTTCTCGTCTTCTCCTGCTCTTTCGAAACGAGTTTCGCCGCGAGTTTTGTTCCGTCCTCGTCGTCGAAACGCGCAACAGCGTCGACGATGTCGGATAAAACGCGGTCGAAAAGAAAAAGAGGGAGAAAACGAAAAGGAAGAAATTACCGAGCGATCGTTCTCGCGTTTCGCGATCGGTGCGGACAATTTTTATTATTTTCCGTAGGGATACCCACGGTTGACGATTCCGGTCTCGATCCTAGTTACAGACCGATCGACGCCGATCCGGTCCGGACTCTCGCGATCGAACGCCCCGTTAAATCTCGTTAAATTCGTGAAAATGTACGATCGGGTGTATTTGCTCTCTTTTCGACGATCGAGAGGGAACGTTGTACGTTCACGGGCGTCCGTTACGGAGAAGCAAATCAAATTAATCGATCCGAGACTTTACGCGTGTTTTTATTAGACCGTTACCACGTCGGTTGGCGCTACGCTCGTTTCGTTTTGTTTCGTTTTGTTTCGTTTTGCTCGATCGACGTTCGACGCGGAACCGCCTCGCCGCGCAGCTCGTAAAACATAATTCGTTCTCGGAGTCGATTCGATATTTTATTCGTCGTTCGAATCGGAACTTTTCGCCGTGCCGAAGTCCGCGCGACGCGTCGCTCCGAGAAAGTTTCTCGAACGTATTGGAAAACTGGCGAATATTATATAGTTGGAATGGACGCGGGGACCGTTCTCCCTGCTCGAGGAGAGCCGTCGTTTGCCGGACGTTGCTTCCGTAACGAGAAGGTGGTGGCGTTTTCTTGAAACGGGTCGAAGAAGAATTCTCGCGCGGAGTAAAAACAAGTCGCGTCCGTTGGAGCGCGCGTCGTTGGGCGAATAGCTGGGAACGCCTGGCGCCCCGTCGGGACGATCTTCGGGACGATCTTCGGGACGATCTTCGGGACGATCCTCGTAACGATCTTGGCAACGATCTTCGTCACCTGGTTCAGCAAGGTAGTCGCGACGATACGTAGCTACCTACGCGCTTCGACGTTAGCCCGGCATCGCGCGAAGGTTATTCAACCCGAGCGGATCTCGTTCGTATCCAACGGAGTAACGGGTTCCCGATGACTCGTCGCGCACGGGGCGCCTCTCCTCCACCTTCCTAGATTACCCGGCTTACCCGGTGGCCAGCCTTACCCGCGTGCACGCGGCCAGCCTTCTCCGACGTTCTCGTGGCGAGGATTCAGTCAGCCGTGCACCATCGTCGAAAGATCGTCCGCCCAGACGACGCTCGCGGTGTCCCGTTCGCGTTCGCGTTCGCGTTCGTCGGTTCAGTTCTTTGCCGGGCCTCGAACCCGATCGATCGTTTTCTTTTCCGATTCTCCGGTTCTTCGGTTCTTTGGTTCTTCGGTTCTTCGGTTCTTCGGTTCTTCGACGCTTCGTTCCAGCGCATCGCAAGCGCGTGTGGACGCGCGCTCGCGTTTCCTCTTGGATCGCGATCGACTCGTTTCGATTTCGCGCCCCGTTCTCCGGTTCGCGGTAGCTCGTCCCGTGGTTTCGTTTTTCGATCGTTTTACGCGTGTTGGGTGATTAAATGCAGTTTCGTCCTGGTCCCTGAGCGTGTCACATTCAGGTAAGACGTCGCATCGAACGTTCTCTCGATCGCGGGATATCGCGAGGAACGAAATCTTGGTCGTCCCTGCGTGTTTCGCGAGTCTTTCGACGAAACACCGCGACGGAATAACCCCGATGGTGTTTTTCGTCGCGCGATCGTTCGAACGGCGCTGTCGTTTTCCACGCATATTAAACGCTCTAACGGTACATCGTTGGGAATAGGATAGGCGAGACGCATCGGACCGCGCGTATATACGTGGAATGTCTTCCGACCCCGTGACCGCGTAACAGCATCGCCGAGCGATGGAATCTCCGAAGAAGAATCGTATCGATATGTCGATACCCGTCGATCGCTTGCTCGAACGCGCGTAGTTTCTTTTCCCAACGTATCGGAGAATCGAACGAGATCAGCAAAGTCGCCGACGACGATACAGCGCGTTCGCGCGGAAACCGAGGATCGAAACGACCGATGCTCGCTGGTACCGTTACCGGACACGATCATCGACGACTAAAAGATGCAACGGTAGCGAAAAAAAGGGGAGAGAAGAAACGGCCGAAGGAACGAGCCACGGGACACGGTTTTATTACCTCGTCGCGTTGTTCGAGTGCGAGATCTCGGCCGAACGGCGCGTAGGCGGACGTCCGTTCAACGGGAATATTCGGTTTCTTTTCGCATTCGAGTGCCAGTCCGCGATCGAGAACCACCGTTTGCCTTGGGCCGATCAACGATGCAACGAGATTAAGGTCGATGTTCTACGACTACTTGGAAAGAACGACGCGCAGGCAATCATGCTTTTACGCGTAAAAACTTGAGAAAGAATTCAGGCCCGACGAGGAGGTCGGTCGAACGCGTTCAAAACTCGATTTAATCTCGTCCTCCCGGTTACGAACGGTTACGAACGGAACGCCTCGCCGAACGACCGCGAATCTTGCCATTTCGATGCGACCCGCGTCGTTGCTCGAGCGATCGGCGTATACGAATCGAATACGAACGATCGCCTCGATCGAGACCTTCGTGCGTAAATCGACGATAAAACATTCGTCCCGTGGTTGCGCTTAAAGTATCCTGGAACCACTTATGTCGATGATTGCGTCGCTTCTTCCGCCGATTATCAAGGATCAATTTTGGAATCTCTCTCTCTCTCTCTCTCTCTCTCTCTCTCTCTCTCTTATCGTTAGTTATTCTCTGCTCGTATCTGTCGCCGATCATCCAAACGCGAAATCTCGAAAGACTACGCGTGTTCGTGTCTAATAGTTTTTTTGTTTTCCGTTGCAGCGTCAAAATGAGAAGGAATCTGGCGAAGATAGCGGTGGTGATGCTGCTGCTGTGCGTCCCGGGCGAAGCCAGGCCGCGGAACGACGGTGAGTCGACGCGATTTCTCACGAGTGCCGAAGCACGATCGGCCGAGAAAAAGCCGTCGATGAGAAAACCCGATCCCCGATCCCCGGTCCGCGCGATACCCGATCTCCGAGAAAACGAGCGATCGAGAACGGAAGCGCCGTCGAGGAAGCGGTTGCGATTGCGAAAAAGAAGAAGAAGGTTCTCTGGGAGGGGCCGACTTCGTTCGCGATTCGGTCGACGCGAACGAGCGTCGATTTCCGCCTCCGCGAAAGTCTCGATTCGAGAAGTAGAATTAGCCTCTAATCAACCGCAGCGCGTTGCAATCTGCGCGGATCGTTTCCTTTCGAGCGTAATCAATCGTGGAGATCGTCTCGTTTTCGACTCGGATTTCGAATTCGGTTCGACGATCGTCGAGGCTAGCGCTGCTATAATTTTCTCGTCGCCGCGACACGCGCGCGTACACGCTTTTCCGTCGTCGCAACCGTTTCCCCGTTGATCGGTGTATATTTGTTCGTGTCGTTGGTCGCGTAGCTCGGGGGAGCGCATCGCCGAACACGACGATTACACGAATCGAACCGTACGCGGATTGCACGTCCGCGAAACTCGTAATTCGCGCAGCATTCGCGTTCCGAGCGGAACCGTCGGTCCGCGCCCGTTACGCCTGCTTCGATTTCGACTTCGCAGCGTTACAAAATTCAATTTCATCACCGAGAACTTTCGGTTTTCGTTGAGGAATCGTTCTTCTTGCAATTTTCATGGTATCCGATCGCGAACATCGAAACCGTCGACCTAGAAAATATTCGTCAACCGTTCAAGCCGATTTCTTTCGATTTTCCAGATGAATCCGCAACCACGAAACCGATCGCCGATCGAAGGAAAGCCGCCGTTTCGACCTCCGCCGCTGCAACGAACATTCAAGATAGCAGGTATACGTGGAATTCCGGAAGTAGTAGAGTTCCGTACGCTCGCGTTTATCGCGACAGAGTCGATCGTTCGGTCACCGGTGCCGATGCCGAGGTCTCGATCGACGCGTTCGATCGTTCCGCGGCGTGTCGCGACGTCGGAGAATCGAAAAACTCGTCCAACTATTCTGTCCTCGCGAAGGACCCGACTCGAACGAATCGTCGAACGTCGAAGAAGATCGACGGCGAACGTTCGTTTCGACCGTTCAAGAGGGGCGGTGGTTCCGTCTCGCGTAATTTCGCTTCAAAGTCCGATCACGATCGATCCTTGGGCTCGAAGATTCCGCGCGTCGACGGTGCGTTGGAAATCGTTTCGAACGATTCTCCGAAAGGTCTGACCAGGGTCCGCGATTCGGGATTCTCCTCGGTTTCGGACTCGCGCCGCCTCGGTGTCGATCCCTCGATCGAATTCGATCACGTGGCGGCCATCGAGAAGATCACGGACGCGCTCGCTCGGCGAAACGTTGTCGCAGCGTCCTCCGAAGAAACAGCGACGGGTCGTCCGGTCGGACAATTCGTTTCTCCTGCGAGCGTTTCGAATTCGTCGAATCGTCGTTCGACCTCGAAGCACTCGAACTCGAGAAACAAAACCAAGGCTCGGCCACCTTCGACTTGGAACAAAAAGATTCCCGGCAAGTCAAAGATTCCAAACAAAACCAACTCTTCTCAGCCTTTGAATTGGAAGAATTGGCCGAACGGGGCCATACAATCCGCGAGCGACTATCAGAATTACGAAAAGTACACTTCGTCCATGGAGCACTCGAAACCCGAGACTCTCGCGCAGAAACCGGTGGTCCCTCAAACGGTTCCTCAGACGTTTCCTCTCCACGTTCCTCAGACGATCAACGGCGTTCAACATTTGGTGCCCGTTTCGAGCTCGGATCTTCAAGAAATCGTTCACTGGTTGAAGATCCCGGCGTTCGCGCCAAACGGTAGCCACATTCTGGAGAGCAACGAGTCGAACGATCCGATCAGCGTCGCGTTCCATCCCGTTTATCAGAATTTGCAGCCGAACAGACCGTCGAGACCGCCGAGACCGCCGAGACCGCCGAGACCGTCGAAACCGTCGAGACCGACGAGACCGAACGACCTTCAGTCTTTCGGGCCTGGTTCGATCCAAGCTCTCGGTCTTCGGCCGGTTTACACGACCGAAAAGCCTTTCGGTTGGTCGGGGAACAAAACGCAAAGCGATCGGCTCGACTTTGATCACGTTACGCTCAGCGATTCGAAGAAGCCGACGGCGGCGGGTATCAAAAGGCCCGTCGGCGACGGCGGTAGGCCGGTTCTCGAAACGTCGGGGTCCGCGAACGCCGCTGAGTCCGCAGAAATCGAGTCTTATCAGTTGGATCCCTCCGCCGCCGTTCCAAAACCGGGTCCCAATGTTCACATAGGCTTCACCTCGTACGAGGAGAAGGACAAAGAACCACCGAATCGGGTGGAGCCTCGACCCCCGTTGGTCACCTACGATCAAAGGTGTCCGACGATCCTCATAAATTCGTACACTCGAATCAACAACACCGTTCAGAGCAAGGAGGGTTGCACCGACTTGAACATCATCATAAATTCTCAAGTGTTCAACACGAACACGTACAAATCCACCGTTTCGCCTCCGGATCAGGAGGATCCGAGTTACGGAGCCGTCGACAAATACGGTTCCGGTCCCTTTTATCGGCCCGAATCTCAATACGATTACCACGGTCCGGCAAACGATCCGGTGACGTTCGCGTCCGACGACGTCGAAGGTTCTAACCTGCAGGTTTATCAGGGTACTCGTATCAGTATCTTGGGATCCGGAGCAGCCAGCGAAGCGGCCGCGGTAGAGCCCGCGGAACAGGTAAACGAATCGTCGAACGATCCGGACGTTTTCGACGCTTCTCCGGCCGCGGAAGAGGTCTCCGAACCCAACAACGAATCCGATTTGAACTCTGCGATTCGACCGGAAGCCGACCCGGTCGCCGGTGAAAACTCTGGCTCGTCTTTGCCGCCGAGCATCGCTCCCGCGTCGTCGTCGCCGTCGCCGTCGCCGTCGCCGTCGTCGTCTTTGGCGTCCGACGACGACGAGGACGACGATCTCGATTTGTCCCCCACCGGCATCATGGAATCGATAGCTTCCGTGTTCGCTTATTTCACGTACGTGAATCCTCTGCACTACGGGTTCTTCAGCGTAGCCGCCGCTCCGTTTACCGCTTTGGCGGCCGGCGTTCTCGGCATGGTCACTTTCTTCTTCCCTTGGCTGTTCCCCAGCTCCTTCGGTTTCGGCCGAGCCAACAACGACGCCGTTGGCCTCTGGCGCAACGTCGAGGACGTTATCGGTCAGTCCATGGAAAAGTATGGCAGGCTGAACGAGTGGAAGAGCAGGAGGAAGAAGAGAAAAAAATGAACGGCGCTTACGCCGACGATGATCGGGTTCTTACGTGCGTTTCGAGTTCCGAACGGATACTCCGAAGGCAATTTGGTCGTTGCGGCTCTGTCCGTCTGTACGTTGACGACGAACGAGGCTTCTCCCGTTTCTTCCGCCGCAGACCGTATCGTCGTCGTCGTTGTAGATTTCTTCGACCGCCCCACGGTGATCTCGTCGAATTCGGCGAGCCAACGCTCCGTTTTCACAGCTCCCGCGCGCATGCCAGAAAGTATTTTATTCGTAGACTTTACGTTTCGTATAATATATTTTATTTTCTTCGGTATTTTGTCGTTTAACTTTCTTGCCAGATCGTTCTTACGCGGAGAGGAATAACAACTTAGTTTTAAAACTTGAAATTCGCAGTACCGATTAGCGATTAAGGGGATAGATTGATCGTTGGCAGAGAATAGATGGAAGAGAAACAGTATTGGCGAAGCCGAACGAGTTCTTAGCGTAATTCGTAGCGATAGCGTCTTATTTAGGCTATTTCAACCTTATTTAATCTTATTAATCGTTCCAGGGCATTGCTAGCATTCGTGCCAACAGATTGTAATCCAAATAAACCATTCGAACGAACAAATTTGCATTTCTTTTCTTCGTATTACCATAAAATTTTTAATGCGGAATCAGCGATGTTATTTTTTAAGACATAGTTGTTAACGCTCCCCGCGAATCCAAATACGTATCCCGTATCGCCTTGTCCGGTCCACGACTTCCACGAGGAACCTAATCCAGAGTAGAACCTTTCTCGCGCGTTAACAAACTCGAAAAGGTAAGGAGCAAGCCGGACCTATCGACGGGAAACCGTCGAGTAGCCGTGCTCCGTAAGTTCGACGGCTCGAACGACGAGTCTGTCCGCTCGAACGAACGACTAATCGAGAAATTTCGTTTCAGTATTTTGCTGGACGACGGTGAACGTCGGCCGAAGGACCTGCAGTACATAGATCAGTCCCTGAGGACGGTGGCCACGCAGCTGCTCAACGTCACCAATCCCGAAGAGAGCGGCAAGACCACCGGCATCGGCGTCGCCAAGAACAACGCTCAGAAGTTGTCCGAAAAGACGGACGGTACACCGACGAAAGAAACGACGGTGAACATAGGTTTCGGCAGACCGGTGAATTCAAAGTTCAGCTTCTTCGAGACCAGCCACCCTGGCCAAGCGATGGCCATCACGGAAGAGGAGCTCGAAAAAGAGTTGAGCTCGACGCGTCTGATGACGGCGTACAAGAACCACCCGACCACCACCGGCGGTATCTCCACGTGGATCCTGCTGAATCCTCCGTCGACCACCGTCAAGACCGTCGTCGAGGCGGACAAGAAGTCGAAACAGCCCGCGGACAACGACGCCAAGGTAACTTCGAAGCCGACGACAACGATGGAAAGGATAGACACGACGGAGAGAATCATGGAGAAGGTAACTTTGCCCGTGTCCACCGTGATCACCGTGGAAGAACCAACGACGACGTCGACGACAACGACGACAACGACGACAACGACGACAACGACCACCGCCGTCGGCACCGACACCAGCACCAGGAAGACCGTTCTTTTCGCCGCGAAGACGACCGCGAAGCCTCCTCAGACGATCGCGAGCAATTTCGAGAACAAGGAGGCTTCCGCCGGCACCACCACCGCCACCAAGAAGGTTCAGACCATCGGAGGGACGACGCCCAAGCCCAAGACGGCCACGTCCAAGACGACCTTGCTCGCCAAACCGTCGATCCCGAAAGTTCCGAGACCCGGGCAACAACAGGTCAGACCGAAACCCGCGACGAGGAGGACCACCGTGAAACCGGACGTCTTTAAAAACGATACCGCCTCGTCGGCCAAGATCGAGAAAGTCACGTTCAGGCCTGTCCAAATGATCACCGTCTCCAAGAGCAAGCCGGACAACTCGGAGAAGCCGATGTTCGTGACGAAGATCAAGGCGTCCGTTCTGATGGACACTCAAAAGACCACCGCCGCGTCGGTGCCCGTTCCCTCGACGAGCCATCGAGAGCCGACAACGACGGCGAAGACGTCGGGCTCGAGCGAACCCGCGGAGATCTCGACGAAATTGATGAAACCGATCGGTACCAAGAGCAACGTGCTCAAGGTGCAGCTGAAGAAGCCGGCGGACGACACCAAGATCGAGATAGAGCCCATCAAGGTGAACGCGCCCGTTCTGAAGATCGAGAAGGTGGAGAAGGAGAAGAAAAATTCGTCGCGAGGCGAAGTCGAGGAGAAGGACGGGTCGAACGATTCGCGGATCGACTTGAAGTTCGACTTCAATCCCGAGCTGACGAAGATCGCCGTGGATCCCGCGGAGACGTCGTCCGCTTCGTCGACCACCGGCAGCACCACCGGCAGCACCACCGCCGACGAAACGGTGCCCTCGAGCACGAAGAAACCGCGACACAGCTCCAAGAGGAAGAAGAACAAGAGCCGAAGGAAAAAACCGTCCTCGTCGACCAGCACCACGACCACGACGATCGCGCCGTCGGCGATCTCCGGTTCGACGGAGATCGAGCTGGCCACGTTGGATCCGACCGGTGAAAACGGGATCCAGGAGTCGAAGATCGCGCCCGAGACCAAAGTCTCGGTCAATTCCACCAAGACGAAGAAGAAGCAGCAAGTTCAGAAACCCATATCTACCCAGATCTACAATTTCCTCAGCCGAGAAGTGATGCCCAGCTTCGGAGTGATGTCTCTGGTGGGGCTCGGGCTGGGCTTGGCGTCCTACTTCCTGTATCCGTTCGGCGGAGCTATCGCTCGAAGAAACTACGAGGTGGTCGAGCCCAAGTACAAGTACAACCTGGACGAGTACGGAGGAAACTACGGACAGAGCGAGGAGGAGGTTCTGTCGAAGGTTCTCCAGGGTATGACGACCAACGAAGACGGCAACAACAACAACAACAAGTACCCCGTAGCGAAGGATTACGAAAACTATTATCGGTACCAGCACTACGACGGAAACTACGAGACGACCAAGAAGTACGAGCAAAAGTACTCTTCGTCGCCGGTTTACAGGCTGGAGAACACCGCGTCGGTCTTGAAGTACAGAAACACGGATTACAGGTACCCGGACGCGCCGAGTACGGCAAACTATTACGAGAGGCCGAAACACGCGGAATATCCGATCGGACAGGCGTCGTCGGGGCCGGCCAATCGACAGTTCGTCGTCGGGAACGTGCCGAAAGAGTATCCGCCGTACGAGGACAAGATTTTCCAGACGACGGGAAAACTGACGAGCCACGAGCCTACGGAGAACAGCCCGGTCAAGTTCGAGTCGGACATCGATCGGAACTTTAATTACCCGGATTCGGTTCAGAGCTACGGACAGGCGCAGACCGGCAGACCCGAAGAGGGCTACGAGGAGGTGGAGATCGCGCCCACCGCGGTGGCAGTCGAGCACGGACCCAGGTCTCTCGAGGCGAAGAGGTCCGTGGCGGCGGTGGACGGGCCTCGACGATCGAGAACCAAGAGGGATTCCGTGATCCAAGTGATACCCTCGAAGAGGGAGCTGGAAGAGGAGGAGAAGGAAGACGATCTGAGCAACGAGATCCTGAACATCATCGATTCGGCGCTGCCCGGCGAAGAAGGCGGCAGCAAGGCCACCGTCGGACAAACGGAGAACGAGGTCTCGGAGGAGCAGGAGGAGGCCAAGAAAAGACGACGGGAGGAGAAGACGGAGCTGTCCACGGAATCCAGCGTCGAGGCTTCGAGCCGATCGAACGACTCTCCGACGACGGAAGACGCCACCACCGACCCTTCGGCGATTTCGTCGACCTCCGCGGATCCTGTGAATTCCGAGAGTCACTCGACGGAGCAGAGCAACGTCGAGTGGATCGAATCGACCGCGAAGCCGCCGGAGGAGCAAGAAGGTTTCAGCCTCTTCAGCTTCGCGAAGAAGGTAGCCGAGATCAAGTTCCGGCTCGGTTTGACGCTGCTGAAGCACGCGAGCGAGAGCTTCGCTCGGTACCTCGGCCACGTGCAGAAGAGGATCAACGGCGAGGAATGAAGGGCCTCGTTCTCCTTCGAGGAGGAGGCCCGACAATGAGCTCGAGCGACGATTCAAAAGTTTCGTCGCTACGCCTCGACGCTACACCCTATCCTTGAACACGTCCCGGATCGATTCCGGGGATCAGCATCCTTCCGGATTTATCTAATTTGCATCGCTAGGGAAACGCGTTTCGAGTGGACGCGCGGTGCGGGTGCCAAGTTGCTTGGGACGCGCAGGATCGGTCGCCTAACGATTAAGCTGCTGCTGCTGTTCCGTCGATCAGAACTCCCGTTCTTCGCCGAACAGTTGTTGCATAGAATGCGCAAAACGGTGTCAGGATGGCGTAATTTCTTGTCCCTCCTTCGGATAGTTTCTTGCTACGGCCAATAGCAAATACTTCCCCTTCTTTCGCTATCGCGTTAGGTGACCCATTCTATGCGAAAGGACGTTTCCTCTCCTTCGTTCCGTAGTCTTCAACGAGGTCGGTTTTCATTGTCGTCGTCATCGTCGTCGTCGTCGTCGTCGTCGTGGTTTGTAGAGAGTAGCTCTATTTCTGATTTCTTACAATTTCCTCGATGACTGCTCTCTCTCTCTCTCTCTCTCTCTCTCTCTCTCTCTCTGCGCGTCCTTCGCGAGTATTTTCACAGGGAATCGGTAGAAGGAAAATTGACGTTCCTTGACCAGGATGCAAACGATTAGCTTTAAAATGGATATCAAAGAATAGGATTTCTCGCATGGGATGCGAAAGGATGCAGCCTGTTCGGAGACTGCGCGCGTTCTACGCAAGCTTTTCGAAACTACGGTCGACCGAGCGAGGTGTTTGAAAAACTTCTGGCGAAAAGTTCTATTTTATCATCGAGCAACGAGTTTCTACCTTCGACGGTCCGTTGTTCCGGTATTTATACCTTTTATTCAATATGTAGGCGAACGAGGACATATACGAAATATTGTAAAGTATATTATAAATAAATATATTAAATAAATAAATAAATAATCATGTCCCCCGTACGATGTACCGACACGGATACGTAACAAAAGAAGCACGTTCCGTCGTATCGTCTTTCTTTAGAGTAACAAATATTAATATATAGTATAAATCGATGGATCCATGCCGCGCACCACCTCCGTTTTGTCCTAGAATAAAATTGTAAGCAACCTTGTCTCGATCGGTGGCGGTAGCGGAGGCGGATTCGTAGGAACCTTCGAGACGATTTCACTTTTTAAAGTTCGGGCGACCGACGATTTGGGACTCGTGGTTCGGGCATCTCTGGGCGACGCGTGCTTTTCTCTTACAAACTACCGTCGGTTTTAAAACGCTGTTGTTTTCCCTTTTTTAAAAGGCATGCACTCTCTCTCTCTCTCTCTCTCTCTCTCTCTCTCTCTCTCTCTCGGATAAATTAATTAGCTGTTGAATTCCGAGATGATTCGTCCTCCTCTTCTTTCCTACGATCGGAGACTTTCTCTTTTTTCTCTCGATTCGCTTCCCCTATCTCAGCCTCCTCGTTCCTTGGACTCGTCGGTTCGCGAGAAACGGGTTCAGGAACGAGTCGGGAGGATCGAGCAGCCTCGGATCGGGAGAAGTCAGGTCTCTTCGTCGACGTCCGAGTATCATCGGTATCATCATCGCCATTGTCGCCGGTAATATCCCTGGAAAGCACAAAGCAATCTGGTACAAGGTGGAAAAGAAATTGGAAATAAAAACGTCGTCGTTCCTCGCGACGTGGGATATCGGAATAAAACGGTGGAAGCGGACCTGCTCCGACGGCCGCCAGAACGGCAGAGTTAGAAGGCTGATTGCCAAGGGTATTTCGGATCGGTCTCTTCTTCAGGATAGCGGGCAAGGTTTGTCTCTCCATCTCGTACTCCTTTCGGCTCTGGTCCACGCTCTTGAACGTCTTCTCCACTTCCAGTAGGCCCCCGTGGGAGGTTGTAGTGTTCGTACCGTTGATGGACGGTAACACCGTCAGTCTGACCTAGGTGAACGATATCTCATCAAGCGACTGCGATTTCCGCGATAGATTCGGACGCGAAACGATACGGATTCGCGTTTAAAAATCTTCAAGATCTAGCCTAACCTGTCTCTTGGACGTCATCACGGCGATAGCTGGGTCCCGATCCTCTTTTCTCACGCCGGCGATCTTGGTGCCGTTCGCGGACGGCGACGAATCTATCTTGATCGATCTCTGTCTGGACTTGGAGTAGCCTCTGTTGGTCGACAACAGGACCCACTGGCCGTCGCTGTTCCCGGGATAACTCTGCGGATGATTTTGACTCGCGTACTGATACTGAGAGAAGCCGGGCCTCTCGGTGGTTGGTCGAGGGCGATCCTCGTAGCGATTCGGGAAATCGTGCCAATCGTTGTTCTCCTCGGCGGCTTGATTCTTGTCGGTGTACCGATCCGCGAATTGGTAACCGGGTTTCGTGGGCCGAGGAGGCGGCGGCGGCGGCGGCGGCCTGTTCCAGGTGCTGGGAAAGTTGGCCGGACGATCGTCGGTGATGATGTCGCTGTTCGGACGGTCGGTGTACTTGTTCCAGGACGGTCTCTCCGGTGGCCATTTCTGCGCCTGGTTCTCCTCGTTCTTGTCCGGGTAATAGGGAGGCCGCGGCGAGGTCAGCTTCTGCCACGGCTTCTCGTTGACGGGCTCCGGCCAGGCGGGCTTGGGCTTCTCCTGGTACCTGAAACGAGCGTCGAACGGTATTATCAGCACGGCCGAAGGCGAAGCGAGACTCGATCGCTCGCGATTACCATGGCTTGTTGTTTTCGTAGATCGGCCTAACGGCGTAGTCGGAGGCCCACGGTTTCCCCATGCCACCGGGCTTCTCCCACGGTTTCGTTTCCGGCCAGGGACGTTGAGTGGTGGCGGTCGCCTGCCATTTCGAGATTTTGCTCTTCGACCAGGGAATCGCCTCGAGAGTCACCCAGCCGTTTCTGTCTTCGTACGAGTTTGTCCCGTAGTATTTGTTCCGTTTGAGCGTGTCGTTCGAAGCTTCGCTCGGCTGAAGCTGAAATCGAATTCGAACAGGTGAGAGAGGAGAAGGCGTTAAAGACGTCGACGAAAATCTTACCGTATCTTCGGGCGTCGTGGCGTTCTCCGCTTCCGCGTCGTACTTTGTTTCGTGCTCGTGGCTAGCGCCGGTCGAACGCACGGTGGCGTCGTCCACTTCCAAGAGCAGAGGCTCCGCGGGCTTCACCACCCTGAAAGGATAATTCGGGTACTTCTCGGTGCTCCCCTTGATCTTGTTCACGTACTCCTCGAGGAACTTGTTCAGCACGTCCGGATCGAACGTGGACGTTTCGAACAGATTCTTTCGTTCGTCCTCGAGCTTCGCGTCTTTCGTCCTCCTTTCGTCCTCGACGCGGACGCCGCGCAACGAACTCGATCGAGAAGCCGGGAACGGGTCCTCGAGGAGGGCTCCGGCGTCGTCCGTTCTCCTGCCGAACGGATCCGACTCGTTCGGCCTCGTCCTCGCAAAGTATCCGGCGGTGCATCGGCTCCCGTTCAGGGCGAAGGTCGCCAGGAGCAGGCAGACCGCGCCTCTGCGCAGCATCTGGAACCGGAGAGGAAAATTGCTAAAGAACGCCGCTTGCACAACGCGAGAACGCTTTCCGGTGTTTTCTTCGGTTTTTCGTGAAACCGTTCGTGGCATGAAATCGGATTTCCGTGTGCCCGCGAACGCGATTTTATCCGCGTCTCGACGTAACTGTAAAACGAAACGAACGAAACGAACGAAACGGACGAAACTCGCGTGAAACGAATTACCACCTCCGCGTGCAGCACTGACCGTGTGTGTGCGCGTGCCGTCGATGGTCGTCGATGGTCGTCGAACTTCCTGGCTCGGTCCAGCGTCGATCGTCGATCGAACGACGCGCGAGAACGATCGGGATCGGAATCGGGATCGGGATCGGGATCGCCTCGGAGATACCGTTTCGAGGATCGCGGAACGACAAAGTACGGCACCGGTGTGGAACGAGTGCGCGTTTCCGCTCGACCTCGACTCCTCAAGGTTCGAGATGGCTCTGTCGCCGAGACGTTGCCCTCGTTTGCTTTTAATCCAAGTCCCCACTTCGTGGTGACTTGGTCCATTTTGTGTCTCGCTCGGAGCAAGCCGGTGCAGCCGGTCGACGCTCCTCGCGCGCCTGGTCACCTGGAGAACGGACGCGATCCACCACGGTCATCCTTCTCTCCTGTCTCGGGATCCGCTCGTTCCGTTCTTCCAGCCAGCTCCGTCGATAATTGTTCCGACAGCGGGAGGATTCGACGACGAGAGACGAACGATCGATCGACGAGGCTCGCGGGCCACCCAGGATCCGGATCGGTGCGTTCGGATCGCGACAAAGACCGAGCGCGATCCTGCGTTTTACCGTTCTCGCCGACGCGCAAACAGTCTGCGCGAATCAAAGGAATCTCCCATCGGCGTCGCCGAATCGCTCCGTCGAACGTTCGACGATCGCCGGGCTCGAGAACGATTCTCGACGACGTTGGAAAGAATTTCAACGAACGGACGCGCGCGTTTTTCGCCCGGCGAGCGTCTCCGCGGTGCGAAGCGTCGCGAAAAAGCCTCGATTCGTCACGCGCTAATTGCACCGGCGTGGACAATCAACGACTGCTTTACACGCTGGTTTTTTCTGGTTGTGATTCGGAGTGTCAGTCGTCGTCACCGACTCGCTCCTAATTTGCCTGGAAAATATAGACGAAACTCTCTGGACGCGCCTCCGTCGACGAGTCGACGCAAACGCAGGGGCTACGAGATGAAAATTTGGTCGAGGAGAGCAGCCTCTTTTACGACCGATCGATCTTTGGCGCGGGTGGCACCGTTGGACCGCGGAGGAATCGCTGTTCGATCGTTGCTACGATTTTTGCGCTTTCTCGGCCCAGAAACCCGCGGCGAATCGTTTCGCGCGCGCGCGCGCGCGTGGAGGTCTTGCCGTCGAGATCGTTGGTCGTTCGCGAGTGAAACTAACGATTCCGTTTTACGAGCAGCTTCCGACCCGTGGGCCGGATTTTCACCGGTCCCTCATTTTTGCCGTCCTCGGCAAAGTAGGCTGCGCGTTCCTCCGTCGTACGCCAAGTATCCGTTCCGATTTTTATCGCGGTATCGGCTCGGTTTTCTTTCCACCGTTCGACGCTTTTTGCGAGAGAATCGTCGAGCAACGCGGAATCGCGTACCGTGAAATCGTGGACGAAGCCGATGACATCGATCGACTTCGGCAACGTCGTCCGACCAACAGTTTTCACCGTTCGACCAATTTATTCGTTTCTTTGTTTTTTGTTTTCTGTTTTTTCGTGTACCGGCGTCGGAGCTGGAGAATTGTAAACTTTTCGTAGCGTTGCAGTTTCGCGACGGCCGATTTCTGGTTCGTAGGGACGGCTTCCGGTTTACCGCGTCGACAGGAATTTTTCTCTTCCGATTCCGGTCGGTCGGTGCGGTCGACTGGCCTACTCGAATCCGGAATTGGGTCGTTCGAGGCGCAGATAACCGCGAATACGAGCGCGACAACGAAAAAACGAAAGAACCGACCACCGTCGAGCACAGGGAACGTCTACTTTCATTGTCAGCTACCCGAAACGGAACGATCGATCGGTCGCGAAACGTCCGCCGACTCGGATCGATCGAGTTCTCGAGCATAACGGATACCGTCGTCGAATCAAAAGCGTCTCGCAACGGCCGGTCGGTTCGGTATTTTTCCTGGTTTCGTCATGGTTGCGTTTACTTTGTAGCCTGCGCTCGAAACCAAACCAGTACGACGACTTTTCGGTTCGAGCCTGTACAAAGGCATTATCTCTCATCTAACGCGTCAGCCGTCGTCCAGTTTCCTTCGTCCGACTCGACCTCGCCGCGAAACAGGGTCAGACTCTCGCCGCTCCTCGACGAAACTCGCCTTAGAAAGTCTTTCCACCCCTTTCCGCCGTTGGCTCGTATTCCGCGAAACCGTAAAGAACGCGCGTTTCTTTCGTTTCTGCACGGTCCTCGCGGAAATTCCGCTTTGCCGAATTGCTCGATCGCGTCGCGTCGCGTCGCCTCGATCTTGCCCCGCGATCGACGAGATCCGTGAAGGGACTCGAGTCCTCCGATCGATTCCCCCCAAAGACCGACGAAATCGCGCGCCGTTCGAGAGAACGATTCGTCGAGAAAGCGCGGATCGGCTCGGTGTCTACCGAGAAACGGCGTAGATTTATTCCGACGTGAAAACTGTCCCAGAAACCTCGCGGAGAGGCACGCCGAGCCGGCATAAACCTAAATGTCGGGTTCGGCGGGCTCGTGCCGCGTTTGCGAGTTAAACGTGTTTCCGACGGTAAAAACCTTCCATTATTACCGCGTGGACTTTCCTTGGAAACTGGTCGTCGATGCGTGAATATCCCAACCGACATCTAGGCTATCTCCTCTCGTAGTTATCCTTTCTTCCTCGACTTTTCCGGCCACTTTCGTTTCGACCTCGGCCAAATCGTTGCGAGCCTCGCGCCGCTCGCACGGTGTCGCGGAAAAGTAAACGGCGCGAAGGGCGCGCGAATCGTTGGAACGAACAGCGTAAGAAAAGTCGCGCGGTGTCGCAAAAGTGAAAGAATAATTGGTTCGCCGTCGTCCGTTTGCAGAAACGCGTTCGATACCTCGGCACCGGGACAGGCGGGACCGTAAACTGTTACCTCGGGTTCGAGTCTGCCAGCTGGTGGAACTAAACGGTACTTTGTCAACGACAATTGGAGTGAGTCTGGCGATTAACGAGACGAAATCGCTCTCGCGTTCACGCTTTTTAAAATACCTGGCGCGAGAGATAAAGGCTTCGAGCGGGCGAACGAGCAGTTTAGTGCAGCGGTCGGACCGCGATGGTCCGCGTTCGTTCTCGTCGCTGCCCTACGAAATCGGACTCCTACCGCCACGATGCCTCTTCGATCGAACGCTCGAACTCTCTTCTCGTTGTACTTGTTGCTAACCAGAACCTTGATTCTCGCAGGAGTCCGGAACGAGTCGAAACACCGACCGGAGAAACTGGACGGGAAGACGACGGCGGCGGATCTCCCGGAGGAGTCGTCCGCCGGAAACGAGTTTTCGGCAAGAACCGCGACAACCACCGTCTCCTCGGCCACCGACATCGCTTCCGGACGGTTTAAACTCGCGATCCCCGAAGAGAAGAACGTCTCCCGACAGTTCGCGCCGAGCATTCATCTGGGGGAGATCACGGAACCGAGGACGAGCGCGAATCCGTTCAACAACGTGCAGCGCATCGAGTTCAAGAACAAAATCGACCCCGATTCCTACCTGCAACAGCAGCAGCAGCAGCAGCAACAGCAACAGCAACAGCAGCAACAGCAGCAACAGCAACTAAACAATTATCAGTTGGTCTACGAGCCGGTCGATCGACCGATTCATATCCATCACGCGCATCAGAATTTCTTGGAGACTTTCGCCGGATCGAGCGACGACGCAAAAGGCGAACCACCGGTGGTGCACGGCAGCTACGTAAAATTCCAAGACGACGCGACGGAGGTTCCGCTCGTTCGTTACGTCTACAAGGAGCAGCCCGTTCAACGTCCTTTCGTCCATCCGATCGTGGAAAATGCCGCGGAATATTCGGTCGATCCTCCGACGGGTCATCGGGTTCCGCAGAGCTCGGAGAAACCGTTTCCCGCGCAGGACGTTGCCGTCGCGTTCGGCAAACCGTTCGAGTTTCAGGTGGATCCGCAAAAGTACGTATCGGGAAGCTACTCGGACGCGGAGCCCTCGAGGCTGCCCCATTTCGGAGACTCGTACGAGCACCGAATCCCTCCTCCTCGTCGGCCGGATCTCGGAGACGCTACCCCGCCGAAGAAACCGAACGACGGAGTCGTCTACGTCCAGGAATCGACCTTCCTGAGGACCAGGAAATTTCCTTACACGTTCCATCGACCGGCACTCGACGGTTACCATCGGTTCGAGTTCCTCAACGACGATCGCGGCTTGTATCCCGCTGGAAACAGGTGGGTCTTTCGAATTCTAATTGTTCCGCGATCTCTAATCTCCGGTGCGTTTTGAAAGCCGCGAAAACAACTTTCGCAAGTCCGTGTAGAAACGTAGAAAGTACAATTTTCTGCACGTTGATCTTGAAAAATATCCTTCGAATCAACAACCTCGACCGCGCCTAATTGCCGACATTGATCTCCACGGTTGATTCGCAGAATTTCTCCTTGGAGGAAGATCCTGCGCTTGGTCGGCGCGTTTTTGCCGTTCGGATTACTGCTCGCCGCATTAACGCCGAGCGTCGTCAGGGTCGACAACGTCACGTGAGTATTATCATTCGTTTCGCCGCTTCAAATTACGGCTGCTCCTTGTTTTCTTTTTCTCTATCGGAAACGCGTAAATCCATAGTCCGCTCCCGATCGTGCTCGTCGACCGTGCTACGCGCGGCATTCTTCGGTAAGGTTTCTACCTGCGATCTTCCGCGGTTCGAGGATCTCGAAATCGTGCGACACGACCCGCTTCCCTCTACGTGGCTCGAATAAGAATTTTCGTTCGATTCAGCCAGCCCAACATCGTTCTATCGAAATGGAGGGTCGCCGACCTGCCGGTGGAGCACAAGCAGACGAGAATCGCCGAGGAACGGTCGAACCCCGACGCCTGCGAGGAGAGATCGATCTGCGAGCTGATCTCCGTCGGTGGCGGACCCGGATCGAGCGCGTTGCAGACCCTTTTATGGAATCTGGCCACCAGGTAATTCCGGAATCGCGATAGGTCGTTGCGCGAACGTTTCCGCGGCCGGTCCGGCGATATTCGACGACGAATATTTCTCAATAACGAGTCGTTTCGTTTGCGATTTAGAACGCCGACTCGAGTGGCCAAGGAGAGCGGTCTTCGAGAGGTGTTCGAGGCGGCGAAGACGAAGGACTGCGCCAAATTGGTTTGCCGGGTTTAATACCTTTGGTAATTAGAAATCGCGGCGACCGAAGAGGACGAGAGCAAAAAGTGAAACGTCGCCGGATGAAATCGAGGTTGAGGATCCCACCGGAAGAGACGGATCTTCGATCGGCTTTCCAGCGTTCGAACGAACCGCGCGTGGATCTTCCGTTCGGAAGTTGACGATCTCGCGCGCGTGTCCAGGAAAAACCGAGAGAAAAGGATGCGATCGGGCCGGGAAACGAGCGGGGAGGCGCGATGAAGAGATTATTCGGGAATGCTTCGAACGAGCTTCGCGCGCGTCTGGCCGGCGCAAGTGAAAGTAGTCGAGGAAGAAGTGGGTCGTCGCGTTATTCTATGCCGCCTCGACCCAGGAATTTATGTCTCCGCGACGAGATACGGGTTATTTCGGTGACTGCTGCAACGAGCTTTCACGCGCATCTCTCGCATCTCGCGCTCTCGAACGCCCGCCGAGATATCGATTCTCGCGTGGAAATCCTCGTCCCTGCTCTCGAGACCGTCGATTCTCGTTGTTCCCGTTTCGAACGATTTCATCGGTGGAACAAGGCGAGCCGTTTGAAATCGAAATTGATCGTTCGCCGTAGAGACTTTCCCTCCGATCGCTCGCCGTTACCGTCTCCGTCAACGGAGAGACAGCTTTCGGCGCAGCTTTGCCAACTGGCGATCGACCTTCGTCGCGTTGCTCGTTCACGAATCGATCGTTCATCCTTTATCTCGGATCAACGGCCGAGCCGCTTGTAGATCGTAGAATTTGTATAGACTATCTCTGGAGAAGCAAGGAAATATATCTCGAGTGTACGTGCAAACGAGTCGAAGAATGATACACTCGATATCGCAGCACGGTTCCCCGTCGATCCATCAACGACAGCTTACCAGCTTCTCGAAGCGCATTCGAATCACACGATTCCTACGATCGAATCGATTAACCTACATCCGTTTTCCCACGATCCATCCTCCACAGGATACGCCGCGAAGAGCGCCTCCGTCTTCGATTTCGACGAGCGTCGGACCATCGAGACGCGTCCTTTTCGAAATTTCGCCAAATTCATTACGGGGACGCCGAACGCGAAAGAAAAGGACGAGCCGGAGGAGCAGAGAAAAGAAAGTCCAGCAATTACGCCCGTTTGCCTCTCCCGTTAGAGGCAGTCCCCTCCGTTCTCTCCTCTAATAAACATACTTTCGGAGTTTGCGTTTGCGTTCGCGTTCACGTTCGCGTTACGCGAGATCGAACCGTTTCGATGGCAACGAAAGCGAGCCACTTTTTATCGTCGTCGGGGTACCGTAAAATTGTTGAAAGGAACGATCCCGATCCAAGGATCCTCGATCGCTCTCCCCGCACCTCGTTCCTCGCGTCGGACCTTGCTTCCAAAATTGCACGGAATTTCTGCCTTGCATCTTTCTACTCGTTCTACCGTCGAGTCGGAGATTACGCAACGAACGGATATCGCGCGCGGCACACCTGTCCGAACAAATATCTGCTTCGCATTCGGCGAAGACGAATAACCGGAAACACCTGTTCCGCGGCCGAAGAATTTCAGACTACCGGGCGCGCGCGGTGCCCGAGGCAGGACGTTTCCTATTCTAGAATCGAACAACGGCGAATCCATCGTTCGCGCGAGCGAGAAGAAACTCGCGCGTTTCGTCGAGAGTCGAGAGGAACCACGGGAAATGGAACGCCGTCGCTGTGCGTGCCAACGGCGAACGCGTTCGAACGAAATAGTTTGGGTGCTTCGCGGTGTCGCGTACTTTCACTTTCCTCGAGCTTTCTCGAAGACGGAGGCGAGACCCCGTTGCATTCCCTTGTTCGTAGACTCCCGCGCGTATCGCCTCAGAGTGGCGCGCGGTCGATCGACACGTTCGAACGATCCTTGATTTATTCGTTGTCGCGCGATTCGCGTCGTTGGATTTACGGAGACGCGCGGTTTCGAGAGGAGGATCGCGGATACTCGCGTGGGTCGTTGGCTGCGAGGACGCGTAGGTTCGTCTTCGCGGTATGTCAAGGAAAACGAGTGTGCAACGAAAGACGACGACCGATATTGGAAAACGCGAAGAGGCCTTCGTCGATCGTATCGAGCGCGACGGGGGACGCGTACGTGTCCATAATTCTTAACGACGAACGAGGCCGTCGAATTCCGTCGAAGGTCGCGAAACGATCGACGAAACCGGGCTGGACCGTCGCTGCGTTCGAGAATTTTTCCAACACGATTTCTACGACGGTTTCGTCGTTGGACGCTCTGCTCGCGCCGAGCCCGATCCTCTAGCTATATCCTCGAGCTTTGCGAAAAGAAAGTCGAATTAATTTCTTGCACGTTGTTATTTAAATTAATAACGCGTGGCATGACCGACGACTTCTCTCGGGTCGATTTCGTTGGCGCGCGTCGCGAGAGGAATACCGCGCGAAAGCGTATCGCCTCGCGTCGCCGTGCAGGTATTCCGCGAGTACCGGTAAAAAGAAAAATGCCCGGTCGAGAACCAGCCGTAAAAATGAAATCGCTCTGTTGACCGCCGGTGACGACAACCGGCGGATCTCGAACGGACCGATCGCAGGGGTAACCAAAGATTTCGCCTTGGGCACGAGGTTACGCAGGTGTGCATCGTCTTTGGACTTTCACTGACGGGTCTCCGAACCCGTCCAGCCGACTCGACGACGTCTCTTCCGGTCCGACTCGCCGGGTCGTTGTTCGTGAACTTGAAAACCAGACTCGACCGGTGCGCCGCTGGCCCGGCGAACAGCAAATACCGAGCTGGCCTCGCGAATACCGATCCTTTTCCATCGACGGGCTCGCGCTTTTCGTTTTTCGCTTTTCGATTCTCGAGAAGAATCCTCGATCGATTTTCAGGATGTCGTTGCCAACAGCAAATTTCGATCTTTTTCGAGGCCGCTCTAGTTTCGGCTCGCGAAAAAAGTTATTCAAAGACTTTTCAGACTTTTTCCGGATTCGCGCGCGAGCCGGATGAAACGTATTCTGCTCTTTTTTTTCTGTGCGCTAACGCGGTGAAAGTGGCTAGGCAACACGATCATCGAAATCGGTTGAAAACGCGATTTTTCATCGAACCGGCGAGTTTCTTCGTTCGCGGCAATCTAGATTCGTGTCGGTGGCCTTAATAATGCTCGCGCGATCGTCGCGGAAGAGGATTCTCCGAGCAACGCCGTCCTCCGAACCGCGAGACACGGATTCTGGTTCGCGAATAGAATCGTCGAAGCGGACCGGTCGAATTCCATGGACGAGCCGAACGCGTCGAATATTTGATCGACGAGAATCGTCGAATCGGTCGACAAGGCCGTCGAGTTTGCCCGCGTCTTCTTCCGAGGCGTTTCCAATGATTTTCTAGAATGGTCGGTTCGCGTTGCCCACTCCGCGGCAACGACGACTCGTTGGAAATCCGGGGGGCCCGCTGTTCGAAATTCGATCGATCGAAGGGGTTCCGGATAATTTCGGAAAAGGCTCGAATCGATCGTCGGCGACGGTGCGCGTTCGCGACGGAAGAAGGCAAAGGCGAAGGCGAAGGCGAACGCGGGAAGTAGGTCGGTGAGAAGCGTCGGTCCTTCGTCGGAGACACGAGGAGCCGCCGACTGAGCGCCTTCGTCAGTCTCGCGAAGATATTCCGGGAGTCAACAGGTGCGTAGGAGCAGGCCTCCTCTCTCTGTCTGTCCGTTCCGCTTCTGCTTCTGCTTCTGCTATTGTCGTTCTCATTCTCGTTCTGGTTCTCCTTTTTCTTCTTCCTTCGTGTCTTTTTTTTTTTTTCTCGATCGCGCGCGACATCGATCGAACGCGGATTTCGTCGGACCCGTGCGCATCGCGCGGATCCTAGGTGTCTACCCTCTTTCCTTCTTCTCGTTTCTCCACTCTTCCGATTCTCTGTTTCCGACCGTCTACGCTCGTTGGACCCGACCAGCTCGAACGACGACGACACCGTGGAGACCAGGGAACTGCGAAATGGACAAATTCAAGGTATTTTATCGTTTCGTTCGGCCTTCGACGCCGTAAACACTTGCCACGGTTCGACCCTTTCCCGTTGTGCCGGCTATTTATCCGTCGAGGGCCGTCTTTCCGCGAGTGCTCGATCGGGCATAGATCCTATCGCCGAGATTCCATCGTCGTTTTTGCTCGCCGATTTTGTTTCCGGTGTTTCGACGCGACTTCGTCGGTGCACAAATTTGCGAGTCCGGCCGAGACGATACCGCTCGGCCGTCGTCGACCGTTCGTATTCGGAGAAAGTGTTGCGCGCGCGAACCGAATAAAAAAGATCCCTCGAGAAGCCTTCGACGTCGATCGGCTTCGTTGTTATCGCGAGAAAGCTCGCTTTCTCGACGTCGCCGAACGATTCGTCGATCGAAAACCGACCGCGCCTGTCGTTCGTTAAAAGAGACGTCGAGATCGATCGAAAATCTTGGAAGCTCGAAAGCTCGAACGTTCGTCCAACGATCTCGTTCTCCGTCCGAAGCCACGCGCGATCGGCGGACGCGGTTTTGCGAACGAGAGTCGTTCGAGCATGAAATCGAGGGAGATTCGTGCATTATCGAGCTTATGGGAACATGGAAAATTGCAACATCGCTCGGACTAATGAACGGCGTGCGATCAACGCGCGTTTCGTCGGAGGAAGCACACAACGGCCTGGCCCCGTTCCGTGTCACACCGTATTTCCGCTCCAGAAACCGCGCGGACGTTAATTTCGCGTTGCGATTAACGCGTACCCATCTTCTTTTCCTCCTTCCTCCGTTTTTATCCTTGTTCGCGATTTTTTTCTGTCCGGTGCTCGCTCGCGTTCTTCGCGACAGGCTAATTAGTACCACGCCGGAAACGAATCTCCCAGTTACGACCTAACGGGCGAGCTCTCGAGTACAGGTTCGCCGAATGAGGTACGGGACGCTTACGGGTCGATTCGTCGCGTACCTCGCGATTTCGCGTAGTCGATCGCGTTCGCCGCGCGTTCCTCTCTCCTTCGTTTGCACGGTCTCTGGCCAAAGGGTAAGAATTTCCGCGAGGTCGTGAGCTAAGGTCCAAAGAAAAAGAGAGAGAGAGAGAGAGAAAGAGAGAGTGGCGCGCGATGCAGAAGTTGTTCCGTCGATGATCGTCGATCGAAAGTCACCGGATTGGAAAAAGTGGATCGTCTCGTGGCGAGCGCGTGCTGCCCGTATGCCCCCGTACACATACCCGTTTAACCGTGCCCATAGACGAGCTCGCTCGACGACGAGGATCGTACGCGAGGCAAAACGTGCTCGGGGAAAGCAGCGTGTCGTTCCATTTCGCTCGTCGACGGATCGACCGCGGGTCCAGTCGGCCGCTTTATTTCGGTCCCGTCTCTCTCCGCCTTTTTGTTCATTCCTCTCGCGTTCGAAAGTCATTCCTCCGACCGTCCGTTTCTTTTCTCCCCGTTTTTTCCACAATGATCTTGCCGATTCCGTGAACCAGCGAAATCGAGGAAAACCGGACGCGACGCGGCTTTTTCCGTTGGTACATCGTTGCTCCCTGGAGAACGCTCGCGGACGACCATAAGCGCTCGTCGGCCGCTTCGTCGTCGAACGTTTCGACCGTCGTCCTCGCGAACGAAGGAGTTTTGGGTCGCGGTTAGACGATCGCGATTCGAATCGGAGAAATCGTTCTCCGACCGAATCGTCTCAATGCAGTCAATTTTTTAATACGCGCTTTCTGGGACATCTTAACGGCTCGCGGCAGCTATTACGGCGAGACTCGCGAGAACGCGAGAAGAAGAGACGGAAGCGCGACGGAACAATGGAATCCGGAGGACGTCTCGGCGTCGACTCGATCGCGACGAATAAATTCTCGACTCGATGATAGAAAGTACGGAACCGGTCGGTTACTGCATCGCTATTTTCTAATCTCGGGAAAGAATGTCGGCAATTTCAGCGAGCTATTAAATTTCTCTCGTCGCGATTACCTTCTCGAATCTAGGGAATCCTCGATTCTCTCGTTACGACGCATCGATTTTTCACGCTTCGGTTCGCTTCGGTTCGAAACGACCACGGTCCGGAAATTCTTCGACGGATGGACGCGCAAGCTGAAAAGTGTCCTCCTCGGGAATGGTCGCGCTCGTCGCACCGACGGCACACCCCCGTTTACGGACGGTTCTCGGGAGCAGCTAAAAAGGGAACAACGCGAGAGAAAGTTCGACGACTCGATGAGACGCAAGTTCGCGGACCCTTCCCTTTTCCGTTCGACGCAACGATTCGCGTAGAAAGTGCGCGATTGCACTTTATTTTTCTTTTTTAATGGCCTCGAAAGCCCGCGGCCGACGATCGAGCGTCGTATCCCGCTAAAACGTGCACTCTCCCGAGATCGCGCGTCCGAAATGTCCCACTTTCGAATCTTCGAATTTCGAAGTCGAAATCTAGCAGAATCAAAAGTGGGTCGGCCGCGCGACGATGTCCGCGGTTTACGGCGTTCGTTCGCTCGCGCCTCGCGTCCTCTCGGGATCGAGGAAGGCGCGAGACAGGCTTCCGGTTCGGCTTATTTCCATCGTGGCACGGGTCGCGTAACGCGTCGGTCGTTATGTAAAACGAGTTTGCAATTAGCGAACCGGAGAGCGAGCGCGCGTCGCGCCTCTCGGACGAACCGAACGAGGCCAGAAAGAAAGCAAAAATAAATTCCAGCAGCGAAACAATTTGGCGTGGGTTAGGTTCGTCGTCGGTTGATTCTGCGACGTCGACTGTTTCATTCGGTCGCGTGTTCCAGGTATCGTTTCTCCCGTGGCTGCTGCTCGGCTTGGCCATAGCGATCTCCGCGGCCTCCACGGACATCCCGAAGCCCAGCTACGCGCGAACGATGTTGAAAGTGTCGAGAAGTCTTCCGGGCGAGACGGAGGAGCTGAAGGTGCGAACGAGCGAGGGTAGCGTGGCCACTCTGATCGTGAAGCGAAGGGAAAAAACGATTTTCGAGAGCGCGAAGACAAACGAGACGAACGAGACGAACGCGGCGGTCTCGGCGGGCGGGGCGAACGAAAGCTCGGCGCCGGACTCGTCGAAATTCGGTAAGAACGAGACGCGGAACAACAGGGAAGAGGTGAGAAAGCTCGAGGAGGCTCAGATCGAGCGGCTCCGGGCAAAGCTGTCCGACTCGGACGGCGGGAAGACGGCTTCGAACTCGCGGAGCGACGCCGAACAGGAGAAACCGGCGAATCCCGGCAGAGAGCAGCCGGTCGGCGACGAGAAGAACATCGATTACGGCGACTGGACGCCGCTGGGAACCGACGGCAGAGCCGTGAATTCGGAGGAATCCACCACGGAAGAGTATCGGAGCTGGAAACCGCTTCCCAGCACCCCGAAGAGCAACCCGGAGGAAAGGAACGGCTACGCGAGGTTCGACTCGACGTTCTCGGTTCCGACGAGGCATTTCCAGGATAGATCGCAGAGAAACTTGCCCGTGAACGATCGGGTCGACGAAGCGACTCGATACGCCTTCCTGCCTCACCAGATTCACCGTCCGGTCAGGACCGACGCGGCCGCGAATCTCTCGAAGAACAGAGACGCGAAGAACGTGCCTCCGGAGGTGATCGTTCGCTCGGAGATCAACGTGAAGACCGGGCAGAAGAGGACCCCGATGACCATCGACCGGGACGGCACGCCCGTGATACACGGGAAGAGGGTTCCCGACGAACCCATCGACAAAGTGCAGACCTGGCGCAACGCCAGAGTGATCAACAACAAGCTGATCCGCGAGGGAACGACTCCGGACAGCTTGGACCCCTCTTCGAGCTTCTACCGGGCGGAGAACGGGGAGAACGAGGAGAACAACGGGGAGAAGCAGGGATTCGAGAGGTTCTTCAGGAACGTGAACAAAAGGTAAACGCGCGGCGAAAATCGTGGCGACCGTCGCGGGTCGCGGGTCGCGGGTCGCGTTACAGCGATAAACGAATGACGCGTTTGCTCGATTCGATCGACAGGTGGTACGGCAAGGACGCGGACGAGGAGGGGAGGAACGTGTTCTTCGAGTGGGACCCGAAGAACTACAAGAACGAGGCGCTCAAGGCCGAGGTGTACGAGCCGAGAAACGACAATTATCGCGCCGTCGCTCGCAAGAGGATGCTGCTTCCCGACGGAGCGGCCGTTTATCCGGTCTCTCGGCTCTACACCCCCGAAAGCCAGAAGATCGCACCGGTCGCGTTGAAACCCGGCGCCAGAGCACCCGTCCTTCAATACGCGCACCCCGAGTTGGGCGTGCAGCCGGCCAAGATTCTGAAGAACGAGTCGAAACGTCCGGACAACTTCCCCGAGAACCAGTACTCGTTCACGGAGCAACGACAGAAGAAGAAGTACGTGTTGAACGACAAGAACATCGTCGACAGCTACACGACCAAGAACTACTACCCCAATCAGCATTTCTACGGTCTGAAGAGGCCGAACGACGCGCCGTTCTGGATGAAAATATCCGAGAACCTGAAGAGTCAGTTCTCGAACGGCGTCGAGAGGGTGTCGCAGTTTACCCGGCCGGTGATCGATCCTCTGGTGGAAGCCACGCACAAGATCTCCCAGAACCTTGGCCTGTCGAAAGGCGTGGAGGCTCAGGACAAGATCGGAACCGTCGCTTCCGGAACCAGCATCCTGATCCCGGCACTGGGATTGGTGGCGTCCGGCGCAGCTTTGGGCATCGGGGCGGTCGCGGTGGGCAGGTACTTGGACGTCGACGTTCTCAAACGATCCAACGACGGAATCGGATTCGAGACGGACGATAGATCGTTCGTCGACCGGCCGGAACGAAACGGAGAGAGTCTGGGGGAAACCGTGTACTTTCTGGAGAACGCGCCGAGAAACGACGCCGGTTCAGTTGTTCGCGATTCCACCGTTTCGAACGGCGAGCGGGACAACGGTGTCCTGCTGATCCTCCGGGAAGACCGAACGCCGCGAATGGAATCGAGAAGCAGGAAACGACGGAGCGTCGATTACTTGGACGTCCTTCGGGCGGACGGGAACCTCGGGGATCTGCTCGTCCGAAGCAAACGGTTTCAGAGGAAAGGCGCCGATTCCATCAGCGAGATCGTAGAGATCGATCTGCCGGTTCGAGAAGGTAGCATCGACGTCACCGAGCTCGTTATTCCGAGGACGAATCAGGACCGAAGCGCGGAAAAGCATACAGAGAAGGATGCCGCGGCGTCGGCGTCGATTCTGGTGGTGGAAGACGGTTCCAGGCCCGCGGAGCTCTTCGAGCGTCGTCCGAACGTCGACGATTCCAAGGCGAACGCAGCCGTCGAGCGAGAACAGAGGAATTCCGTGGACGACAGGGACGAGAAGAGGAGGAGAAAACGAAACGCGGAGATCGATCGGGAGCTGGAAGATGCTCTTCAGAATTTGGAGAACGCGGAAGCGGCCGAGGTGACTCGCGTCGACGGAGACTGGAGCGATACTCCTTGCGCGAAGAGGATATTCTGCGACGCTATGATTCGGAGAGACTCCGACGCTGCCATCGCGATGGAGAAGAAGATGGCTGCTCTTCTGGGCTCGTGAGTATTCCGTCGTTTGTGTCCGTGGAAATTCCTTTCGACGAAAAGAAGAACCGGGTCGCGCGTTGCAAAACAACCGGAAACCGCGTTCCTCCATTCCGATGATATAACGATGCTGCCCCGGTTGGCCGACGGTTACGCAGCCCCGATCACCCGAAGGTGGACGGACTCGACGGGCTTTCGTTTTCGCGGGGAATCGACGTTGGTCGAAGAAACGAGATCGATCGTCGATCGTTGGACGTATTCCCTTTGGTCGCGATCGTTGTTGTCGAGAGGAGGAGAAACCGAAACCGAAACCGAAACCGAAACCGAAACCGACGCGTACGCTTTGCCGTTAAAAGCGTTTTCCATGTTGGGTCGCCCGGTTGCCTAATACAGTTTCGATCGTGTACGGACCTATAACTTTCAACGCGGTTAGCAGCACAGAAACAGTCTCGTTTTTTCTCGTTGCCTAGAAAGAAGAGAAAGAGAACGGTTTCCGTGGCGGAAGAAGACGCGAGCAACGCCTCGATCGGGAACGATCCGTGCTCGCTCCATGCTCGCTCCATGCTCGCTCCATGCTCGCGGCGTACGTTTGCGAGATTTTCCTAACGCTCGCTCGTTCGACGCGCGACACGCCACGCGCTGCATGCGCCGAGTGAAACTGTGCTAAGAGGTAAAAGTCGAATCAGTCAGTAGGACGTTGTCGGCGAAAGCTGGAAGAAAGTTATACGTCTCTCGCTACGGTTCCGTATGGCCGGCAGCGTGGCTCTTTCGATCCCCGTTCTACGTCTACGTCTTCGTCTCAATTTTACTCGCGAAACGCGCCGACCACGCTACGGATGTCACCGAGTCGCGTACAAATGGAATATCGAGCCGGTGCGTTACCGGACGCGAGTCGAATCGAATCGGCGATTCGATCTAAAGGCGATTCGATGCCGACTTTCGACTCGGCGACGGACAATTTATCAACGAGTCGAAACGCCGCTGTTGCCAATTACAGAGGCGTATCGACTCGCACCTTTGGCCATCGATTACGCGTTTCGTTGCCGCGCGCTTTCCAACGAATCTCCGTCGACCGTTAATCGTTTGCCGTTTGCGTACATTTGCAGAATTCAGCCGGGGGCTGCCGTCCAAGTGTCCAGCCACTTCCACGAGGTCATGGACGCCGTGAGGAGGCACGATTGTTCCAGCTTCGCGTGCCCTCGGGCCAGACCCGGCAACGCGTTCTTCTAAATCCACTGAAAACGGCCTCGATCGTGGAAAGCGACGCTGATAAATCGCGAGCCGTCTCCGGGGGCCGGTGAAAGCGGACCCGGTGCGCGCTACGAGATTCCAAACGAATTCGATTCCCTTCGGCTCCGGGCAGTATCGGCAGGTTACAGGTTCGAATCGGAATCCCGATAGGTTTCCAGCGGCCGACGGCGAACCTTCGATGCCGGACAGCGGACACCGGGACGCGCGCGTGCTCTTCGAAACTGGATGTTTCTCTGTAAAATTAAGCGGAGTAAAAAGATTGCGAACCCTCGACGACCCTCGGATACGATACCCGGAGAAAATGCTGCTCTCGAGCCAAAAGTGTACATACCTGCCACTCTATTTAATGTCCGAGCTACTAATTTTAAGGGACCCCGTAGAATAAGATAAATTTTCGAGAACGAAACTCGTCCCGAACCGTTCGACCGGTGGACATAGGATTCGGGTAAAATTCGAATTTTCCGACGAGTCTTTTACCCTTTCGCTCGATCGCGAATGATATTTATTTCGCTCCCATTGCAGGCGCGGGAGTTCGGGTTTCTCAAAAAATGCAGCGAACGTACGTGTAAGTTAGCGATAAACGTGTTTTTCTTTTCCTTTCTTTTCCTTTCTTTTCCTTTCTTTTACAGCGACGGAGAAGCAAACGTTTCGTTTTGTAGGAAACCTCGTTTCTCCTGTCGCGTCGACCCCGTAAGCGTAAAGGTAACGATACTTGCGCGCGTTTTCGAATTATCGGATACGTCGATCGTCGTTTCCGACAAAAACGCGTTTGAGTCCGGCGCAAGTTCTTCGCAGTTCGACAACGCGCGTTTGGACGTCGCACCCAGCATTTTGCGGAACGGATTGCAATTTCGCTCCGCCGGACGAACGAAAAGAGTTCGAATTGCAGGGTAGCGCCTGCCTCGCGAACTTTCGGATCGTTGCTATTAGAAGTTCCCATCGGAAAACGTTTTCGTGCGAGAGATGGGAATGCGCAATGAAGACCGCGTCCGATAACGGGTCGCGCCGCGATCCGCCGATCATTCGGTCGTCCGAGTATTCCGAGTCCGCGAGCATTCGAGGCAAGTACGCGCGACGTGATTTTTCTTTCGATAAATCTTCCAGGGACGAATCACGCCGGAGAAATTCCTTCCGCGAAACTCCGATGCAACGATAACTCGAGAATCGATCGCGGTTGATCGTTCGGCGTATCGTTGCGACGGTGTAATCTTGGCTTTTTCTCGGAGCGTGATCGGACGAATCGCATCCGATCGCGAGAAAATTCATCCCCGATTTCGCGAGTATCGATGACTCGCTCTCGGAATTGAGTTTCGCGATCGGTCGTCGGCCAGAGGGAATTGATCGAAGAGGAAATGGATTTCGCGATGGGCTTCACCAAGTACAATTTGATCGCTCTCGGCGTTTGGCCGGATCCGCGAATCACGTCGGAACGTTCTCGTCAAATGTTGTCGTTCGTGTACTGGACGACGGTGTTCGCGACCGTAATGTTCATCAACGTGCCTCAGATGTCGTACCTGATACTGAAATCGTCGAGTTTGGACGAGGTGATACAGAATCTGTCGATAAACGTGCCGGTTCTTTTCGCGTTGTCCAAACACGCTTCTCTGCGATACCACGAAAAAGGTAGGCTTTATTTTGTTCGTCGATACCGATCGCCGCCGTTCGTCCACGATATCGAACAGCGTCGGGAAGTGTTTTTCGACTTTGCAGCGCTCTCCGCGTTGCTCGTTCAATTGCTGGCGGACTGGTCCGCGTCGCATTCGAAGCCGGATCACCGAGCGATGTCGAACAACGCGAAGATCGGTAGATCGATATCGATCGCGTTGTCCTGCTTCACTTACGCGATGTTCGTCGCGTTCGTGCTTCTGCAAGCGACGGGCAGCGATCGCGACTCCTCGGAGGGACTCCTGCATCCGTCGTTGTTCTTCTACGACGCCGGCAAGAGTCCCAACTTGCAGCTCACCTGGATAGGACAGTTCACGAGCATGGCGGCCATGACCGTGTGCTACTCCAGCGTCGACACCTTTCTGGCCGTTCTCGTGCTACATTTGTGCGGACAATTGGCCATTCTCAGGAACGCTCTCCAAGATTTGGCCAACAGGAACCATCGGACAAAGTTCCAGGAGAAACTCGTCCGGATCGTGCGCAGACACCTCGAGCTCGCAGAGTTTGTATCGTTTGTCCTAGGCCCGAAGACGACACCGAGAGAACGGGATCTTTAGGAATCTTTTGCCAAACGTTCTACGTACTTGTAATCTTACTTACCTTTTTCTCATCGAACACGGGCATTCGGTCGAGACTAAAATTTCTCGTCGACCATCTCGAATCGATCGAGATCTCTCGGTTGGTCGTCGACGAGTACCCGACCGCATACCGAATGTCTGATCTCGATGCGTCTCGTTCCAGGTACTCGACCACCATCGAAGATTGCTTCAATCTGATGCTGCTCGTGCAAACCGCGATGTCGGCGATGATATTCTGTATGACCGGATATCGTTTGATAAACGTACGTCCACGTAAACTAGATGGAACGATCGTTTCGTCGAGAAAATATTAGCCTCACGGTTTGCTTTGCTTTTAGTCCGTGCACCAAGAAGAGAAGGCGAAGGTGTCCATTTTCGAGATGCTCTTTTGCTTCATGCACGTGACAAACTCGATGCTGCACTTCTTCGTTTACTGTTACGTCGGGGAGATGCTCGTTCAAGAGGTATGTAAAAAACCATACATCTATTTAACTTCATATTTAAATATTTTTCCGTAGCACGAAATAACGTTGTTTCGACTGTTAGAGTACCGGAATAGCGCGATCGGCGTACGATTGTATTTGGTACGATCTACCGCCGAAGAAAGCGGCCATGATGATCGTTATAATGCACCGGGCAGCGGTATCGTTGAAGATAACCGCCGGAAAATTTAGTCCCTTCTCCCTTGAACTTTTCAACGCTGTGAGTTGCCGGAAAACCGACAAAGAACATTACTTACCCGCGCGTACGCTCGCTCGCGTTCGAGTCTCTGAAAGGACAATTATTTTTTCAGGTAATAAAGACTTCCGCCGGATACCTGTCCGTCTTGCTGGCTGTTAAAGATTGACGATGAAACACGTGCAACCGATCCTCCGTTGATTTGCAACGAACGCGCGTCGATGTTTCTCGCGTTGCTTGTAAATACGTATTCGTCCACGATCCACGGACGTCTGGTGTAACCACCGCATTTAGGAATTAAAACGAGGCACCTATTATCACAGTCGATCCGCAATCCCTTTGATCCGCTACAGACCGATCGAGAACGTCTGCGAGAACCTGCTTTTCTCGTCGTCGTTGTCGTCGACCGTTCAACTTTTAACGGGACGATTCGCAACGCATTTCTCGCCCCCGATCGTTCCAAGTCCGTCCGATGGAACGAGCGGGGGAACATACTTTCGGAGACATTCGGGGCGTCTCTTCTTCGATAATCGACGAAGCCAAGAAACGTCGTAGACGAAGTTACGGCCGATCGTTGATTTTTTCATTAGAACCATAGGGAAAAACTAGCAAACTACGCGACACGACTCCTCCTTGACTTTGTACAGTTTTCGCGTGGGATGGAACTTGGAACTTTGTTGAGGAACGCGAGCATGCGTCCTTCCGATGGACTGCGCGCGGCCCGCCACGGTATCGAAGAATTTCGCGATTGTCGCACTTTGTCGCGAGGTCTACGCGGGTGCCGATGGATTTCGAACGAGGTAGTATCCTTCCGCGTTTCTCCTCGAATCCGAATTCGACGAGCCTCGATGCCGAACGACGTTCGAAAATTCGACTCTTCGAACGGGGGGGGGGGGGGGGGGGGGGATTAGAATTTTTCACGATCTTTGTTCGATAGTTTTGTCGCTACCCTCGGGGGTTCGTTGATTCGTTGATTCGTTCGCGACGCAACCAGAGGGAATACGACGTCGAACCTCGTTAACGGTCACCGATGTTGTAGATTTAAGGGACGCGGTCGGATGGAATCGTTTCAATCTGCGCGTGATCGGCGTCTGGCCAGAACCCACGATGCTGCACGAACGTCTAGCGAATTTCCGAGCTTTCGTGTCGGTGTTCTGCATAATGGTATTTGCCACGATATGGCAGAGCGTGGATCTGTTCATGGTGGGTAACGATCTCAAACAGATCACGTCCATTTTGTCGCTGGCCAATATCCCGGCGTACAACTCGGCCATCAAGTTGCTTTACGTCTGGTATTACCGAAAAGGTGAGTCCACCGACGCGCGGATCGAGATCTTGCGAAAATCCGACCCCCGAGAATCGTACGATTCTCCTATCGCGAGCGTCTCCTCGTCGCTTCCATCTGCGAAAAGAAAAGAAAAGAAAAGAGAAAGAAATTACTTGTTTTGACACGTCCGACGTACCAATTTCACGACGATTAACGTTCGCAGACCTTCGGCCGCTGATCAAATCGTTCTACGACGACTGGTACGCTCCGAAGACCAACGAGGAGAGAAAAACGATGGTGGACAGCGCGAAGCTCTGCAAACACATGTCGGTTTGGTGCACCGTTCTCACTCAGTCCATGTTGTTCGCGTACGTCGGCACCCGGTCGTACACGATAGCCAAGTCCGACCCGAACACGGTGCCGCAGGACCAGTTGACCATCTACCCGGCGTACTACCCCTTCGACGCGAGACGGACGCCGTTGAGGGTGGCGGCTAACGTGGGCCAAGTGATCGCCGCCTATTGCGCTCTCATCCCGTACACCAGCGTCGACATTTTCATAGCCACGTTGGTGTTGCACACCTGCGGACAGTTCACGAATCTGCGCAACAAGCTGGAGAGATTGATGGACGGATCGCCGAGCGAGAAACGTCCGAGGAGCTCTCGCGACGTTCGGAAGGAGCTGGTTTCCATAGTGAAGCGGCACGAACGCTTGAACTGGTGATCAATGGAGGCGATCGAGCGGGACGATCGATCGACCGATCGAGGTCTTCCGGTTTCGATTCGAAAGGAAAAATACGCGTCCAGTTTCGGCGATCGCGGGGTATCGCCCTTTTGTCGGTACCGTCGCGTTCAACGCGAATACAGATTTCCTTCTTTCGCGTCGTTCACGGCGCTCACGGCGCTCACGGCGCTCACGGCGCTCACGGCCTCGAGCAGACGATCGATTCTCCACCGCGATAACGATCGATCGTTGATAACGACGAGGAACGTTCTCTTTTGTCGAAGGGCCGCTGCCAGAATCGACGCGTGCTTCAGCACGCTGCTGTTTCTTCAGATGCTGCTCAGCACCGTCGAGATATGTTTCCAAGGATTTCTGGTCTTCAACGTAAGTTGCCATCGAAAAGAATCGAAACGAATCGAACGAATCGAACGAATCTGACCGTGTTTATCTGTTTCGAGGTTGCAGACGATACTGAAAACGGACGAAGGCATTCTGAACTTTCAAATGCTCTTTTTCGTGCTTTTCATATTGTTTGTTATAGTACACATGTTCGTCTATTGTTACGTGGGCGAGCAGCTTCGTACTCAAGTGAGCGTTCTTTCATCTTACTTTGTATCGTACCTTTTTCTGCCTACGCGTTGTACGGCTTCTCCGACGATCGGACGACGCTTTGCTTTCTCTTCTTCCGACGAAGCCTCTCTCGTAGACCGAATTCTCACTGGAGAAACCGTGTTGCAGAGCAGCAACATGTCCGTCGCAGCCTACGAGGCGAAATGGTACAACGCGGCACCGCCGGAAGCCAGGGACCTCTTGTTCGTCATGCTGAGATCCACGCGACCGCTCAGTCTGACGGCGGGCAACTTCGGCATCTTCTCCATGGAAATGTTCAGCACCGTGAGTATCGCGTTCCGATCGTCCGCCGTGTACCGTTTCGCGTAACGTCTCTTTTCGATCGCAGATCCTGAGAACGGCGCTGGGCTACCTATCGGTTCTCGTCACGGTCTCGAGCGTCGATAACTGATCGTCTCTCGGGCGAAACAACAGCCTAGAGCTATAGAGCCCGTAGTTTCAATCACTGCGATACCATTTTCGAGAGTTCACCAACCCCTTTTTCCCCCCGCACCAGCCCGCCCCTTGCTCGCCGACCTGCACGCATCCGCGACGTCAGGTACGTCGGAAAGAGTTTCGCCAACCCCACCGAGACGAAACAAGAATTATCCCGCTGGAAGAAAGTTTGCGAGCGCAATTTCGTGACCGTTTCTGCATTGTTATTACTCGATGTCCGAACGGTCCATCGCGCCTTTCGTCTACGCTCCAAAAGGGAAAACGACCAAACTGTTGGAACGGCAGGCTGCTATTTTCCAGCGAACTACCACCGGATTGTGGCAATTAGAACTTCCTTCCTGTATCGGAAAACGTTTTCGTGCCAAGTACACGAATGCGCAACGAACGGCGTGCCCGGCAAGGGGTTACGCGCGACCCGCCGGTGCAGTCGACGAAACGTCTTTGGACGGCGAACATCGTCGATCGAAACCGAAACGTTCCAGCCGCTAGACCGAAAGGAGAACTCTCTCTCTCTCTCTCTCTCTCTCTCTCTCGTAGTCCAGCCTACTTTGTGAGACCAACTTTGAAAATAAAGCATTGTTCGGGCGCAATCGTGGGTCGACAAGGACGTCGTTTCTATAATTTCAGCATCCCCCAGCGTCGCGTAGTCGTTCGCCGCGATTTAGAAATTCTCGTTAGCCTCGAGCAATTGTCTTGGCATCGAGTTTTAGGATCATGCCTCGACGGAACGAACGTCGTGTCCGTTGTTGACGATCTTTGTCGTTTCGAGCGCGACCAGCGAGAATGGAGTTCGCGTTGGGATGGAATAAATTCAACTTGACTTTGCTCGGTGTGTGGCCAGAACCGAGAAAGATTTCCACGGTCTCCCGCCGAATATCGGCTTCCGTCTTTTGGACCACGAGCTTCGTCACGTTCGCGTTCATCTGTGCGCCTCAAACTGCGAATCTGATCGTCGGATCGTCCAGCTTGGACCAGGCGATCGAGAATCTGTCGATCAACGTGCCGATCCTTTTCGCCCTGACCAAGCAGCTCGTTCTACGCTACCACAGAAACGGTAACCCCGGGGCTGTTTGCTAATTTCGTTCGACCGGACAACGAACGCGATCGAACGTACGACCGCCGCCGAACGAACGAACGAACGAACGAACGAACGAACGAACGAACGAACGAACGAACGCCCTTCGTGCGATCCCTCCCTAATCGGAGAGATCGCGAGAGAACTGAAAAGTCTCCTCCCAGTCGTAAACGCGTCGTTCGCGCGGCTCGTCCTACGATCGCTCGCGTATTTGTCCAGTTTCGCGAAACGCGGGTCCTGCTTCGCCCGCGTTCGTTCTTTCATTTACCGCCGAGACACGGCAGGAGACGAACAATAGGGAAAAAGAGATCCGTTCGATTACCACCGTTCGATCGAGCAGCTGTTCTTCCAGCCCTGACGTTCTTGGTCGGCGAGGTCTCGACCGACTGGTCGCGGACGCTGTCGGACGCGGATCGTCGAACGATGCTGAAGAGCGCCAGGTTGAGCCGAAGAATCTCCATCGCCTGTTCCACCCTGACGTATTTCATGATTTTCTCGTTCCTGGCGCTGCAAATCTGGAGCAACGCGCAAGGTACTTCCGAGGTCGATTTAGGAGGCCTCATACACATAGCCAGCTTTCCCTACGACACCGAAAAGAGTCCCAACTTCGAGATCACCTGGCTGGGACAGCTGATAGGGACCGTGCTCACCGCGATCGGTTACTCTTGCTTCGACACGTTCATGGCTATGCTCGTGTTGCACCTGTGCGGTCAATTGTCCGTTCTCAGAGCAGCCATCGAGAAAATCGCCGACCCGAGCAGCAGCGATTCGAAGAAGTTCAGCGAGAGACTCGGCTGCATCGTCTTCAGGCACAATCAACTCTCGAGGTAATAGATGAGTAACGCTCTTTGTTCGTACCAGCGTCGAATCTACCGGTGGCGAACCTTTCGCTGGAAAAACCTGTACGGAAAAATGATTTTCGATCAAGGTTTGCCGTGATCGTGGAAGATTGCTTCAATCTGGCATTGCTCGCGCAAACTTTGATCTTCACCGCGATGCTCTGCCTGACCGGATACCGCATGCTGAGCGTACGTAGACGCGCGCGAAAATTGGATCGAACGAACGTTTCGTAAGGTGATTTTGTTGTAGTCCGTGGATCAAGAAGACGGCGACTTACCTCTCGTAGGAATACTGTTTTTCATCGTACACGGACTGGCAGCGGTGCTGCATTTTTTGATTTGCTGCTACGTCGGAGAGACGCTGGTCAGCGAGGTAAGTAACCGCCGAGACGCTGCTCTCACCTATTCTAGAATCGTTAGGAATTCACCGACGACGTTTCAATTTTTAGAGCACCGGAGTCGCCGAATCCGCGTACGATTGCATCTGGTACGATCTGCCACCGAAACAAGCGATCGCTTTGATCATGCTGATACGTCGATCGAGAATATCGTTCCGGATAACCGCTGGAAAATTCAGTCCCTTCTCTATGGAGTTTTTCAAGGCTGTACGTGCTCCGAGAACGTCGTCCGCTCGTCGACGATAGCTCTCGACCAAATACCGATCGAATTTCTTTCAGGTCGTGAAAACTGCCGCCGGATATCTGTCCGTGTTGATGGCGATGAAGGAGTAACGCGTCGAGAGACGAGCAAATAAAATGTCGACGTTGGAGAACACGATCGAGCGTATAGAATATGTAGCCGATACTTACCGAAGCGTAAGCGAAAGTAGCGAAACGAATTCGTTCGATTAGTCGATACGTCGCGCACCGCCATGCAGAAAACTACTCGTTTCACGGTTCGTCCTTATCCTGTACAACGTCGACGCACTTTCCGAGACAATGTGTTGTATCGTTCGATGTTACTTAAGAATTCGTTTGTACGTGTGTGTTGTCGTTGTCGAGATTTTTCCAAGAATTACACGCATTCTCGCAAATAATCCGTATTGGGTGTAAAACGATTTCCACGATCCTGAAATTACCATAACGATCGTTTCGTTTTGCAACGTCGAGGGTGACGCACCCCTGCGCGTTCGCAAGAACGCGTCGTACACGGTGCTTCGACTTCCTCGATTCGCAAGCACTGATGTACAAGCGACTCTCGCGTCGCGTAGAATTCTCTGATAAGAGCATGCGCGAAAAAAAAGGGAGAAGGCGGTGGCGGCAGGTTTTCGATGCGAGAACGATAATCATCGTTTGCCAGTGAAAACTGTCTGGAGATGATCGCGCCATGTCGGTCGAAAAGGGTTTGTGATTTATCGCGAACGGTTCGCAAGAGATTCCCGGTTATTTCTCAATGAAATTCCAACGTCGCTAGATTTGAGGTACGTGTACGGATGGAACTACTACACGATGAGACTCATTGGAATCTGGCCGCAAGAGAGAAAATGGAATCAACCGTCGAGCTATCTCGTCGCGATCCCGGTCCTGATGATGTTCTTCTTCGTCACCGCCCCCCAAACCGCTAACATCCCGAACGTTTACGGAAACATGTACATGCTGGTGGAGAACCTGTCGATGGCGAACATCACGATCACCATCTCTATGCTGAAGACGATCGCCTTCTGGGTGAACGGGAAACGTGAGTAGAAACGAAACGAAACGAAAAGAAAAAATCCCTTTGACTGATCTTCTCGCGTTGCAAGCGTTGAGGTCTCTGCTGAAGTGCATGGCCAGGGACTGGAGCAACGACGCGATGCCCAACGATCGCGAAACGATGATGAACGTCGCGAGGATCAGCAGGAAATTGATCGTGACGAGCACGTTGACGGTGAGCATCGTGGTTTTCGCGTACGCCGTCAGGTACTACATGACCGCCAAGTACACGGATCGCAAGCTGTTTTTCCACGCCACCTTTCCGTACGACGTCGACGCCAGCCCGAACCTCCAGCTGACGGTTTGCGGACAATTGTTGGCTGCCATGTACGCTGCCAGCAGTTACACGGCGGTCGACACTTTCATCGCCATGCTGGTTCTACACATATGCGGACAGCTGACCATTCTGAAGCGGGACATAACGAACCTTCGGGAAAACGGGCCCGAAAAGCTGAGGGTCGTCCTGGGGAAGATCGTTCGGAGGCACCAGTACATCAACACGTCAGTATATTCGGAAGCGTTCGCCCTCCTTTTTCGTTCGCCCCTTCTCGAAGAGGAAAATTCTCGCAAACTTGGAGCGCAAGCTTTTCAGGATATCCGTCTAGTTTTTCGCAACGGAATTTTCCTCGGATCTCTGAAAATTTTGTCGGTCGTCTTTGAAAATCTTTCCGAGCGTACCTACACGATGAATCGGGGGAGCGTCGAAGGGACGGAGTCGGAGGGAGATCGGGTCGAGACAACCGCGTCGAGATCGATTCAAAAGGGAAATGGATTTTCTGCGCAAAGGTTCGCGGCGACGATAGAGGACTGTTTCAACGTGATGCTGCTGCTTCAGATGCTCGGTTGTACGCTGCAACTTTGTTTCCAGTGTCTCCAAGCGATCATGGTACGAACGCGACGCTGTTTCCGTTTACGAAACAACGAAAAAGAAAGAAAGAAACAACGAGCGATATTCCAATTGCAGACTCTCAACGGCGAAGAGGAGAGTCTCGTGTACGCTCAAAACTCGTTTCTGACGATGTACGTGCTGTACATCATGGCGCAGCTGTATCTGTACTGCTACGTGGGAGACAAACTCACGTCCGAGGTACGCTTCGAATAAACGATAGAAATCGTGTTCGAAGTTTCTTACGTGTTGCAGAGCAAGGAGGTAGCCAAGGCAGCGTACGATTGCGCTTGGTACGATCTGTCCTCGGGAAACGCCAAGTTATTGTTGATCATCATGTGTCGCGATAGGTTACCGTTGCGAATCACCGCGGGTAGATTCTGTTCTTTCACGTTGCAGCTCTACTCCGAGGTAAGCGGACAAATTTGTTCGCGCGACGATCGAAGCCGACTCGTTGTTCGTTTCTCTGGTGTTTCAGATTTTGAAAAGATCGATGGGCTACGTTTCCGTTCTTTACACGATGCAAAAAGAATAGAAATAATCTTGCGATCCTTTGGGGAAATAGAAAAAATAGACAAAGTTAAATAGTTAAATAGTTAAAGTTGATTGAGGGAAGAAGGAAGAAGGATCGAAGCAACGAGATCGAAAGTTTGCGAAGTAATAAAAGTATGAAATATTAACGAGCCGTCGATGCACGCGTGGTCCGACTACGCATCGAACGCTACAAAATGTTATTTTTTTTCTGCCCACATCGAGAACCCTCGGGTGCATACTCGAGCAAGTTTTAGCTTATTCGTAGTCGATTGCTCGCGAAGGACTCGAGGACACGCGAACTCCTCTCGTAGATGAATATTTCATCGAACCATCCCCGAGCTCTTCGATCGCAACTATTTTCTACGATATTTGCTGGACGACGTTATCTCGAAACCGTTCTTCCGCGCGTCTCTCGCGACCTGTCGCGACCTGTCGCGTGCGTGCGTCTTCGGCGTGCGGAAGAACGGCTAACGCGAATCCATTGCGGGCGTCGATGCGTTCGGAAAATGAAAATGCGTTTGGAAACGCTCGACGCACCGGCAAATTGTCGAGACGACGAACGTTGCCTTTATTCTTGGAAAAAATTCTTTTCCACCACTCGGTCCTTTTATAGCGATCGTCGTTCGAGCGATAATCGAGGAACGCTTAAGCCGTGCAAGTAAACAAAACGGAAGGTTCGGGCATTGTCTCGAAGTAAAAGTTCAGGGACACGGGACTTTCACCGCTTATTTCCGTCACCGGCAAAGAAAGAAAAAAAGAAGAACGGACGGAGACAAAGAAAGTGGCAGGGCCTCTCTAATAAACGTTATCAACGAGGATCGCGTATGGATATCATCGTCGCACAATAGGAGAAAACCGACGAACGCGTCGCGCGGTCGGTCTTCGGTTTGATGCACACGAATGACAAACGAGCGAGAGCAGGCTTCACGGTTTGTCGAGAGAACAAACCGTCTTATAAAAATCACCGAACACGCTAGCCGCGGCATCATTTTCTTTCCTTCCGACGAAGGATCTATAGCGGCGATCGATAGTCCCTTGTTCGTAACTGTTCCGTAACCGTAACCTTACCGGTTACCCGTTCGCGCGATCCATCATCGATCGGCACGCGAGCGACCGAAAAGAGTACAACTCGGTCCAACGGAATGACGTTGAACGCAAAATTCTTGATCTTCGTGGCGTTAGCGATTTACGGTGTTCTCGGGCGAAACACGGACGGCAAGTATGACTTTTTTAAAAAAACCTACAACAAGAAGCACGGTACTTCCATGCTGATGGAAATCGCGAAGGAGCTCGTGCAGCGATCTTCGAGTACCAGCCAAGCAAGTATCGTTGCACCGCGTACACACCCTTTCCGTACACCCTTCCGGATAAAATATTAATCCTTCGAGTTTCCCGTCGGTTAGGTGCTGAATCTAAATCTGTCGAATTTGCTGCTTCTATTGGTACTGAAGGCAGTGGTGTTCGGTGCCGGATACTTGGGTCACAATGGCCACAAAGGACGCGAGCTCGAAGAAGGTTCGTTCTTATCGTTGGAAATAATAAATAGCATCGAATAATATACGAAGCTAGGAACGGGTTCTAACATCGATTTACTTCTTTTTCAGAAAACGTTGTGTCCGAAGGAGAGATAGCTTTGGCTTTAGGCTATTTAATGGGCGACACTTGTCTGTACAGAGCAGCCTGCGAAGATCCACGCGTTGCGAAAGAATACCTCGGAGCAGCGGAGATGCTTGTCGAAACTGTCAAATTATTGCCGCAGTGAGTGATTTCTATTTATTTAAAAAAGAAAGACGAAGCTCGGAAAAATGTCGCTCCTCGTTATTCGCTTTCGCTGGAAATTAGATTCGAAATTAAATTATTTTCCAGAGTTCCTCCTATAGAAGGAAAGTATGAGAAAACAATGGCGGAATTCCGGAAGGCCATCGAACACGGTGTTACGGACGGATGTCCGCCGGAATATACTTGTAAAAAAGAAAATATCAGAAACTTTTTGACGGAGGAGTGAAAGACAAACGAACCGCGATAAAAGGATCGTAAAAATAACAAAAGAAACAAAAGATTAGTTTATATCGGGTGCGGTTGGTCGTTCGACGCATACGAGATGCACGAAATCCGCGATCTAGCGATAAATAAATATTTAGGAATGAAAACGTATAAGATGCAACGGAAGATAAATGTTTAGACGAATAAAAAATAATTATCTGAAAATGTATTTCGTTGTTGTTTGTTCGGCGAAACCGAAAATGGTCTCCGATATAAAATTTATGCGACGACCATTTGGCGATAATCAAAAAAATAAAAGACACGCGTGCATGTTGGAAAGAAATTTTATTTTTAAGCGTTTCGATGAATTTCTACGGAAAAAGTAATTTTAATTTTAATTTTAATTTTAACAAAGGTACCGTATGACTTTTACCATTTTTATTGGTAACAATTTGACTCGAGTAGTAGAGCGCTAGAGGGTTCTGACGATCATCGTGAGATGTCAGTTTCGAAGCGGTCGCCTAACCTGACCGTGCACGAGCGAACGGCGCTGACAATCGAGTTTTGATTTTCGCCTATTCACGCCGCGCTCACGGGTATAAACAATTACTTTTATTCCGAAATAGCTCTGTGTATTCGTAGCCGCATTCGTAAGAAGCATGAGTTCCGTGGGCACAGGGGTAAATATTATGCCTCCCATCGATCGAGAGATATTCGATGAAAATACGCGACGAGCAACGAAACTAACCTCTTTGTTGATTTCAGTACGATCTTTCCGCCTCGCAATTTTCACCGGACGGACGCGTATTTCAGATAGAATACGCATTGAAGGCTGTCGAGAACGGAGGGTAAGTAGAGGACAGGGCAATCCTGTTTCGCATTTTCTCATTGATATCGCGTCGAGTCGTTGTCGTCGCCTAACCTATCCTCGACTTTTCTGTCATTCCGTTTACTCCGATTCGTTCTAATTTCTCGTCGCAAACGTTATTCGTCGTGGCACGTTCGGACAAGCCGGATCGCAAAACAAATAAAACTATTCTTTTACAGGACGGTGATAGGTTTACGCGGAAAGGATGGAGTGGTGTTCGCTGTTGAGAAAATTATTACCTCCAAGCTGTTCGAGCCAGGAGCGAACAAAAGAATATTCAATATCAACGAATACGTGGGCATGGCGGCTTCCGGGCTGATATCCGACGCCGGACAGATCGCGGAGACCGCCAGATCCGAAGCCGCTTACTACAAATCCGTTTACGGAGTCAGTATTCCTCTGAAACGTTTGAACGACAACGTGTCCATGTACATGCACGCTTACACTCTGTACTCGGCGGTGAGGCCTTACGGTTGCTCCGTTATTCTCGGCGCCTACGAAAACGACGAACCGTCCATGTACATGATCGACCCGTCGGGTATATCTTACGGATACTACGGGTGCGCGATCGGTAAGCGTTATCCGGAAGACGCGTGCATCGTTCTAACGTAACATTTATTCCACGATCGTTTCTTCCCGTTGCAGGAAAGGCAAAACAGTCGGCCAAGACCGAGATAGAGAAGTTGAAGCTCTCCGAAATGAGCTGCCTGGAACTGGTGAAGGAGGCCGCGCGAATCATCTACCTGGTTCACGACGAACTGAAAGACAAACAATTCGAGCTCGAAATGAGCTGGGTGGGTAAACATACGAACGGAAGGCACGAGCGCGTGCCGCAGAATATAAAAGCGGAAACGGAAGCTAAAGCG
The DNA here is from genome assembly GCA_028453745.1 of Agapostemon virescens. Classification (NCBI taxonomy): domain Eukaryota; kingdom Metazoa; phylum Arthropoda; class Insecta; order Hymenoptera; family Halictidae; genus Agapostemon; species Agapostemon virescens. The sequence goes on along the minus strand of CM052095.1, from coordinate 13,307,805 downwards.
AAGCAGGCGATGGCGGAGGATTCGGATAGCGAAACCGAAGACATGTAAATCGATAATAGTCACCGATACATACGCATTTTGTACTTGTAAGTTATCTAATTTAAGTACGTGAGAAACACGGTACTGTGGAAATCTTTTCTGCCTACGGGACGAGTCCAATAAAACATGAAACCTGTTGTCTAAGAAAACACAAATACCGTGAGTTTCTCGTCTTTCATTTAACTTTTTAACTATTGATTTTTCTGTTGAAAACATCGTTATGTAAACGCTCTTCGGATGCTTTTCATAACGATCCTACGGTGACATAACATTTTTGATTCGCGAATAAAATTCCGCGCTCCAAGCGCCTCGTTTATTTCGCGTTCCCCCCTATCGAACGCGATTTAATAAACGCGCACAAACGCCGAATATCGTTGCTCGTAATAATCCATAAATAATGGGAAATATACCCCTTTACGTCCTTAAAAGGATTTCCTTTGACTAATCCATTTTTTATCCGACTATCCGACGGTTATCCTCGATATATCGTTTTTTATGGCAGCGTGCTTCGACGGAATCTATTAGCAAAATACGTACGGTTTCGCTGCAATCGCGGTTCCAACGAACGACGAGCCCTCGTACAAGAAGTAGAATAATTCGAACGATTATAAAATGTCGAAGCGACAGCGATTTACACCGAAAAGATATCTCTAATTCTTTTTACGGAACATTTCATATTTTTTCACGCTGTGGCGCGAGAAGAATAACTCGGTCTTTGAGATTCTCGAAGTTCGGGGGCCACGGTATAGAATTACGGCGCGTCGAGCAATTGGAAGAGCAACTCTCGTCGGGATAAAAATTGATCGAGTCGAGAATCGAGAGAATCGAGGTAGGTTCCGTTGCGGGAGTATCCCTTCGTTTACGCCTCGTAATCGAATTTTCCTCGAGCAAATGAAACGCGAATATCCGGTCGGCGAGAGAACAAGAACGGGGTGAACGGGCATGGGTCGTTTCACGCGAGATCGAACACTTTTTCTGCATCGCGGATCATCGTTGATCGTAAATATCAAATAATTGAAAGTTTCTCGATTTAAATTAGACACTCTCTATATATTCTCTCGTCGATCAAATTTTCAACATTGTGACTGCTACGAAAAGAAAGAGAGAGAAGGAGAAGGAGAGACAGCTGGCGATTTCGCGCATGCTGGTTTTACGCATCGGAGGGGTTGGTTGTAGCCGGCTGTGTTCGGCTGCGTGCTGTCGGAGGAGAGAGGGTAGTTTCATCCGGGCTTTATATAAGGGCAGGTAGACTTTGTGACATTGCCACTAGTTTTGATTGATGCATGCGGTCCGCTGTGCGCGTCGATGTTAGAGAGGGCGAGAATACGCGGGAGAGAGAAGGAGAGGAATCTTTCGAGTCACCGAGTCTCTCGATGATCACGAGTGTCGATAGCACGTGGTGGTTTCCGTTTCGCGGTACCGGAAGTGCTTAGCTCTTCTTCTTCTTCTTCTTCTTCTTCTACGCAACGAGGAAAACGATGTCGTTGAACCGCAGCACCCTGATCCCGGACAATATCCACGAGGATTACGTCCATCCGGCCGTCTACGTCGGAGCCGCGCTCACCCTCGGTTTGATCGGTTTCTTCGGGTTCACAATGAACCTGTTGGTCGCCGTGGTCATCGTCAAGGACGCGCAGAACCTTTGGACCCCCGTAAACGTGATTCTCGTCAACCTGGTCGTGAGTAGTATCCGACTTTGTCGAACATTGAAAAATTCGGAAATAACTTGTACATCTTCTTTTTATTTAGCATAAAAATCCGTAGCTCGGCAACGACCGTTCGAATCGTCTGCCCCCTCGACGCGAATACGATTCTATAAACAGTTTCGATCGACGACGAAGCGTACCCCGGGGTACCGCAAGAAAGCCGTCGGTTGAAACGAATCGCGTACCCCGAGGCTCGGCGTTTCAAACTATACTACGGGCAAACAGCCAAGTTATTTCGCGGGCCTAATCGGAATGTTTACACGAGTACAGCAACGAATCGCTTAGGAGGTACTGAATGTTAATCATCGACTGCCTAATCAGTTTGACTGCCTTTGGCGCAGTGGCAAATCTCGCGCTCGAGATTCGGAAACCGAAGATCACGGTTGCATATTCTACGGAAACACCGTCTACCGGAAAAGTAGAACGGATAAGAGAGCGTTCCAATGTTGTCTATGTCATCGGTCGTTCCAAATTCATCGATAAATTCGCAAAGCGACGGTTACTCGATAGGACGCGCGCTTAATCCTGGTAAAGCGAACGTGCGATTCGCTAATCTCCGCGCGATCAAATCGCTGGGGCGAACGCCGCGATCTACCGACACGGATAATCTTAAAATAAACGATGTCTTCGTGTCCGGTCTCCGTTTGTTTGTTCAAACATTGAAATTCACGATTCCCGCGAAGATTTGGAACCTTTTGGACGAACGTTCGACCCCCTCCTCTTCGCCGATCGTAGTTCGCGTTACGGAGAAACCGCTGTAATGAAATAGTAAACGGAAGAAAACCGAGTCGACGAGTTTCGGTATGCCGTTATAGAATAATATTGGTCTCATGAATCGTGGATCCGCTCGACCGTAGTCCCAGCCTCGAACGAACCGGGATACGCGAGAAGTTTAGAAATACATCCGCAAACAGACTGGTTTCGGGAAAGTTGTTACCCTGAAAAGTACAAAGACGCGGTCCGCGCAAACAGAGAGTCGAGAAAAAGCAACTCGTCGATGGA
>CM052095.1:13119832-13300058 GCA_028453745.1 Agapostemon virescens | reverse complement strand
TGCCTCTCGTTGCCGCCGCTGTTCGGCTGGGGAAGCTACGGACCGGAAGCGGGAAACGTGTCCTGCAGCGTGTCCTGGGAGGTGCACGATCCGATCACGAGAAGCGACAGTTACATAGGCTTCCTGTTCGCGTTCGGCCTGGTGATTCCTGTGATCGTCATCGGCACCAGTTACCTGGCGATCGTGTCGACGCTGAGGAAAGTCAGGAAGAGAGCAGGTAATCCGTCCGCGCGCGTCTTTCCGCTTCCTCCGTCTCCGTTTCCGTTTACGTTTACGTTTACGTTTACGTTTACGTTTACGTTTACGTTTACGTTTCCGGATCGATACCGCGAACGGGGCACGATCGCCGAACGGCTTCCAAAAATATTTATATTTCGAAGGTTTCGTTCGACGTCCGCAGTATCGTATACGCGTTTACCCTCGAAGAATCGTTTCTCGAGAAACGAGAGAAGATTCGAGTCCGTCGATCGGTCGCCAACGCGCGTTAGTTTGGACGGCAAGAAAGTTTGGCGGAAGAAACGAGTCGCGTCGCTACCGAAAAGACCGAAGAAACGGTCGTTACTTCGCCGGGGAACTGGTAAAAACGCGGTAGCTCGACGACACACGCCTTTCTCGCTTCGCGAAGAGAACGCGGCGCCGAGAGACAGTCGTTGCACCGTTCGAGATCGAAGCGCCCTTTTCGCTTCTCGATCGGCCGTGTTCCGGTGGAACCGGCGGCGGAAACCTCCTCGGTGTTTCCGGAACAAATCGGTCGGTGTTGCGACGCAGGTGCGCGAGGACGACGAGAAGCGAAGATCACGAAGATGGTCGCGTTGATGATCACGGCCTTCCTGCTCGCTTGGTCGCCCTACGCCGCCTTGGCTCTCGCCGCACAGTATTTCGACGTAAGTACCAGCCATACGCTTGCGCGCCGATGACGAGCCTATCGTAATTATATCGTCCGAAGTTTATCGCCGAACATTTGCTCGGGTTTTCGCTAGTCGATCCTTGATCCTCTTCCGGCTCGCATCGCTCCGTCAAAGGAACGCCGATCCACAGCGCGAATCGATTCGTGGACGGCTTTTCGTTCGCTCCGTGTTGCGATTTCTTTCCGCTTCGCGCGACGAGCAGAGTCTGTCGGATTCGAGCGTAAAGCGAGTCGTTGGCCTAGAATCTCAAAGTCTAGTCTGAAATACGATCTTTTCAGCTTTCCAGGGAGATCGATTCGTATAAAATCGCGTCGGCGCGTTTCGATAGACTCTGTGCAGAAAAGCGCGATCGCGTTTTGCTCGATGATCGCTCGGTTGGAAAAATCGCGATGAAAGTAAAGCGAATGCGCCAAAGTGGACGGTCGCGTCGAATCGTCAAAAGTATCACGGCTCGCGATCGAGTAGCTACAGGCTGCGTCGAAATCGCGGGACGCGAGACCGTGCAAAACGTTCTTTCTTTTCCGTTGCTTTGGCGCGACCTGTAACGAGAGCGAGTCGACGCGCCTCTCTCTCTCTCTCTCTCTCTCTCTCTCTCCCTCCGTTCCACAAAAATCAGATTTCTTTTAGTATGCCGAGAAAGCGATTCCGACCGCGGATTTAAATTAGACACAGAAAGAAACAGCGTCGGGCGCGAAACGAGCGGCCTGAAACGGCTCGGTACGTTCGCACGCCAAGTACAGTTTTAATCGAACGCGCATCCCGGGTGAAAGTATTCTTACGAATTTCCTATCGACGTCGGAGCGCGACGATGACTCGCGAGCAACCTGCCCCGTTCGAGATCAACCTAGACCCGCTTTACTCGTTCGTCGGGCGCATCGTCGTCGATCCGGCGAAGCAACAACGTTCGAAAAGCGTCTGGAAAAATTGGATAACGGGTTTCGCGGTCTCTCGAGGCGATAAACGCGAACAAAGCTGCTCGACTGCGACGGAATCGCATCGCGGCGTGGCGCGAGTCGACCGTCGTCGAAGCGTAGAGGCGCTGACATTCGCTTGCGATCCACAGGCGAGGCCGTCCGCGTCCGTGGCCGTGCTGCCGGCTCTCTTGGCCAAGTCCTCCATTTGCTACAACCCGATCATCTACGCGGGCCTGAACAGCCAATTTCCACGCTCCCTGAAGAAGATATTCGACGTACGGAGCGCAAGGACCATGCTGCCGGAGAGCCAAAACACGGCTTTGACCGTTCTGAACAGACAGGATCAGCAAAATTAAAAAGCTTCGCCGCCGGCTGCCCGTTCGGGAATCGTCCGGCTTCCTCGGTCCTGGCGGCGTTTCAACGAGAACGAGAGAAGAGAACGCGTCGAACGTCGTTACGGCGAGAGCACGTTCGACGACGACGACGACAACGACGAGTTCCGCGGGAATCGACGGAGACGATTCTAGTTTCTGGTTAGTTTCATTTTGTACGGTAAAACGGTGGAAACGAATAGCGAACAACGAGTCGAGAACGTTGATCCGTTTAGAGGTATTTTATAAATATTTTAACGAATACTTTTTACAAGCGTTTTACGTCGTCTCGAAGGAGCATTCGTATTTTGTTCAACGATCACTTATAAACCGTACAACTGTGTCAATAAAGTCGAGATATTTTTCATGATTACGATACACGCGTAGTCGTTCTCTTTACAGAAATCGATTCGCCGGCGCCCACGGAGCGTCGATCGACCATCGCGTTTCTCCGAAATATATCGCGACTTCCGCGTAATTAAAAAATACCGCACAATCCCTGGCCACGTACGAGGAACGATCGCCGAATGCACCGATTTAAGCGATCGACGTCGATTCGAGGAGCACCCGATCAGCGCGTTTGCTCGCTGTACCCGCGAACGACAAGTCCGTCTCGACGAACGACGGAAACGCGATCCTCGCATTCCGCTCGTCGATGTTGCACGTTACGTTACAAGAACGCGTATTCGGTTTCGCGAGATCGTGTTCCGAACTCGTTAAAAAATCTCTAAGGGCGAACGCGGAAGCGAATTTCGGTGAACCGCAGCGATACGAACGAATCCTCGTCGGCGGCTCGAAAATAACGCTGTTCCTAGAGCATTCGTCCGAGGCTCTTCCGATTCGTTGATTCTTTCGACTTTGCGGGGTAGACGCGTTATTCGGAATTGTCGGAATACAGCTAATTGGAAAACGATAAAGGAAAACGCGCAGGTAAGAGATCCTCGGTAAGAGAACAGCCGCCGCCACCGCCGCCGTCACCGCCGCCACCACCGCCGCCGCCACCGTCGTTACTCGTTGAAACGAAACTGCGAAAGGTAAGTAAATGGCTCGTCGAAATTGAAAGCTCCTTTGCTCGGCCACGAAGCGACCGTACGAACGCGACGAAATTTCTCGCTCGAAACGTTCTTTCGCAACGTTTCGCCAGCGCGCGTCGACGCTTTCTCGAGATTCGGCAAACCGACGCGTCGCATTTGCGACGAACGAGTCTAGTTTGAATTTCCAGCGCGAATTTCTCGCGAGAGACCACGGAAGCTCGGTTCGGTTCGTCGCGTGCTCGCTTTGGTCGCTTCGGTCGACGACTCGCCGCGGACGTTCTCCGGTTCCGAGTCCCGTAAAAAACTCTGTAAAAGGAAGCATCGACAAATAAAACGATTCCTCGATAGCGCTCGCCGTATCGGCAGCAAAAAGACCTGCCGGCACGTTTCCATTCCGCCGTACACGCCCATGGAATAAGAATCGTTCCGTTTTAACGTTCCTTCGATTTCCTCGCGCGCGACGTCGTTACGGTATGGGGACACTTTGCCGATCGTGGGATTATCATGCATAACACGCGCGATTATGCCACCGAGGCGAAAGTGAAATCGCGAAGAAAATTTAACGTCTCGATTCGCGCGCGCGATCCGATCGGGGATCGTCTTTCGAGGATTTTCGAGCGTACGATCGCAAAGTTTCGCGCCGCTCGGCGCGCGGGATCGTCCCGTTTCTCCGATCTGAAAACACCCTCCCGCGCATCCTTTGTCTTTGGAATCTTGGGCCGAAGTGTCCCGACAACATTCGAGAGGAATAGGAATTACGAGCCAACGTTCGTTCGGTTGAAGGTCCGTCGACGAAGGTCGAAGCTCGCGCGGTCTATCCCGGATCGAGCAGGTACGAAACATGGAAAATTCGCGAAGGAGAACAACGCGCCTCGTCGTTTCGAGAGCGAAGCGACCGAAACGCCAACGTGGTCGTTAACGACCCCGACCCCGACCCGGGCGCTTCGGAGTTTCGGAGGCAAACGAGCGCTCGAGGCGGTCGCGAACGGTAACGCCGTTAAATTCGTTGCACGCGGTCGCGACGGTCTTTTTGCAGCGCCGACGACGGCTGCACCGTTCCGAACGTTGCCGAACGAAAAGTTCGGACAAACGAGATCACCGCGAAACGTCCAGCGTACGAGGTAAAATTGCTCGTGTCCGCTCTCGTCGGACCTGGTCTCGAGAAACGTAATCTCGTTGTTCGCGCGGTATCGAGGAATCGGGGGAATCGGGGGAATCGGGGGAATCGGGGGAATCGGGGGAATTTGCTATGCCGCGCGAACGTCGCGAATTTCAGCGAACACAATTCGATTGAGAAATTGGCGGACGGTGTTTCGCGCGCGGCTCGACGTTCTCGAGACGAGCGAAACTACGATTGCGACGATCGAACGAGATTCGCATGCGGATGAACCGTGAAAATTTCTTTCTCACGGCCGGTCGAATCGACGAATCGCGTCGTCTTTCTTTCGCGAAGATTCTCCGAGCAGAGGCAACTTTTCGTCGCGATCGATTCGTCGCCGAATGAACCGTCGAACGGCGTTCGAGACCCCACCACCCTCCGACCGATTCTTTTCTTCGAGGCTAATCGCTTTCGAGACGAATTGGCCCTATTTCGTTGACCCGTTCGAACGAGAAAAACAAGAACGCGCGTTTCGCGAACGATACGGCGACGCTCTGTAGGAAATTTCGGAGATCGTAGTACGCGAAAGGTACTTTGCTATCGTTTGCCCGCGAGAAAAGGCCATTGACGCGTTTTCTAGAATTTTCTAGAATTTTCTAAAATTTTGTAGAATTTTTTAGCCGAGTCCGATCGGCGCGTTCGTTTCGAAACGTCGTTCGTCGCGACCTCGTTTTTTCCTGCACAAAAGAATCGGATATACGGCTCGCGAATCTCTTTGATTCTTTGGATCAACCGCGGGTGGCTTTGAACCGTACCGCGAAAGATCGACGAAAACGAGTTTCCAGAGCGTGCGAAAGAAATCAAAGCGACAAGGGCTGTTCGGCCGAATCTTTTCGGTTTCGGCGTTTCGAAGCCGGGATCTTGGCGCGTCTCTTGGACGACGAGTCGAACGGAATCGTACGGAAACGCGGTCCGAACGGTTGCTTCCGAATCCGCGAGAGTCGGAGGACCGTGGAACGGTAATCCGGTGTGGTCCAGGACGGGAATGCTCGTGCAACGGGATCCCGAGAGAGAGAGAGAGAGAGAGAGAGAGAGAGAGAGAGACCGATCGTTGCCGTCGCGGAACATCTTCGCCCAGGGAGACTGCCGAAGAGCAAGAAGTCAACTGGTGGGAGGCGAAACTCTCTCTCTCTCGAGCACAGCTGATCGTTAAAGCTGCCGCTGGCCAGTCAAACTTTCACGCTCGGTGATATCCGAGCTTGGTGGCGTTCGAACGCGTTGAACTTGAATCGATCGGTCAAACGCGCTCGGTCGCGTTCCGTCGACGTTACGGTTTCCCTGCGCAAACGTCGCTGTTCGAGAACACCTTTCGATCGGGATCGATTTTCGAAACGAGCGACCGAATTGGCGCGGGCCCGCGACCAAGATCCTCGAAGGTCCGGAGGATCCGACGCCGCGAAACGGGGCCCGTCGTGGTCGCCGAACGAACGGCGGAACTCTCGTCGAGGCACAATTCTCTCGTTTTCGGTGATTTCGCGGATCGTTTTTGCCTGGAGGAAAGCATGCTCGCGGTTCGTCGCGACGCGAAACGAAGGGAACGCTGAACGCGCGTACGAGAGAGGAAGAAAGTCCGAGGTAAGAAAAAATGTCCCGGATCCCGCTCCGCGAATCGCCGCCGTTTAAGGATATCGAGGCAAATTTCGCGAAAGCAAAGTCCTCGATCCGCGACGCGACGCGACGCGCTCAGCGAAAACCGACGCTGGATCGCGATGTACGATCGCGAACGAACGACGGACGGACGTCGTAGGAATCGCGAAGAGGCGCGTGCCCCGCCACCGGCGAACATCCGCTCGTTCTTTCGATTTCTCCCTCGCGGGACCAAAACGCGCGGTTTCGTGCTCGAACACCCTCGCCCTCCCATCGGCCGCGATACGATTTCTTTGTTGCGAAGACGACCCGCGATTCTCCGGGAGAACCTCGATTCGTTCGCTCTTCTCCGGAAACCTCGGTCGGCTCGATCTTTCCGGTCGATCGCTCGATCCGACCGCGTCCCTTTCCCGTTACCTACGCCGATCGCTGCCGGTCGAACATCCGGTTTTGCGTTGTTCCTTTCTCGATCTTATCGCCGAGATCGCGATCCCTTCCGCGAGATCTCGACGCTTCTCGATCGACGAGTTGGACCGATCGCTGTCCGATCAAGGATCGTTTCCTTCGCGAATTCTCCGCGGGATCGTTTCCTTCGAACGACGAACCCGACGATTTCGGCGATCGCTCGGGAACGTCTCGCGTCTCCGCGTACCTACGTTCCCGTTACATTTCACCGTGTTTGGTCCCGCGACGCGGTACGAGAGGAAACGCTCGTCGCCTCGACCCGTCGATCCCGATGCCCAATTCGTACGTAAAGCGATTTTCGCAAAGCGGACGATAGATTCGCGCGTTTTCCGCTCGGAAGCTCGTCGTCGGCGAATCGTCTCTCCGTTCGACCGCGATCCCTTGGAGATTCCGTTCGCGAATCGGCAAGTCGAACCTTTTGTCGGTGTTCGAACCGGTGCGCGAGACTTTCACTAATAACCCGAGTTTCGAGCGCGCTGCGCGCGTTCGGACGATACGACGAATACAACGAGAGTACGAGGACGATCTCTCTCGAGATCGCAGCTCCGAGACCTCGTTTTTCTTTCTTTCTTTCTTTCTTTCGCCTCGTCCGTCCTTCTCGTTCGCCGAAAAACGAATTCGGATCGGAGACGTTTTCGCCGACGCGCGACCACCGAGAGAAATCGGTCGATCCGTTTTCGGTCCGAAGAAAGAATCGAAAGCGGTCGCTCGAACGAAGGATCGCCCTTGGACGCCGTCGCCGGTGAAATCTCGCGGTACGAGCCGTTTCGAGTTCGCGAGTCCGCGACAATAGAATTCGGACCGGTCAAATCGAACGTATTCACCGTCCAAGGTTCCTCGACGACCCGTGACTCGCGCGATTCCCGCGGCTTTTGTCGGACGCGGACTCTAATTCGTCGCGCGGTCTACGCGTTGCTTCCAGACGCGTCGAACGTGGAACGAGGAAGGACGGCGACGGGGACGGTAGCGGAGGACCGCGCGTCTCTCGAAAAGACGACCGGCCGTTGGCTGTTCGGAATTCCTTCAAAACCCGACGACCCGACGACCCGATCGTTTCCATGACAATGGATCTTCTCCGGCCGCGTCGACTCGAACGATCCTGAGAAACCGTTTTGTTCGCGCGTACGAGAACAGCTCGACGAAACACGGTATCGTCGAGCTTCGCTCCGCAGCCTCGGGAAAGAGGATAAGGATAAGGAGGAGGAGGAGGAGGAGGGGGAGAAGGAGGAAGAGGAGCAGAAGGAGAACGAACGAAACGGTCGTCGTTGACTCGACGATGCGATCGTTTACGACGTTCGAGCGGATTTCCAATAGCAGCGAACGGCTGTTACGCGAGATCGGCCGCGGAGCAGAAATTCGTTTCTCCAACGGCGAATACGCAAAATTGTTGTTGTTCCGGTGATTCCTGCTTTCTGCTTCTCGAAAGAGACAGTCTTTCGAGGACTCGATCATGATCGATCGAGTGCTCGCCCTGGCGACGTTCGCCTGGCTCTGCGAGGGCGCGAACGGATACAACGTCCTGATGGCCACCATGGGCGGCACGAAATCGCACACCGTCCCCTTCGTCGCTCTGGGCAGCAGTCTGAAGGCCAGAGGCCACAACGTTACCTTGGTCAGCGCGTTCCCCGGACCGGCAGCCAACAACGGCCTGCAGGAGTACGTGCCTCCCGTATTCGAGGTGATCAGAGTCATCGATATCTCCGTCGATACGCACTCTATCCTTTTGACTCTATCCTCTCGTTAAAATTTCCATCTCGACGTTGTCGAGCCAATTTCCCTCGAAAAGGCGAAACCATCGGATCCCTACTACCCCGCCTACCCCGACTACCACCCAGCTTCGCCGCTTTTCGCTATCGTAAAACCACTCCCGGAAACGATTCGCGAGCCAAACGGTTTCTCCGTTATTCCCTTGCGATTCTCCGTAGGCTTACGTCGGCAACTATACCGCGGAATGGGACCTGGTAGGAGCGAGATTCCGCGACGAATTGCCTATCTCGCCTTGGGACGCGATGCGATACGCCTGGGAAGCGTGCGAGGCTCTTCTTCGAGACGAAACGTCCGTTTCTTTGGTGAGGAAACCCGAGGGCGATCCCCGTCGCCGCTGGGACGTCGCCGTGGTGGACGGCGCCTTTCCCGAGTGTCTTCTCGGAGTCCTCCACGGAGAGAACGTACCTACGATCATGCTGAACACGGTAAAGATATCCCGATCGAATACCGCTTTCCTTTCGATCGTCGCTCGACCAACGATCGTTGGACAATCGATGCTCCGACGTTGCAGGTCGCCCTGTACGGCGGTTCGATCGGACGGCAAGGCAATCCGTCGCCTTGGTCGGTCGCCCCATACTTCGGCAAGCCGTTCACGCAGGACATGAGCTTCTCGCAGAGGATCCTGAACGCCGCCTGCCTCGTCACCCTCCGGATCATGCACTGGATCATGACCACCGGATACGTTCAACCGGTTCTCCGAAGATACCTCGGTAAGATCGATCCGGTCGAATCGAATCGAATCGAATCGAATCGAATCGAATCTGAAACGTTTTTGTTTCTTTTACAGGGGACCGGCTGCCCGACGTGCGCGACCTGACCGCCGAGGTGCCGCTGACGTTGCAGAACAGTCACTACAGCGTGGCCGACTCCTCGCCTCGCTTGGCCAACGTCGTCGACGTCGCCTGCCTACATTGCGATCCTGCCGGCCAGCTTAGCGCCGACTTGGAGAACTTTCTGCAGAGAGGTGGGTCGACCGATCTCCAAGTTTCCAAGACGACGCAACTTCGGTCCGAGAATCGGTACCGTGCGCCGGCAAAGGATCGACCGAACGCGTATCCGCGGAAACGAACGAGCAAACGAGGTAGAGAGCAGAGCGTATCCGTGTTCGGTCGTTCTTTCGTTCTGTGCGATACTCTGGTTCTCGGAGCGGTCGTCCCGAACGAACAAACGCGATGATCGACGGGTAGCCGCAGGTTTCGTTTTCGTCTCGATGGGCTCGTCGGTTCACGCGTCGGGCATGCCGGAGGCGCTCCGCCGTACGTTCGTCGCGGCGTTTGCTACCCTTCCGTACAACGTCGTCTGGAAATGGGAAAGCGAGAAGATCAAAGATCTGCCGTCGAACGTCAGAACGGCGGCTTGGTGGCCGCAGCAGGATCTGCTCGGACATCCGAAGCTTCGCGCCTTCGTCTCTCACGGAGGTCTCCTGTCTCTTCACGAAGCCGCGTACCACGGTGCCCCGACGCTCGTGCTACCCGTCTTCTGCGATCACGATGGCAACGCGGCGCAAGCGGGTAAGGCTCCAACGATTCGGACCTCGGAAATTCATTCTTTGGGACTTTTCCTTGTCCCTGGAACAAAAGAAAATAGAGAAAAGTTCTTCGTTCGTCGCGTTAGAAAATGGAAAGCGTATCGACGGTTAGAGCGGTAGCGCGAATGATTCTTGCCGCGTTCCTCCTAAGTCACCGTGTATTCCGCGGCACGAATCATTTGCTTCGCAAAACTTGAAAATAGCGCCACCGAGCGTAGCGGCGAAACGCTCAAACCGGTCGACGACGTTACCGACCGTCGATGCGTCGTTGAAAACTACCAACCTCTGTCGGTAATCGGAATCTTACTTTCCAAACATCGATTGCAACGAGACCGTTCGCTTTCCGCATCGCAGAAAAATTAGGATACGCCTTGCTGATGGATTTGGCTGGTCTATCGATTGGAAATCTTCGCGAAGGGATCCTGAAGGTGTCCGCTGTGCACAACAATTCGTATCGAGAGGCGGCAAAGAAGAGAAGTTTGCTGTTGCGAGAGTTGCCGATTAACCCGAGAAGATTGGCCACTTGGTGGGTGGAACACGTTGCCAAGTACAAGGGAGCCGAACATATGAAGAGCTCCGCAAGGTACGCGTCGATCGTATTTCATTTCTTTAAACAAATAACAAATGTGTATATTTTTTTTAGACACATGAGCATCGTTCATTATTATTCCATCGACATAGTGACGTTCTACGCTATCGCGTTGCTCCTGCTCCTCTACGGACTGAAGAAGTTCTGCTGGAGGACGATATCGAAGCAGACCGTTAACAACAAGAAACTGGATTGAACTCTGCCAATTTCTCAAATATACACTCCATATATAATATATTTATTACGTTTCGTACACTTTGTAATTCTTCTGCACTAAACGCGTCAATATTATAAGACAGACGAAGCAATTGAAACAATGTCGATAACAAAGTAAATGTCAAAAGTTCTATGATATAACTTATCTTAAGACCACTTTTATTTGTTATTGTCGACAGTTTAGGGAATAGTGGCGCCATTCATGGCGAAATTAAGGAGCGCAGTTACAAGACAAACCTGCTGCTTTTAATGTTGATCAACCATGTTGTACCATGCCGAATGGGTTTTAGTCCATGCTTTTTGTAAATCGGTTCGGTAACAGCAGACGAGAGCGCGACACTCGCACGTTCTCGATTTTTGCCATAAACGATAATTTCAAGCAATCGTAAAGAATGAAATACCGTAAAACACGCAATTCTTAATTATTAAATGTTAGCACAATCGAGAATAAAATGAAATCTGTTTTAATTTTCAATAAACAAGATTAACAATTAAAGTGATTTACCATATACCTTCCTTATTAAAATCGTTTACCTAATTATACATGAAAAATCTTTGTTATCTTAAAAATAACGTTTTCTATAAATTACATTTATAATTTTTTATAGTAAATATCTATAAAAATGAAATGAGCTGCATGTAAATATGTAAGTACTTATGTACATGTATATATGTACGCATCTTCACGTATGCACCTATACGTATATAGTGTATGTCACATATGCACATACCTACGTATACATATGTGGGATAAAATTTGCGTTCAATATAATACATGGTTTATACATTAACGCATTTTATTATATACACACTTTTCCAACTGTAAAACGTTTAAAAAACATAATTACAATTTTATTTAACGACGCATATAGTTACCGACAAAAGATTTCAGTAAATTAATTTAAGTTTTATCAGCTTTTTTGTTGCACTCGAACTCACGTACTAGAAACTTTAATGCTGTATAAATGAATTGTGACTATGAATATTTCGTTTTCAAATCATTCAAGAAAACGCATCTCGTATACGTGTATGTTTCCATTAATTATGAACTAGTTCACGTACATCGCTGCCTGTCATAAACTATTTGCGTCATCTCCAGATATTTGTAGATGAAATTTTTACAAGTGTTTTGATGCAGTTTTAATTTCGTTCTGTTTGTGTTTCGTATAAATCAAGGTGAGAACAGTGACAAATGAGTGACCAGAAAAGACAAGAATGGCGAAGTGAATTTTCTTTTGCAATGTAACGGAAAAATATATGGAATCGTTCTTTCCACGCAGATTTTTTTATACGTATAAATAACATTCGTTCGTTACATCGAGAAACTCGAAAAAAGTAATACAAATGTATTTTAGTTAACCGCCTACGGTCTGCTTCGTCTTATTTCGAAAGTTTCACGAATCAAGAACCAAATTCTTATTTACAAACTGGTCACACTTTTTCCAGAAGCCTGTAGCAATAACGTTTCGTACAAATTTCTAATTAACAAAGAGCCAATTGTTTCTAATATGTAAATGCTTGTAACTATAATTGGTCTAAAATTACATGGATAATAAACATAAACACATATAGACATATGTCACTATGTGTTTCAAAGTGGTATTATTATTGTTTTAGGATTGATTGCTATTTTCTTACTTGCACAAGTTAATCCTAAATTATAGAGATGACTCTTATTGAGGGTGTTGGAGATGAAGTCACAGATTTTTTTATTGTTGTGGTCGTGCTCTTGATAGGCTGGCTTGCCTGGTGTTCTACGAGTATTACAGATCAGCCGTTAATACGCACAGTACTTATTTTGCAACATCGTACACGCACGCAAGCTGTGTCAGAGGCCGAGCTTCGATCTACTCATACTAGTGAATTCTTTTTTGATCGTCATCCAGATATGGAAATAAGAGAAGAATTTGAAGAACCGGTCACGGCTGAGAGCGGTGACAACGAACAAAGTCAGCCCGAACCATCCGATACGAGTAATATACTCTATTCGATTATACTATCGACCTCAAGCCGTACAAACAATTTTCCTATCTGTCCTATTTATTATATAATCATTAACATTAACAATCGACTGTCACGACAGGTACGAACGGAGGAGTTTCTGCTGAAACGGCCAGAACACCAGAGCCAACTGCTACGGAGGAAGTGCTCATCGAAGCCATGGACTCGTTTACCAATGATAACGCTACGTTGATACAGAGGAAAACCAAAGTGAACGCCGCAGGGGAAAGTAACGTATTACCATCGACAAACAACGACACGATAGAATGTCCAGCAGAAAATCTGTCGGCGAATAATGCGAATGAAATTAGCATAAAGCTGATATTTATCAACGACGATCAAAAAGTAGTCACTGGTAGCCTGAAAGAGCTGCTCGGAGACTTTAAAAGGTTGCTATTTTGAAAATTTTCTGTACATTCTATGAATGTAAATGCTACATCTCATTTTATACTCTTGCAGAAGACATTTCCAAGTAGAACTGGAGTCGCAGAAAAAGGTGCGATTAATATTTAAAGGTCGGGTATTGCAGCCTGACAGTCAAACATTGGAACAATGCGGATTATACAATAACTGTGTAGTTCACTGCCTGATACATCGACCTGGGCTTAATTCTGTATCGCCGCAAACGTCGACGTTGAATAATTCATCGTCGATTTATTTCAATCCTCAGTCATTCTTGGACATACCTGCTGGTACAGGGATCCGTTCGGTACATAACGAATGGAATTTAAATGGAGCGTTAGTGAGCATTTTGACGCTGATGTTAAGTATAGCTTGGTATTCTAGATACTATTATGCTCAACTTTTTACTGCAACTACTACGATTGTGTTATATGCGCTCACCATAATATTTGCGGTTTCATTGTTCAGCAACTATTTTCCTAATCATGCTAGTATCAGAAACATTGAATAAATGTAAATTAGCTGTATCAAAGGAAGTACTTTTTTTAACATGATTTTCTAACAGTAATATTAACATCATTTAAACGTATATGTTCCTAACATTACGAAGAGAACATGATGGTCTATTGTGATTTTTGTCGACTGTTCAAAACAATTCATATGAGTAAGAAACAAAACACACCCTATATATGTATATACATATACGCATATACATATATAGTTAATACGGCCGCGTTTTAGTTGAAATGAATTTGTAATATATTCGAAATTAATTTATGTACCTAGAGCAGCTTCTTCTGAGTTAATATAAAGGTGTAATAGACTAAGGGAACCGCATGTTATCACATCAAATTTGTATCGAGAAATATTTTAGCGAGTAGACAATACTTGTTCGTTTCCACATATGTGAAATTACTCTTTGATAAATATTATTCGATTGTTGAATTAGTTGTGTAATAAATATTATGTACTGTGGTTACAATGGTGCTGTATTCGTATTACTACTTTCAAACAAAAGTTTTGTTACACGTTTCTAAGATTGTAGTTTATGTCATTGGATTTATCAATGAATATCAATCGTATAAGCATAGATTGTAGTTACCAATAGAATAAAACATTTGATTTCAGCGGAATAAAGTTAAATGTGAATATATATTATATATTATAATTATTCTTTAGGCACCATTATATTCATTGTTACTGAAAAATGACTAAGATCAAGTGTGTATATAATATACATAATTCATAAACGCATTGAAAACAATCATGATTCTAACTTTACTGTGAGATATACTTCTTACTACTTCCGGAATAAAATTTCGTTATTGTTTTTGTCGAGTAGTGTCAACACAGATAGCGATTTATAATGGACGAATTCGAAGAGAGGATTTGTTACCTCTGTACTACATTGTACTATAGCATTTTGTAGAGAAATGTAAGTAGGAAACATTATTACAGTTGTTTTACTGATTGTGAATAAATATCTATGCTGTATTTTACTGCATTCGTATATTTTTTAATCTACGAATTTACGTACAATGTAAATGCATTTATTTTCCGCGTAGAACATAGGGAAAGTGAAGGATGTATTTAGTAATATTAAAATGTACTTACTTATTGTACGCATTGTAGTCATTTATTATTTTTTCATTATACAAAATTTTAAAAATTACCCATTGTTCTTTTGCAAGAAAATAATTCGATCCTGTGTGAAAACAAATAAATAGTTCATAGAGAAAAGTAGCAAATTAGACTACAATATTTTAGGGTAAAATAAATAAACAAAGGGAAAGAAATTAAGTTAATTTAACTTCAACGTTATACCATGCAAATCCTTTAACGAAACAGGTAACGATTCTGAGAGGTTTACTTTATCGAAAAAATGATTCAACTGTTGTTTCAACATTGTATGATCTAAACAGAAGTTTCCTTTTGGGTTTTCTAATAAAATAGTACCCTTAGCTGTAGAACTATCTACATTAACATATCTGCAAGCCGGTTCTGGTAAAATAGTCGACGACTGATTTGCAGGTGTCCCAGCTTTCATTATTCTTATCGTTTGTTTATGTAACAAAGAAATGTTAGTTATTTCCAACAATGGCATATTATCGATGTACATTTTATAAGGACAGCCATAAATACCAAATAGTAATTCAATCTCTTGCGTTAATTGTTCATACGAAATAGGAGTCAACGTATTTGGAGCTTCTAATAAAATAGTGCCAATAGAACTTGTAGCGCCGTATCTCGGTTTAATATCTACAACTTCAACATTTACGTATTTTAATAACGGTTCTGTGGTTGTTATATTATTCTGTTGCCCAGATTTTACCAGAACCAATTTCATATTCACGCCTTTGATCTTCTGCATCTCCTCTATAATTACGGTTGCTCCTTTCGGCATCTTCGACATATCGTCTTGAGACGTTTTAGTCGAATTCTCGATGAACTCTTTATGACTAACAATTACTTTCGCCAGATTACTATTTTCATCTTGAACATCGTAATACGCAATCGCTTCATCCGACGGAATCAATTGAGCTTTCTTTCTCAATTTCTGAACTCTATTGATTACTTCTCTCGCTATTCCTTCATTATGCATACTTTCGTCCGGAGTAACGTCTAATAGAATCAAAACATTTCCTTCGCTATGCGCTTCATACTGTTTCGATAATTGTTCGGCAGCTGGTCCAGTGAAACTAAACATCAACCGTAGATCTTGTTCTCCCAGTTTGTGTCCTTGCACCACAATTTCTTTCGTTTCAACGAACGTTTGTAACTGTTCGTCGGAAAGTTCCTTGATAGCCTGTGTAACGGATTTAAATTCTCCCTTGAGACGGGCTCCGAGTATTTTATGATCCGGTTCTGCTCTCAGCGTAACACCATACTTCTGTTTTTCCGTGGTAACTGTTAATTCCTTCACGTTAAGTTCCTCGAGAATGTACGCCTTTAGGGAGACTATTTCCTTCAATACTTTGGCATCTTGATGGATTACCACGATTTCTGGTAATGGATATTTGATAGGCATTGTTTTTCTATCTCTCACAACGCGTCCTAATTCGATTACCGTTTGCATGTACGATACAGCTTTCTCGATGTTCTCGTTGATTATTTCCGAGCAAGGCTGAGGTAGCATTTGATAATGAACACTGTCCATATTTGTTTTAGACGGTGGAAGTAATTTTACCAAATGCTGGAACATAAATTCTGTCAAAAATGGCGTGAACGGTGCGTTTATGCGTACCATAGTATAGAGAACAGAAAACAATGTATTCAATGCTTGCTGGCAATCGGCTAAACCAACGTCGCCTTTGATACGCCTTCTATTCATTCTTACATACCAATTCGTAAGATTATCTGTGTATTTTACCAAGTGCGGTACCACCGTGTACAACTTGTATGCTTGCATTTCATTTTTAACAAACTGCAATAACGTTTGAGTGAACGATAAAATCCATTTATCCATTATATTACTGGTACGTATGTCTTTAGCATAGTCGTACACGAAAGTAGTTTCCCCTTCTCTTTCGAATTTGCCGATATTCTGCATTAGAAATCTAAACGCGTTATACCAAGGTAAAAATACATCCTTTATAACATCTCGAACTCCGCTTTCCATGAAACGTAGATTTTCGGCTCTCACAACAGGTGAATTAATCAGATACAAACGAAGAGCGTCCGCTCCATACTTGTTCACAATTTCTATAGGATCTGGATAATTCTTTTTACGTTTAGACATTTTCTGTCCATCGGAGGCTAGCACCAAACCATTGGCGACAAGATTCTTAAACGGAGCTTTCCCAAATAGAGCAGTCGATATAACAAGAAGAGTGTAAAACCATCCACGAGTTTGATCGATACCTTCTCCGATAAAATCCGCCGGGAAATTCTCTTCGAACTCTTTCTTACATCCGAAAGGATAATGCTTCTGTGCATAAGGCATGGAGCCGGATTCGAACCAACAGTCGAATACTTCAGGTACCCTCTTTAATGGCGGATGTCCGGGTCGTTTCGAGGGAATGGTCAAATGGTCTATGCTCTCCCTATGGATATCCGTTACCTGTGAATTCGTTAACTCTTCCAATTCCGCGATGCTTCCCACGCACACGATCTCCTGTCTGTCTTCTGAGATCCATAAAGGAATTGGATTACCCCAATAACGGTTCCTGCTGATAGCCCAATCACGGGCGTCTCTTAACCAGTTGCCAAACCGTTTCTCTTTAACATACTCTGGCACCCAATAAGTACTGCTGTTCGCTGCAACAAGTTTATCTTTCATGAATTCTACTCGAATAAACCAAGATGGTACAGCTTTGTAAATCAATGGGGTGTCAGATCTCCAACAAAATGGATAACTGTGTTTAATGGAACTGGAATGAACTAATCTTTCATTCGTTTGCAGGTACTTGATGATTTCTTTGTCAGCATCCTTTACATATTTTCCGACGAAATCATGAACCGGTTCTGTGAAACATCCACAGCTATCAATAGGACATACCATTTCTTGATCTCTCGTTACGACCCCGGCCGCTAAACAACACCTGTAATCATCTTCACCGAAATAAGGAGCTTGGTGAACAATTCCAGTACCAGTTTCTGCGGTAACATACGTATCGTTTAATACTTTGAAAGCGCCTTTTTCTCTCAAGGACAGGAAATATGGGAAAGGAGGTACATACGCCTTTCCCTTTAATTCCAACCCTTTCCTTTTACCTTGTATGGTATACATATCTTTGGACTTATATAGAAGCTCTAAACTCGATTCTAATATAATGTAGATGTTACCAGACATTTGATCTTTAACTTCTACGTATTCGAAATCAGGATTGCAACAGAGTGCTAGATTACTCGGTAAGGTCCAAGGTGTGGTGGTCCATGCAAGAATAGAGATGCCAGGCTCGTCTGTCAAAGGAAATGAAACTATTACAGAGGGGTCAACAACTTCTTTATAGTTCTGTCCTGATTCGAAATTAGACAGCGGCGTGTTACAGGTGGTTGAGAAAGGCATTACTTTAACACCCTGGTAGACAAAGCCTTTGTTATACAACTCTTTGAAAACCCACCAAATGGATTCCATATACCAAGGATAAAGAGTTTTATAGTCATTCTTGAAATCGATCCATCTACCAATCCTATTTATGGTGATCTCCCATTCTGTTGCATATCGCATTACTATTTTTCTACATTCCTGATTGTAATTCGCTATACCCATCTTGGCGATATCATCGGGACTTTTGATACCTAGTGCTTTGTCGATTTCGAATTCGACAGGTAAACCGTGAGTGTCCCAGCCAAATCTTCTCTCTACGTGGTAACCAGATTGGTGAGCATACCTGGTTATAATGTCTTTAATCGTGCCGGCTAGTATGTGTCCGTAGTGAGGCAAACCGGTGGCAAAAGGTGGACCATCGTAAAATACATATTTCGGCTTGTCTTTGGACTGTTTCAAACAATTTTCAAAAACATCCAACTTCTTCCACAAGTCCAAAATCGCTTCCTCCTCCTTTGGAAAATTAATCGTCTCCGGCAGTTTTTCTAGCATTTTTCAAGGAATCTTCGACTCAAATATTTTACAATATTATTGAGTACCGGCTGGTACTGACGCAACAATAGGGTTCAAAATGTCATTCATGAAAGACACGTTACTGCAGCACATGTAATCTTATCTCTAAGAGGTTAGCGTTATAACACGTAATACGTGTGCCTGAGAAGGTGATATTTCTCTATTGAAACAAAATATCGAGGTTGAGAACCTCATCCTTTAGGTTCAATTTTTTAAATCTAATCGAAATAAATCTTGTTGTCTAATGGAGAAAGTTAATAAGCTAGTAATAAATCATTTATCGTTAATCTTTTTAAATATTACAGGTGCATACCTATGATGTGTAGATATATTTAAAAATTCCATAGCCATATAGAGAGAGAACTTAGTGTCTGATTCTTCAATTTCTCCATATTCTTTTAACTGTTCAATAACAATGTAATCTGAGTCATACTAAATTTTTTTAACTTTAAACAAATTACTATAAATCGATTAGCTTCTCAATTTTTTAATTTCTTTTTCCTAGGGATTGTGGAATTGAAAACTTAATACAATTAGATTTGCATTTATAGAAAGTTACATAATAAGTACATTGGTAGGTCTCACGAAATATACATATTGTGATTGATTTGGTGCATTTTCACTATATAATATGTTGTGTAAATAATATTTGTATGTACATAACAAATAAAAAGTGTATATGCATTGTAAGACAGGAAAACACACATGACTAGAAGTTTCATTACAGATGGTATTTTTAAAGTACAGAAATAATTTACGATGGCTGTGAAACTTGTTGCATTCTTTGTCGTTGTAGATCGATATAAATGGATTGTCTATGCTCGTCAGGATGAATTAGTTCTTCCGTATGCTTCCAACGCCATTTCTTTTCACTTTCTTTGACGCGTCTATGATCGATGTAACTGATAACGCAACTAGTTGGAATCCATACAATGGCACTTATAATGATAACTGCTCCTACTATATTATCTTTTAAGAAACGCATCACTTTGTTAATATTTATATCCTCAATTATGTCCCAGAATCTTTCGACTACATCTTGAATCGTCTTCTCACAGATACCCTAAAAATATGTTGAAATTTCAAACGTATACATTTATACCAATTAGTTAACTAATATCACCTTATTGCAGAAGCCTTGAATGCATGGGGTTCCATCGGGTAAAATATCTTGAGGATCTATGGGGAAGCATGTCTCGTTCAAGCTCATTCTACAGCATCTTTTACACGCGTCTCCAACTGTTAATTAAAATTTAATATGTTTATATTAAATATGTTAAACATGTTCATATTTAATATGTTAAATATGTTTATATTTAATATGTTTTTCAAAACATGATCTGTAAAAGAATCTATGAACTCGTACAATTTGTATTACTCATGGTAATATAAAGAGGGGAACATACTTGTGTCACACATGCAACTTTGCAAGCCTTGTGTCTCGCAGTACGGTACACACTTTCCAAGTCTGCATTGACCTCTCTCGAGACAACCTGTTCCATCTTTCATAGGTGGAGATCTAGGACATTCACTGGACGCTCCTGTGCAACGTGATTCTTGTTCACAAGTAGAATACTGAGCGTCTCTACACTTGATGCCCAGTGGCATGAATGCACATCCTTGGCAGCAAGGTGAATTCTTATCGCTGAAATTAATTTTTCATGTTTATCAGATTTCAAAGAGAACTGAGAAATTATATTGCTACACACCTACAAACCGCTCCTTGACTAATACGTAATTTACAATTTTTATCACAACAAGCATCATTATCTTCAGTCCCAAGCAATCCAGCATCGCATTCTTCATCTCCTTCAACGCGTAGATTACCGCAGAACGATTCTTCCGGTTCAGAGAAACAACGACCCGATTTCGCTTGTAGAACTTTCCGAATGGATCTTAAACTACAGGGTGAAAAACGCTACACCAATAATATAATTAGTACTTTTCTATCTCAATTGCAACTAATAAAATTTAAATAAAAATTTCTTTCCATCCTTTACGACTTTAATCAATACAAACTAATAAATGTATAAAATCCGCTGTCTCATAATAATTTACCTTATTATTCACATCGTATCCGCTAACGCTATATGTATACATTAAGTACGAGCCTCCTTCTCTAGCGCTCGGACTGCATTCCTATTAAATTTTTACAATTTTCAAACGATTAAAAATTTATAGTGGTAATCACTTTTCCCTTAACGTTTTGATAAATAATGATTAAATATAGATGGTCTACCGTCACATCTGGATCATGCTCAGAACCCCAATTATGCCCAAATTCGTGTGCAGTGACTAAATCAGCTTCTCTGGTGATTACCCTTTGCCCATAATGATTTCTACTAGAACTTAGTCCTGAATTAAGGTACAGTGTGTAGCCGTTCTTAAAGTATTCTGTAATAGTATTCATTGAAATATGTGATTAATATTCATGGATAAGAAATATTAGGTCAATGCAGAAATTCGCATCCGATTACTTGTTGTATTTGAACACGAAATCGGACCTGAACTTTCGCGTCGATCTGATATGTTATAGACTATGTCTGTTAATATACCCGGTGTACAAATTCCACCCACTGAATTTCTACGAGGTGAGCCTACGTATGCTAATCCCAGTATACCACCTTCAAATTTCAAGTCAGTGAATAAATGAGCTAAGCAAAAATCCTTATGACTGTATTCCCGGCTGAACACCTAAATACAAAATGCACGCTATCGTAACTGTATTATTTATGAAACATTTTAAACAAAAATCGAAGGATATACCTCTAGTAATGTGCGTACGTCCCATTTTTCTCTGACCATATTATAATGCGTTTCACCGCCTCTTACGCGAGTTGGTTCGCTATGTACAACGATTTTCTTGATAACAAAACCCATTCCTTTAAAACCATCTTGTTCTTGTCGATCTTGCCACAAGGTATCGTTATAAATTTTATGTACTCTATCGATTAAACTTATCTACGAAGAATACAATGAACGTTATCGTGAAATAAGATGAAGCCACAAATGTTGAGTTTTACCAAATAATTTATTGTTGTTTTTGTACTTCTAGCACCCATTTCTTGATAAAAACGAAAGTCAGCGACTAGTAATAAAGGGCATCTCGTTTTCGTAGGCGTATATTCATATGTCTCTGTTTGCCTTTTTATTCTGGTATGTTTGTCTTTTATAAAGTCTGCTCGTTCTTTGATTTCTTCCCCATTATCTATTGGAATATCTGTAACGCACACAATCAAATGAATAAAAGCAAAGCATTATACAGATGCATGTATGACAAAGAGTGACTGACCTAATTCTTCTTTCACGTATCCACAAGTTTTAGGTGCACCATGAGTATGTCCCTCCCCATTTTCAATATGCTCCCAACTTAATTTAACGTCTGACGATTTATAAACAATCATTGTTTCGTTACCTAAATGAGGCAAATGCCTCCAGGATGGCTAATACATAAAATATTTGTAATTACTGTATGAATACATCATTCTTATACAAAAAAGAGGATCAAAATAATACCTCAATGTGAAATGTTTCATCGGCTATTGTAATACTGGCAGTAAGAATTCCATCATCTATATGCACTTGTGCATGAGAGTCAATTTCACCGAACACGCGTCCATGATAAAATCTTTCATGATCTGAAATATTAAAGTATATTAACACGCACTGCATAAACAAACGTGTGTTACTTTACCTAGATGAACAGTTTTCTCTTCTCCATTGCCATTGACTTCGTACGCTTTGAATTTCGAATGAATGACTTCTTTTCTCGGTGTTAAAATTAAACGAAAGTATCTGGACAAGAAAAAAGTAATTTTTAGTACTTATACTTGTATAAAAATGATTGTTCAATTAATTTATTTTATAATGTATATTAGGATTTATATATTTTTGAAAAATTTACATCAAGAAAAATAGTTTCTAAAAGATAATTTTTTTTATGAATCTCCAGTCTAATTTATAATAATAATTTATAAACAACAATAATCTTACCGTCCATGAGAATAAAATTCCAATTCGCTTATTTTATTATAAGGATGATAACTGTGTTGAATACCCCGTTTTACAATTTTGTGTTGCAAATGAGACAAATGAAGAGTTTCATAGTATTTCAGGTTTCTGTGGAGTCCGTCTACAATAACATCTTTTTAACAATAGATTTCGGAATCAGAATTAATCACACAATGAATTAATAATACATTAATGATAAAGAATAAACTTACTACTGTGGTGAATAACAAAACACATGCAATATATCAAAAGAATAATTTGAATTTCCATGTTTCACGCAGACGTCTTATAATACTGACATATTCCTGTTTTATTGCAGGGTTCCTAATTCATGTTGCACATATATGGTTTCCCTTATTTTTTCTATATCCTCTCAGATAGGTTCCCCAAATAAATCAGTCATTCATTGTCAAACACATACTGATATCAGCTGATACCAAACACGAGAGTGTACACATTTATGTTTCAGTACATCTAATGCTGCACCAAGCGGTAAATGCAGACACTAATGTTAACACTGATTGCGTTAATTAACCGCTCGGTGCATTACTGTCGCTTGTACAACGATTAAAAGCACGATCACAAACTCCTGATAAATATTACATCTAGTACATTTCATATTCTTAAAATATAACTATAAAATTTCGTTTATAAATTAGCTTGACTTTAATTGCATAAGCCCTTAAAGAGGAAAGTTACAATTTTTATTTGTTCACAAATCTATAAAAATGATTATTTTAGGAAACTCTTTCCTCCGCGAAAATGTCGTACGCGGTTTCGCATTATTCGAGTTACTAACAAAATAGACGGACGAATCAAAGCACAGCTATAGCGAACGTATTCCGGCGCCGTGATAGATCTCGCTGAGCATACGAGTATTACCATTAGTCGAGCTGAACGACGTCTGTTGTAACCGTACTCTGATCGGTCCGTCTTTTTCGTTGATAACTCGAAAACGAAGCAGCAAATTGAGAATTAACAAAGGAAAAAGTTTCTTGGAATAACCCTATGAATCACCCCTTTCAAGGACCTTGAACATTTTTAAGACACCCTATCAATTAAATAACAAGAGGCTAAACTATTATTAAATTTTCTTTGGAAAAAACTTTTTGAGTGAAAACCATCAGAATTATAGGATTATTTTTTAATATTGTATTTGTCACAATGGTGGAGTTAAATCAGAAATCAATCGATTCGAAATTTTCCATAGATGCCGTGATTGTTTTACTACATGTTATGCGTATGCCGCATTTAGAAGTCATGTATAAGTCTTCTAGAATGTGATAGAAGTTTCTAGTCGAATCTGCAGGTTCAGCGACGACGATCCGTTCATTTCTGATCTATCAGAGGTAAGAAGTGTTACGGTTCTCTTTCGTCTTGTCACACAAGTCTTTTGAACTTGACGGTCTCGTGTTTTTCTACGACGTACAGTGTCAAGCAAAATTAATTGAAACAAGTTTGCCTCCTCTTTCGTTCAAATCAAATTAAAAATGTCGCAAGAAGCAGCACTGTTGCATTGCTATAACCGTGGTTGTGGAAAGAAATTCGATCCCAACAACAACAAAGAGGGTATGTCAATTTTATGGAAGAAAAATTTGCAAATATCTGCTGTAACTTGAATAACCATATTAAATTTTATCGATCTTTTCATCTTAATTCGTGATTATACTTCCAGACGATTGTATTCATCACCCTGGTCACCCGGTGTTCCATGACGCTTACAAAGGCTGGTCTTGTTGTAACAAAAAGTGTACAGATTTCACAGAATTTTTAAACACAAAGGGTTGTACTAAATCATGTCACTCAAACGTGAAACCACCGGAACCAGAGAAACCTGCGGTGGATAAGTCTAAGATTAACGAAGTAATAGAAGTCATTGCTCAGCCTCTTAACAATAGACCTGTTCTACAAAGGCCTCCTTTCAACACACCACAAGTTACTTTAAAGCCGACTGTGTCGCCAGCCTTGTTAGAACAAGTTAAAGGATTAAAGTCATTGGAGTTAGAAACCATGTCTGAAGCTAACATTCAAATAGGGCAGTCCTGTAAAAATAATACGTGTAAAGCTACATACAATGGACCTGAATCCAACAATGAGATTTGTAATTATCATCCAGGCATACCTATCTTCCATGAAGGCATGAAATATTGGTCCTGTTGTCAGAAGAAGACTACAGATTTCTCTATATTCTTAGAACAACCAGGATGCACGCAAGGGCAACATACGTGGATCTCTAAGGTAAAATGGGAATTTTGATTATTCCGTTTTTGTTAAATATATTCATAATTTGATTGGTTTTTAGACTACTGGTAAAACGAAAGAATGCAGACTGGATTGGCATCAAACAGGAACATTCATTGTGGTTTCTGTTTTTGCAAAGAAGTATCTGCCTGATTTATCTAAAGTTAAGTTGAGTCCTATACGTTTAACTGTGGATTTATTCTTTGCAGAAGATGATTCTAGGTATTCTCGTGACTTAGAATTAAGAGGGGTATGTATTTGAAATCTTGAACAGTCTATCACAATAAAGTATCACACTATATATTTGTACTTTTATGTTTGCAGGTGGTCGACATTGTGCAAAGTAGTGTTAGTATGCTTCCTACTAAAATAGAAATTAAATTAAGAAAAGCCGAACCTGGTTCGTGGGCGAAATTATACTTCCCTAGAGAAGACAGGACAGAAACCCAGAAGAGTGACAATAACGATGAAACCATTAGTGCACAAGTGGAGGCTGTTGATCTTAATGATCTTTGAGCTTGCATGTATATTTCGCTAAGAATACCATTACAATATATGTGCTATGTTATATCTAAGGATAATACTTTTAAGGTGTAAAGAAATATTATTTTCTTGACGTTGCCGCAATTACGTTTCCGAAAAGAAAAACGGGGATAAATTATGTTCATTTTGTTATTTTCATAGAGAACGAGACTCGAAGAATCACTAAACATTCATATTTAATGTATTACCTTTTATTTGCGATTCTCCTGGAGCCAAATAAATAATTTTCCATTCAATCATTATTTCATTACTAGGCTGCAGATCTTTATACAAAATAAATACCAATTCTATCGTCTGCAAATTCGTTTCTTCATGAATGATTTGAATAGGCTAAAATTTTTTTATATATATTTATAAAATCGGCGGTCTACTCGTTACATTATTTTTAACATAGATCAGAACCTACATCATTTTAAGCACGGATCAAAACCTTTCTCCCCGGTTTTAGCTTCCAACAACAACCACTAAGTGGCATTATCATCATTCCAGTGAATATTATCCAAACAACTTACATATCCATTAAATGATATGGCAAATACAAAATTAAAGGTCAGCAATTGTTAAAGATTTTAAGTATCATCTTCACAAAAGATACATTTTAGATACTTGCCATCCATGGATATGCTCAATCAGACACTATTTTTTATACAAAATTGGGCTCCTTGAGGAAAGGATTAAAAAAAGATGTGGAATTTGTGTTTTTGAGAGCACCGCATGATGTTCCAATGAAAATTAATTTTGGTATTGAAGAATCAGAGAAAGGTATCATTTGTCTTTCTGAAGACAACATTTTTTGAGATTTTATACTGCTATCGTAAATCTAGTGACTAGGTTATTATTATTTTAGGATATGGGTGGTGGTTCAATACAGAAGACCATGTGTTCAAAGCAACTGTACCAAGTGAATTATGTGTGGGTTTTGAAGATAGCGTAACTGCAGTTGAAAAAGAATTTCGTAAATCTGGACCATTTGATGGTATTTTGGGATTCTCACAAGGAGCAGCATTTGCAACTATACTTTGTTGCATGCAACAGAAAAAGTGTAAACAAATATTATAGTAGTATATATTGTGTAATGGTATTGCAATTAAAATAATTTCTTTTCAGTATTGCAAGCTGCATTTAATTTTGCAATTATTATATCAGGATTTAATTCATTGTGCACACCTCATGGGATATATTACAGTCACAAAATAGATATCCCCTCTTTACACATTTATGGGGAAACCGATCAAGTTATCCCAACAGGTCAGTTTTGCATTTATTAAACTAAATTTCAATGATATATTATCCTCATATTGTTTTACAGAAATGGCAGAAAAAGTTACTGAATTATTCATAAATAAGAAGGTAATAAAGCATAAAGGTGGCCACTACGTACCAAGCAAAAAGGAGATTTACAAAGACTTTTTTATGGAAATGTTATCAAACAAAACCAAAGATAATTGTTAATTGTTGCTTATTGTATCAGGGAATATTTAAAAATGAATACAGCTCACAATGATGTTACAACAATACTGTCAAACTGATTAAATGTATCTTAACGTTTAGCCAACCTCGCGTGACACATCTGCTGTTCAAAGTGGGGAAATCTTCCCATTCAGTTGGCAAAGTGTTAAATTTCCTTTTTTTTTCAAAAAGTATATCATAGACAGTTTTGTAATAGAGTTTATTTATTGTTAATCTATATTTAAGTATTTATCATTGATTATCGTTTTTTTCATTGATACTTCTTATAAAAAAATTTTATTCATTTTTTGTGTATCTAGAATCACCTTTGGCCGGCATATACGGTGTACGACGCATCATTTATCATGTCACCCAGTGTACAATAAAAATTAACATTTTCGTGGATCATAAAAGATATATAAGCATTGGTGAAATATTTAATATTATAAATTCGTTTAGTCGAATTGATTTATAGTAAATAATTAAATACAAACACCACAGAATATGTATACTAGAAAAATCATCAAACGTTTGTATTTAGATTTTCATATAGCAATCAAGCTAAAAATATAGATGCAATAAATTACAACAAACACATTCGTTAACATAGTCATTTACTATCTTACACTAATTTGAAAGTTTCGTAGTTTTGTACCTAAAATAGGGTAGTAGTGTACAAACAAAAATGTAGTAAATCATGCTGTCTATCGTTCGATAGAGCAGTACACGCTAATTGCTTAAATTAGTTAGATTATTCAAATCATGCGTATCCTCGTGAAAAGAGTATTACTTTGTAGATGATATACGTTTCATCTATTAAATATCGAATGCTTAAGTAACTATTAACTATACTGGTTTGTATAGTGTAATTTGCTATTGCAGAAAAACATACGTGCTATCGATATTATACCTTTAAAATGTCCTTGGTAATGCTGATAATAGTAATCTTCGTTCGATGAATTCTACACCATTAGGCTTAATGGTAGAAATTGCTTATAATTTAACTGCAATGTTACTGTAATAAATTCACGGAAATATTTCCTTAGAAGTGGTATAGAAATTTTGTATTTATAATTCCATGTAGTAGAAATATTAATTGTATTCTTGGTATATCAAAATGATTGTTTGTTGAGTAGATTATAAAACATAAACTGTAAAAATTAATGTTTAATGTGCTTTCACGATCGGTGTGTTTTCATTGTACGAATACGATAAATGTCGATATTATCGATACTCTTAAAACTTTCAGACATCGTCTTTTATTTTGTGTTCCATTTAGAAATTTGTAATACTAATTAAGATATAATCGGAAAATATTTGGAGACTATGCAACCAAGTTATAACAGAGTTACGTTATTACATTCTAAGATTTGCCTCGCGTTTACTCAAGCCGACAATCACAAAATTATATCAAAATCAACACCTTATCGCCGACCAATTCAATGCTTAATAATGACTTTAGGCAAATGTTCGAAATCAACGCTTTCTTGAGACTTCATCACGTCTGGTAGATCCGGAGGTAAAGAGTAAGGAGTCATCGATAGGTGTTCGAATCGACCATTTTCTTCGCGTATAGCTAATCCCACTAATGCAGGACATTGTGGTTTCGCTGTTGCCGATGTTATTCCGTATGCGGATAAGCTCGATCCGTTCGACATTATTATATTATCCTTGTTGTACAACTGCTGATTCGCGGGTGGTATTTTTATTATACCTATAATACGTGAAAATGTATAGGTCAGAAAAGAGAATAAAAACTACCGATTAAATAGCGATGTCATATTTTAAATACCTTCGATCATATTTTTAAGTTCCGTAACTGCGGTATGCTCGGTCGCATTAGTAAATATAGTCATGTTCTTTCGTCGAACCATAAGAAATACATCCTACAACGAAGATTTTCTTTGAGGTTATGCGAATTTGAAATAAACTGATGAAAAGTGATGGAATAACAATCGAAACTTACCATTGTATGTTTAATACTATTAGAACTAACACTGACAAGAACGACTATTACGCGCAGCTTTCGATAAGACTTCTTCGATTATTGTTGTGTTGCTGATTCACAGGTTATAGTGAAAAATTTAAGTAAGGGAGAAGACAGTCATGGACATCTGTGTGATATAAAAGAAGCTTCGCGATTGGCTTTTCTTTTCAACCGCATACATGCACAACATGCAAAGAATTATCCAATTTTTCAACCATCTACACGCCTCGAGAATTCCAACCAACACTCTGACGATGCGCCGATGGTTCGAACCGATAAATTGCCTTGCATAAACGACAATCCTTTCGAACCCTTAAAATTAATTGCAAGATAAAGCTAATTAGTCTAAGTTGGTTTTTACCATGAATAATACACACCGTTTCTCAACGATAATGCAAATAACAATACCACTGAATTGAAAATTAAATCTTATTGTAAATACGATCGGCGATCGGTAATCGGTAATCGAAATAAATGCTCGACGTTGCGTGCAATCAAACGTCGACTCGACGTCGCGACGATATATTTGAGACAATTCTTCGATTCAAGGCCGTCTCTCGATATCATGACGAAGCAGATCGTTGAAATACACGATTATTACTATATTAGAAAATTAGAAAATGTCACGACGACCCTAATTTTCTGTTGATCGATCGAATAATTTTTGGCTACCTTTCTTAAATTGCAATTTCTCGCTAATTAAATGCAAATTAATTTTCTCATTGTTCGAAAGAAGGCATTTTTATGCCACACCGAATCGGAAATGGCTGAGAAATTGTAGGGATAAATTTGTGACGTATCCTGTAATAGTTTGAACGCCTACAAGATAGATGGAAAATTATCATCTTTGGAAGATAAATTTTGTCAGGCCTGTCTAACCTGTAACCAGACTTTAAATTGCTAGCTAATCCGCGTTGTAAATACTTGCGAAAATGCAAGTATGCGAGTGCAAGGGCGAGCGTATTTATCTTTTAACGTTCCAGCATGGTTGTTACGTGCGTTCCAAGTTTTTGATA
Source organism: Agapostemon virescens (assembly GCA_028453745.1). Classification (NCBI taxonomy): domain Eukaryota; kingdom Metazoa; phylum Arthropoda; class Insecta; order Hymenoptera; family Halictidae; genus Agapostemon; species Agapostemon virescens. The sequence continues at coordinate 13,270,307 of CM052095.1, read as the reverse complement.
TCGATGGAGTGGTCGGGACACGTTGATAGGATACGTGTGGGTGTACGGGGAGCCTAATTTCCGTGTATCGGTGGTTCCCAAGGGAAGGTCCTTGGCCTTAGCGTCGAACGTTCGTGAATGAATTTCCCTTCCGCAATGACGTCATTGGTGTTACCATCGGCCCGGCAGAGGTTCGTCCATGAGAAAAGCGCGATCTATGAAGAAGCGCTTGCGCTTTTCGGAACGACCCCTGTGCGGCGCTTGCGAGCTTTTTCGTTAGACTCCGGTGGAGGCTTCGATGCCTTTTCGGTCACAACTCGAGGTTTCCCAGCGACGAGAACGAGATGTGACCGTGTGGCACCTGTTGTCGGACCACATCTTCCTTAGAAAAGTCACGCGAAATCATGAGCTCGTGAACCAACGTCGCCAAACAGGGGACGGTCGTATATTACGATACTCGTGATTCCATCGCGACGCATCCTGGTGCACGGGTGGATCGTGATCGAAATTTCGCATAACCGTGCGACGGTCCTCGGAAACGGAAGCTAATAGTTGCTAAAACAAAGGTATCGTTTCCGTTTGTTTGTGTTATTGTTGTTTCGTGCGATCACGTCCCGTGTGCACGAGCACGCTTCACTTTCGATTGATCGATAACACCGTGAATTAGGTCGTCCACGAGACGCGCCCCGAATTGTGGAAACATACGTGATAAACCTGAAGAAAGCAGAACAGATTCCGAGGGTGTATATATACATATATATACACACACACACATACACACACACAGCAGATATATATATATATATATGCATATATATGCATGTATATCGGTGTGTTCGAACGAGAGAACACCGAACGACGCATCCGACGATCTTACATGCCTCTGATCCACGTTCGCGTATATGATGAAATTACAGCTGCTCGTTATCGAAACGGAATACTGCTGGAGGAAAGCGTTGCTTAGGTAAGCTGGCAACATTTTTCACCGAGCTGCTTATGCGTTCAGCACTTGTTCGTTAAGCTTGTTTGCCAATACTCTTCGTGTAGAGACGCTAATCGTATCCAACGTAATCGCGCCATGTTCTTGCTCCAATAATACTTCATCGGATTATTCGAAAACACGGTTACCAAACAACGTCGTCGCCGTCGTCGTCGTCGTCGTCATCGGTGAGGCATATCCGTCCGTGGTGTGCCACGCATTTTCTACACGTTTGTTCGACCGATCGGTGTCGACGCGTTCGTTGCAAACGTTCTCGATCCTGTGGCTATGGAACAACTAGTGCGCATTTTCACAAAAAAATCGACTCGTATTTACCGCGCTTTTCCTGTCGGCAACGTAAACACCGCGCGTACCAACGGTCGGTAAAACGAGGTCGACTTCGACGAGTTTCGATCGATTGCCGACCAGGCTCGTGGCGCTCGAAGAATCGGATGGATATTGCGAGATCAAAGCTTCGACGATGATTCAGAACGCTTCGGGTTTCTCGACCCGTTCCTCTCGGTCTTCTCGTTCGTGGCTGTCTGGTCGACGCCATCTTATTTCTTCTTTTTTGTTTTTATTTTGTTGTTTAAGTGTCAACTTTTCGGGATTGCACGCGATCCGAGTATACGCAAGTGAATCCGCGGAGTTGCGAGTGCGGACACGGCAAAAGTGCGATGAACGAACGTTGAATCGTTCGTCCGGGACCGAGCATATACTATGATTAGTGTGGAAAACGCGATGAGTTTGCGTCGTCGTAACTTTAGCCTACATCCCTGAAAGATTGCGAGCCATAAAGAAGTCGTTAGCCATCCAAGTGTCCATGTAAAAGTCATTCACTAGACAAAAAAAAACTCTTCCCCCTTTGAAGTATTGTTGGTTAGTTTATGTGTTGTTTGTTAAATGTGATTTTTTTTTTCTCCGTTGAATCTGAATCTCTCGCCTTCCTGTTGCACGCTCGTGGACGGGCATTGGTCTCGAATGAGTCCTCGAGTTCTCGTGTCTCCCTCTGGCATTTTTTGGTTATGTTCTCTATTACGAATCACACGCTTCTTTAGCACGTACCGAAAGTAGTGGAGAGAATAAAATGATATACATACAAAGTAGTGCGTGAACGTAGCAAAAGTAAAATGCACAAGTTAAGATTGCCTGTCAAGGTCGAATTGCCCAGTGCTATAACAAGGTATGGTGGATATTTGATCTAGAGAGTACTTCGATACTGTTGCTCCTACTTCTCTCTTACGTTTTTCCTTACGCTATAATAAACCTCTGTTGGCATGGTGCCGTTTAAACTAGTCGGTAGCCAGATTGTAAACAACCGTGCTACAACGATGGCCGAACCGAGAATCCGAACGATCCACGATTTTCTTCCAAAAACACGTTGCGCTGCACGATTTTCTCTCTCGGATACGAACCGGATACGAACCGGATACGCGGTTCCATCTATTTCCATCCTACAGCGTAATCGTTCGAAACGGAGGATCGTTGTTGCACCGTTGAACACAATTCAACGGCTGTTCTCTTCTCTTTTTTTTTTTAACGCCACCATTGTTCGTTCTTAACGATTCGCTGGCTAGAATATTTTTTAATAACATTGTATTTCAAGTATCTATTTCTATTATACAGGCTGTTCGAAAAGTGTTCTGGTTCGTTGAAAGGGAGGAGATTTTGTGGGGTTACTCCGAGGATTTCCGTATTTTCTTTCGTTACCGCTTCTGCTCGAGTTATCGATGAAAAATACGGACCGATCAACTGCGACGGATCCTGGCTGTCGTCGGTAGAGTCGAAACGTATCCGCTGTAGCCTGTAGAGTTTCGATCGGTCCGTGTTTTTCTTTGTTCGGCACGAGAAAATGTTCCTTGGAATCGCCACGGGAATCTTCCGTTTTAAGCAATTCGAACGCTTTCGGGACACCCTGTACATACTGTTTTTCCGCGTTACGTATGTTAATAGCGAACGCGAGAACTCGTTACTCATCGCCTAATCTATTCGAGTATTATCGGGGTTCACTGAATCGTGAATATCGACGCGCACGTTCCGATCATTCTAGAAGCGACATTGCGACGTGAACCAAACTTTTAGCAGTCCAAGTGTAATTAATTTACCGGAAATATTTCGACGAACGTAAACGATGTAAACGATGGTTTAACGCTTTATCGATTTACACGGTATATTATAAGGAACAGCGGCTGGACGATGTACGCCTGAAATATCGGGTTAGCGAATAACCGATGATTCGATGGTCTGGCGTCGTTGACCGTCGTGAAATTATTGGTTCAGCCGTTTGCAAGATATCGGATCGAAACGTTTACCAAATTTACCGAATTGCCAACGTTCGTCGCGTTCGGATCCAGCGAAACCATGACAAAAGATAATCAATCGGGCCGATGCTTCGAGGCGTTCGTACAACGAAACAACGCGTTGTTCCGACCATCGTTGACCGCTTGTTCTTCTCCTGTTAATCGAGCCGCAATGTTAAGATGTTTACGCCGCCATTCTTATGGAAAGCAAATGGCCTTGACAGTCATAAAACCTAATGCAAGCTGCATGATCCTGTCCGTATTTCTCTCTCTTTCTCTCTCTCTCTCTATTATATACATATTATATGTATATAATATATATATATATATATAACACTCCTACCACCCAGTTTCTCGTTTCCAGCGAATACGTCGAACCTTTCGCGTAGTTTCCTTACGGACAGCCAACTCGGTGACTCTCGTGTTCCCCCGGGGGGCTTTTCGCAACCGTAGTTACCAATTTATCCAAGTAAGTGTCGAAACTCGGAATTTGACCGTTCGAAAATCACACGGATACAGCCATTCTACCGACGAACCATCTTGTCGAATCTGTGGGCAATATCCTCTTTTTTCAACTTACAGAATAGGCAATCAGTTTTTATTCGTATTATAAAGAGGGACACGGTGAAACGAAAGTGGAACAATTTATTACCAAACCGCACTTTGAAACCAAAGATGCGCGCATCCTAAAAATCTACTGCAAATTCGAACGTGTTGAATTTGTTAAATTTTTAGTCCGGTGACCGGTGTTGGAAATGGTAAATCGGTACACGGTGGTAGAACGTTACGATCGACGGTTCGCTTCTTTCGGCAAATACGGTCGCGCGGTCGGAGAAGTTGATACGAGGCAAAGCGTGTTATCGTTGTATCGTTGTATCGTTGTATCGTTATTCGAAAGCAAGAAACGGAAATTCGTGATCGATCGGTCGCGAGGAGTTTACGGTCGGCTGTCGAAGGGCGACGAAGGTGCTCGCCTCCGAACTAGTACGAACCACCTGTCGTACGCGTTTCCGAGTGCACGCGTCCTCGTGGCGGATCGAGTGCATGTGCACCGAGCCGTCTCGTCTCGAAGCCAAGCGCGGGCTATTCGATTCGAGCGGCCGCGTACGTCGCACGATCTCGTTGCGTATTTTTGGCATCCGTCGCGAAACCTTTTCGTGCTCGCTCAGTCGGTGTCCAGCCTCGCTGTGCGCATCGAAATCGGTCGCGACGGTCTCGCGTAAAATGGCTACTCGTTTGATCTCGCGCGTGCAAAACGGTGTTAAATGGAATTTAGCCGGAGACTAGAGATTTACCGTTGTCCGAGCAAACACCGAAGACGAAATTATGCTGCCGCGAGGGTAGGTACACGCGACGGTGAACGCGACGGTGAACGCGACGGTGAACGCGATCTTGTCTCGAGGCGAATCGATGGAGAATTTGTCGACGACGAGATCTCAAGGTTGTCGCTGTTTGCTCCTCTTTTCCATAGGGGGTCCTACGCGCGTACAGTCCCAAGAAGGATCGAGTTCCTCGACAAACGAAATCCCTGGGATCGTTCCAACAAACTTTTTTATTTGCGAAAATGTCGTGTCGTGTCGTTTCGTTTCGCGGCTTCGTTTTCGAGCTATCAACGAAAAGAGAAAAAGAAAGGAAAGACGGATCAATCGCGGAGCGCGGCGACGGGTCTCGTAGCGGCGCTCCGATCGCTTCGCGGTTTCCTTTAATAACTCGACGACGAGGCGTCGAATCGCGAATTGGCAAAGGAAAAAGTTTCTCGGAATAACCCCGAGAATCGCCTTTTTGAAGGAACTCGAACATACGCGGCATACGGCATACGTTTTCGTTTCAAAGTAGAATCGGTCGGCTCGATCAGTTTGGAAAAGGTACAGGCGTCTTTCGAATTTGTCGTTGAACATTGTGGTTTACGTTCGACGGTTTTCCGCTGCCATCCGCGCGACGACCGGGCCAATTTTTCGACGTCACACCTTTCGAATAGTCACCGTTGGAATCCGAATTGCGTCGGAGATCGATCGCGTCGTTGTCACGAATACGCGTAGACGTTGTCGATGCCGCTCGTCGAGGCGCCAACGACGTTCGCAACCGCGAACCTCGAGACGATCGTCGTTCGAGATCGTTCTCCGGATCTTCTCGACGCGAACGACCACGCCCGCCTCCTCCGTTCGTCTCTGTCAGTTTTCAACGATTTCCATTAAATTCGGTCGAGCATCTTCGACGATCGAGGGTCGCGTTTGGTCCGCGAGGAGCTGCCGACCAAGCGCGTATCGATGCACACGTAGGACGACTATAGTACTGTTTTCTGCAATATGGTCGCGCCGCTCTTTACCGGTCGCATACCGTAGCACAGTCTCTCTCTCTCTCTCTCTCTGTTTCTCTCTTGCTCCCTCTTTTCTTCGCATCGGTCTCTTTTTCCGTCTTCCTCCTTTTCCCCTGCCTACTTTACCGAGAGCTCCGTGGCCTCTGTAGTATTTACGTTGAGCGCGAACATGAAGCCGGTGCAAACTGTTATTTTGCTGGACGCGTAAGTAGAAGATTCTGCCGAAGCACAGATTTTCTTAGCTCGCGTTTCTCTTGTTGCTGGATTCCGCGACGCGAAAGCGCGGCGACCCTGTAACGTTACCGATCCTCGGCAATACGTAGCAACGCGCCTGGACGTTCGTTAACCATGGAAAACGAGACGGACGCGTCGCTCGTATCGCTGTTCCTTCGTCTCTTACCGTCGACATCGACGTCTCTTTCGCCCCTCGACGCGCCCGGATTTACGTTTGCCGTGTAATCCGCGGTGTTTCGATCGCAGAGCGAGATTACGAGTTTTCGCCGGTTCGTCGACGGCGATGGACAATTTTACGAGATTCGTTTTCCGATGATTCGCGCGTTCGATTCGTTCGATAGGATCTTTGAAAATCTAACCGCGGTCAACCATCGGTTTCTCGTCTTTTTACGATCGCGTTCGTTTTTCGATCTCGCCGAACAAGACGATTCCTAACTTTGCCTAACTCCGCGAGACAATGGTTGAAAGAGCAGCGTGGCTTGTTTTTCCTAGACCCTGTCGCAGGAACCGTTTGCCTCGGGCTTACGTAAGCGAGCAATTATTTTCTGTTTACGGCCGAGCATGTGTGCCGTTCGCTGTGAACGTTTTCCACATTTGAAAAAAAAAAAAAACGAGGGAAACGAGTAATACCGTAGCGAACGACGAACGATGCGGGCGTGCTGCGAGTTATCGGTGACGCGTGCCGCTTTGGCTGACCAACATTCTTTTACGAACGGTGACAAATTACCGTATGCAATAATTCGCTCGTCGAGCGTTCAACCGAGTACCGCTCTGTTCAAAAATGTAAATTACGTGTCAGTATTTTCCACGTTTCCGTGGAACTTGAAATTCTCTCGAGTCGAATGTTCGCGACGTTGTTGTTCCGACGAACGAGGACATTGAAATTCCGCGAGCGAACGTCTTCGACGTTGGCCTAACCACCGATTATTTGCTCGAGCGGTTAATACGATTCACCGCGTTGAAAATTATTAGCATCGATTTGTTTGTTCCGACTACGCGTAATAATTGATCGTGACCTCGACCATCTGCCCGTTCGCCGTAAAACAATTTCTCGAACGACGTTGCACCGTGCAAGATCGCAAAAATGAACCGACGCGGCTCGACCCGGTCGATTCTCGCGAGCATCGTCGAATCGCACACGGTATACCGGATATTACCGATATTTGTTTTCGACCGTGGGCCGCGGTCATCGCTCCATCGTGATTAGCGTCGCGATAACGAGCGGCTCGTGTCGAGTAACTTTTTCATATTTGTACAGTGCAAAGTTATCTGTGACCGACGACGGATCGCGAGCATCGCAAAGAGTAGCGTGCGGTTTCGGAGTGGTCGAAAATTAAATGAAGATTCACGGTGTAACGGAAGAGGAGGACGTCTTCGGGTCTTCGAAAGGCTTCGGAGTTCCTTCCGAACGTCGTCGAGCGTCTCCAATGTCCGATTCGTTTGTAAGTGTGTCGATCGTGTTTGCGTTTAAATCGGTGTCTCGCGATCAAAACGGACATCTTTTTATTTGAATTTTGCGCGTTCGCTTCGATGGAAAAGCAAGCGTCTGTCGACGAGTCACGGTGCGTCGATCTGTGCGCGCGAATCGGTGAATCGGTTGTGCGGATCAAAGAGAAAACGAGTCACGAGCCAGGCTCGTTTATTCGTGACGCGAACGTTGCTTCTGCAACGACTGCCGTGTTTTCGCTCCTTTACCGCGAATCGTCGCGATAATATACAACGCTTATACATATGTATACGTTTCCGAGGGAATGCGCGTTCGTTTGTGATTCCACGGCTCGAGTCGCAAACTCGAGAGCCGCAAACTCGAGGGCAGAGCGAAACGATTTTTTTTACGAAACACGGCCTTCGCGATACAAATAAATTTGACAATTGTGGAAACGACTGTTCCATCGATCTCTGTGCTCTTTTCTGGCTGTAAAAGTTGTGTCGTCGAACGGTCGTCGTTTCGGCGGTAACACCGTTCAGCGTCGATTTCGGTCGAGGGACGTTTCCCGGCGATTTCACGCGACGCCTTGCATCGATCGCGTCTCGACGATAATTATCAACCGTCGAGATAATAAATAACCCGCCACCGTCGTCGAGGCGTAAAGGTAACTCGGCGTTTGACGTAACGGAGACGATTCCGATGATCGTTCGGATAACCCGATATCGTTGCTCTCGTTGACGGTAGCTATCAAACAATTCGCGCGTAGTTCGCGTCGACGCGCGAACGCGACCAACGCGACCAACGCGACGAACGCTACACACCGTGGCCGGACACGTGTGACGGTCTGGCGTCATGTTTATTTTTGATGGAGTTCGTAATATTTGCTCCTTTCACCGAAGCGTTATCATTCAATTATGCAATTGATCTAATAACGTTTAATCTGGTTCTTTCGTCGTATCGAACGACAACGGCCACCGTCCGTTGAATCGCTGTTCGAGCTGAACCACCGATTAGCGCGAATTCGATGCATCCGCGAGAAAAAAAACGATCAAGACGCGATTCGACGATTCGGCGATCGGCGAGCGCTCGACGTCCAAGCTTTCCCCCGATCTCCGAACCGCGTTTTACATTTTCTCTATTTTGCAATGCCGACGTTACGCGAACAGAAGCACCCGACGTTGCACGCAACAACGCGATCAAACTTTTCGCTAGCAACTTTCATTGCGCGCACGTTCGCTGATTAAAAATCGATGGAATCGGTGGAACGATCGGTTCGCGCTTTCGAAAAATCGCTCGAAACGAACATCCGAACGTTGTCTGTCGGTTCGTCGCCGTCGTCGGCGCGGAGTCGCGTCGTCCTTCGATTCGCGAGATGCGCGATTCCATCGATTTCCTATACGTGTTTATTTCGGTGCTGGTCTCTCGAGTGCATCGTTCCGCGTACATCAAACGCGAATCAATATTTTATAGAATTCTCCAGCGAATCTCTCTCGTTGTTAAAATCGCTCGGAAACTAGCTACGATCGTTGCTTACAGAATACGTCTTCTAGCTCGCCATCGATCTCGCATCGCGTCGACGGCAACTGGAAGAAGGACCTTATCGATGGTCGCGTTCCCCGAGTGTTTCGAAATAAAAATTGTTTGCACGGATTCGAAGACGCGCGGCGGTCGGTGATCGCGGATACGTTCTAGGTTAACAATCTTGACACCGGAGAGAATTAAAAGGAAAATAGTTTAAATATATCTCCCTCTCGGCGAGACGATAAAAAAGCATCCCGAGTTAATTTAGGACTCGAGCGCGCCCCTCTTCCCGCGACGCGTTAACCTGTTGCTAGACCAACACCGATAGACTCGCTACACGCCGATGCATCCGCAAAGACAAAGACGATGAACGTTTCTGTAAATTGATCGATCCATCGATCCCGCGAAACATTGTTTTCGTCGGTCGAACAAGTGTCCGTGGTGTACCTCTTCGTCCGGCATCGTCGAGATAATCGTCGACGTTCGTATCGCGATAATTTGGTAAAAATAAACAGCGTAACCATAAGCCTGGAATCTTTTTGAACTTCGAAACCTCCACCTTTGCACGGCAGCGTTCGTATTCCGTCGAGATGTTTTCGCAAGATGTCGCAGACGAGAAACTGCAAGCCCGTTCTCCTAAAACAGAAAAAAGAATGTAGCAAAATTCAAACGATAGCGTGTACGTCCACGGTTTGGCGAACAAATTACGGTCATCCGGTGCATCGATTCTGTTCCGATTTAACATCCGTCGTCGATCGCGAGACTCCCTGCGCGCTAATTGTCGGTACCGTAGCGGACGGCCGATTCGACGGTACGCGAATAACAGGATGACGCAAAGTTATAATTAAATCGGGCGAACGCAGTGGCTGGTCAACAAAGAATTTATTGTCCGCCGATGAGAGGTTTCCGTCGATAGTTGTTGGACGATAACGATGCGACCGGGATTAAGGTTAAGCCTCTCTCCCCTTCTCTCTTCTTCGCTCCTTTTCTATCCTTTCGTTTCGTCGTTGTCGCGAATTCGTACGATCGCGGTTATCAAACCGCACGCGAACGGTCGCGGCGACGCGTATCTCTTTCAAATAAATAGCAAATAAGTAGCAGTCCCCCTTCGAATCGTTCGCGCGAACGGCTAGACCGTTTCCCGAGCTTTCCGAGTTATGACGGACGCCCGATCCAAGGACGACGCACGGCTATTGTGACCAAAGTGCTTCTAAAATTATTCCGGACGCGGTTCGATGAGCGACCGTCTTTTTAAAATGGATCGCCGAGTTCGAGTTGCCGCGCGAAATCGAATACTGCGGAGAAACACGCTCGCCACCCGCCAAAATTAGATAACGTTCTACGCGTGTCAACGGTAACGCCGTAACACAGAATCACAGCTGGCGAATCTGTTTCGGCAAACGCGTACCCGCGTACCCGCCTACCTACCTGCTTACACGCTCGATAGCGATCTCCCCTCTTCTCGTTCGCATAAACGGTCTTAGCGTCGATCCTGGATTATCTGCGCGGAATTTATCGCGCGTGCAAAACGCAATGGGATCCGCCTACGTGGAAGACGCCTGTCCACCCACGCATAATTTTTCATCCTCTCCGTGGCAAGGGGAACCAAGTTATGCTCGCACCGTCGTGTTAAGATAAATCAACAATTAACCATGATTCGAGTTAATCGTTGCGAACGAACGCGGCTCGAGTTAATTAAATTCGAACGGGTCGGACACCCTTGGCTGTCTTTCGTCGGCTGCTTCCAACATTTTTCAGACGCGTTCGTCGCGTTGGAAAAATTGACAACGCCGAGTATGGCTTCCATGAAACGCGCGCCATGGTGCGCCACGAGAAATTCGATTAACCGGGAAACCTTTTCTACGATTCTTTCGCGTCGACGACGTTTCTTCTGGTTTTCGTTCGCTGAGCTTTTCCATTTGCGGCATCTATAACGCACGGCCGACGCGTACAACGAACCGCGCGAGTATTCGAGGCTTTAAAAAATGTTTTTACGTTGCAAATTCCGCGACGTTTTCGTTCCAGCGGCGAGGAGAAAGGAAAATTAGAATTTAGCAAAGCGTTGCCATTTCGAACGGTTTACGAAAAGAATTTCAGGGGTAAAAGGTTCGACGAACGGCCTCGCGGAGAGCTCGCTCGTTCTTTCGCGTATCGACGAGTTTGCAATATCCGTTTCCTTCGACGAATCGCGAAACGTCCTCGTGCTATTCGCGGATATTTTCCTTCGTCCAGATAGCTTTCGCCTCGCCCGTTCGCGGTCTCGCCGAGAAGTGTTCCTGAAATCGTTCGGCAAGTATTCTCGACGCGATAACCTTTCGCCGACTGCGATGACAACCGCGAAGTGGAACGTTACAACGAACCGCATCGTTGAGCGTGCAACGAGCCGCTTGCATGCGAACCGCATGTTTCGTGGAACGACGAAAACCTAAGCTGGCATCGTGTCTTGGACAGATCGGATACATCGAATTCGTAGTTGCACCGCAAAATTCATTTCGCAACGATTCGAAATGGACGCGGAGTATTAAATTCACTTTGGTTGAACAGAAGTATCGTATGCCGCGGGGCGATAGGTGTAGCGCTGTTTAATTTAGATATTAAACGTTACGGTTATCTACCGGGGAAAATCCAGTATCGATTCGAGTGCACCGATCGAGAGGTAGGGCCGCGAACGATCCTACAAATTTCAGCGACGCGCGCGCGTTCTCTGCGGTGTATTCGAATTCGGTGTTCAGAGTTTGAGCATGCGACAAGAAAATAGCTCGTTCGCGTATGCCTGTGCACAATAGCTCTTTGCATGCTCTTTGATAATTTCATAATGTTTCTATCGTACACGCGCCGAATGCTTCTCTGCTCGTTGTCAAAACGAACAAAGAAAAACGCAACGACGCACGCGTTCGAAAACCGTCGTAGTTGCGAAAACGATTTTATCCCAACCGATGCTACTACTATCGTTTTATCGCTATCGGATGCACGCGCGTTTCCGTGGACGATCACCATCGAACGCGCTTGGGAGAGTATTCGTAATTTTGTTATCGGCTCTGACCCGCCGGCTGTTTTACTTTCGTTTCTTCGTACCGTATTGATTTTTGTGGTTGCAGCTTCACGGCCTAGAGTTTTCCCGAAGATGCAAGGAATTTTCGAAAAGGTTGGATTCCCGTGCTAAACAACGATAGATCGTTCTCCTTGAAATCTTTTCCGTTGCACGGTGCTGCAACGCGTAGTTTGCAACGCCATGGCCATTCGAACGAATACGTTCGTCTCGCATTGGTAACAGTTTAGATGCATGCGTTTTATCGTGATTGGACTGCGGTTGCTTGGAGCGATTAAGATGCGATTAGAACTTTCTTTCGATAGAGCTAGAGAAAAATGGCGATACGCGGAACTGGTAGAGACGTATCGCAAATCGTTTAACACCTGTTATGTTTATGGTACGTGCAGTCGGTCCGATCATTGTCCTCGTGGAAACGACTTCGTCGAACCGATTGGATACTTCCGATGGTGATACCCTGCCGAAACTCGGTAACGATTATTGCCACCGGAAAAAATATAATAATAAAACCGATCGGCCGAGCAGGCGATAGCGAAAAGCCGAGAAACTTCTTCGAATCTCCAAATGATCGAGAGACGAAAAGCGTGCTTCTCTCTCTTCGACGTACTTTGCTCCTCCGATTCCTCGAGAAAAAGAAGAAGGTCCGTGTGCATTGGGTCTCGTTCGATCTTTCCTTTTCCATGGAATTCGCGATCTCTTGGATCCTCTGGATCGGGCGTGGGGAGAGTTTGAGGGTTTGAGGATTCGAGGATCACGGGATCGTTCGATTTCCTTGGAAAATCCTGTGATTTCTCTTCGTTCGATCGACGCCGGATGGATCTCGCCGCCTGTCGCGTCTCACGAACCTGATCGGCTTTTGTTCGCAGGATGATAGTGGACCCCAAGGTCACGAGTCTGCATAACGATTACGGAAGCTTCGATCGACCATTGGGCGCCGGCGAGGGCCACGAGAGAGACGTCGAGGCGGCAGTTGATGGAAGTAGCAACGGAATGGCACAGTCCAGCGACGTTTACCAACGACAGCCATTGTTACCCGGTGCCCCGGCCAAGGGGAAAGACAAGTGGTCCGGGGTGGCATCGAGCTCGGATTATTATGTCGACGAGGAGGACGAGAAGATCGACAGCCTCGGACGACATCCCGGGATACCGAACGGCTCTGGAAACGGCATAGTCAAGTTGGACATACCGGCGCCTCTGCGAGAGGAGCCCAGGTTCCCCAAGGAAAAATGGAAAACCTTCCTTGGTGAGCATGTCCGAGCCTTCCCGACCTCTCCCGACCTCTCCCGCCTTCTCGCGACGCTGCTTCTTCTTCTTCTTGTCGAGCCTATCTTGTCTACGTTGTTCCGTTCGAACCGCCGGCCCATCTACTTTCAAGGTTGTCCAACGCTTTTGGAACACCCTGTAGATTCCACTTTATCGCGAACCGCGAGAGCAAATACGGTCCGAGCGGCGGTAGGATCGCGCGTCGTGGTACTCGTTTCATCGGCGACACGTCAACGATTGTTTCGCATAAGAACGACGATTAGAGACAAAAGCGTTTAATCGATGGATCGACGTTGTCGTCGCGTCACGCCTCTCGGCTCGGTCAGCTTCGTTCCATCGGCTCTCGAGATGGTCGCTGCGCGAGGAAACGCGAGGAAACGCGAGGAAACGCGCGGAACGGGTTTGTTTGTCTTCGGAGTCACGGCGGCCTGTTACGAAACAGGTTGCGAGAACGTAGATCGAGAACTTTTCCTCTAATTTCGTCGGCAATGAACTCTTTAGGGCAGTTGCTCGCAATTCGTTCGCACGACGGGGTGTCGATCGAGATCGAGGTCATCGCGTGGTCTGGTATTTTCTGCAACGAGAGCGCCCGATTCGACGCGGTTCGATGCGTTCTTCGACGATGAATCGGACACGACCGATTCGTTGGAACGAGAATGTCGGTTCTCCCCGTTCCTCGTACCTTGCAATTTTCTTCGATGAATCCGCGAAAAACGCGCAACGTTCGATGCACGCGCGAAAGCATTTCCGACCGTCTTGGAACTCTCTCGCGCTAAACATTTCGAAATACAACGTTAGTTTTCCACGTGGTTGTCGATGTTTTGAAATATTTAAAAGCGCCATCTCCCACCCTAAATATTTAGAAGAACATTATTCTAGTCCTTCATCTTTGCCAACTAATATCAATTATACACGTCGCGTACCGATATTTGTTGCTTCGAAGTTGTAATTGCAGTCTATAATCGATGTTCTTTACAGTCTGCTTTATGCACTCGAGTAGCATGCTTCCGTTTGGTTATTCTCCGAGCCGTTCGACTTCTGGTAGCAACCTTTCGATCCGTCATGCCGTAAGGGCGTATATCGCGGTACAATCGATGATTCGTTAAAATTGGTTATACTCGGTGGAAAGAATGCCAAAGTAACTTCATAGTTCCAAGACGAATTCTTGGACTTTGATGTTTAGATTGAAAAGAACTATACGGCGATCCGTGCGAGCAGCAGAATTTTTTAGCTGCTCGATAACCGAATAATTTAATTGCTTCGCAATGGGAACGATTCGACGACGATTCAACGAGTGACATGATTTCTGTTGCAGCATTTTTATTTATGGTAGTGAACTTTATATTAACAACAGTGTCCCTCGCAATGGTGCACGAAAGGGTTCCGGACAGAAAGTATGGACCGCTACCGGATGTGGTATTGGACAACGTCGCTGCTCAGGATTGGGCCCTCAACGTATCGGAAGTTCTGATCATGATACTGTCCAACTTAGCCATGGTTTTTATTATTTTCCATAAACATAGGTACGTAACGTGTCGTAACGTGTCGTAACGTGTCATAACGAAATTTTTTAATTACCATAAATATTCACGGTCTACGATCGCGCCATATCTTTCCGTTCGACCGAACCGAAATCGATCGTCGTTCTCGGTTTGTTGCAGATTTATCGTTGTTAGGCGAGTGTTTCTCTTGATGGGATTGTTGTACATGATGAGGAGCGTCACGATGTACGTGACGGTACTGCCGGTAGCCAGTAAGACGTATTACTGCAGCCCCAAAGCGAACAGCACCAGTCCGCTTCTCATTACGAAGAGGGTTCTGCAGTTGATATCTGGCTTCGGCTTGTCGATAAACGGCAAGCATACTTATTGCGGGGATTACATTTACAGCGGTCACACGGTCGTGCTTGTACTTAGTTACCTGATTATCGAGGAGTGTACGTACGAGTTTTCTATATTTATGTTAAACCATCGTCGCGTCAATTCCGGGTGAAATTTTACGAAAACCCACCGTCGAATACGGGCTAGCAATTTACTCGAGGTTTTGCCGTCGAACCCGTTCAAAGTTTCCGTAACGGTTGTGAAATTTCTCGTTCGAAAACGATCGGACGCGGATGGCACACGGACTCAGGATGATTTTCTGTTGTAGATTCCCCCAAAAGGTGTAAACCGATTCATTGGCTGGCTGGCATTACGGTTTTCGTTGGGATAGTTATGGTCTTGGTGGCCCATGGACACTATACCGTGGACGTTCTCATAGCTTACTACGTAACCACACGCTTATGGTATATTTATCATACGTTAGCTAATAATCCTCACCTCAAGGTAAGTGAACGTGGACGTATCGACTCACACGTATTACTATCTTTAATGGAAACGAACGAAACGGTAGCCGGTTCGTGCAAAGGACTCGTGGATCGCTTGTACGCGCGTATCTGATCAAAAACGTCGAAATCTCCTTAACCGCGAGTCGTCGAGCAGCGCGTTCGGTCATGGGGATTTTTTAAAAAATACCGATCTCTCGAAAAGCGACGGCTGTTTCAAGACTGACTCAAGACGAAACCGTTTTAGAATCGAATCAGAAATAGTTTCGAAGATGTAGCCCCTTAAAAAGAAAACGAGCGAGATCTCTCTAGCCACGGAATCCCCCTAAAATTTACAAGCTTGCGTTATACGTGCAATACGGTACAGATCGCTCGATCCTTGGCACCGACCCGACAGGGTCGTTGTATTAATGGCTGCATTCTAATTTTTCCAGCAATACGAACCAAACAACTTTTTAACCCGGCTCTGGTGGTTTCGTATATTCAAATATTTCGAGAAAAATGTGGGCGGCACGGTGCCACGACAATACGACTGGCCTCTACCCTGGCCTCGACGATTCCTTGCCAAACACCCGAACCGGGACAGTTAATGTTCGTCGTGATCGTACGATAGAGGCTCTCGGACAACAGAGTTACTTTTGTTGTATTTGTACATATACAAACATATATAAAAGCTTTACTAGAAATGTGGTACAAGAGATTCGCCCAAGCTTCCGTCAAGCTTTCATGCCGGGGTCTTGACAGAAGTTTTCAGCAGTGTTCACTTCCTCGAGAACTATTATTAACGACGCGAACAGATAGGCCGCGAGAAAATGGGAAACGAAAGAGAGGCAGAGAGAGTGAGAGAAAGAGAGAGCGCGCGAGAAGCAGAGGGGGCAGATAGATGGAAGATAGATAGATAGATAGATAGATAGAGAGAGAGAGAGAGAGAGAGAGAGAGAGAGAGAGAGAGAGAGAGAGAGAGAAATATACATGGTGTCCACCGACTCTGCGACAGCACGACATCTCCACAATCTTTTATGCTACGCGAAATTTCCAATAGACAAATTGTTAGGCTCTCGAGAGGGGATCTTAGTTTTGAGAAAACTGACATGTTACGGATTCCCTCGAAAAAGAAATATTTTGTCGTATCGACGCGTCGCTTACCGTAAGCGATAACGGTTAGCGGGACACCCTGTATACGCGAAAGAGAAAAGTATTCATCATCCGGAAGAGACACGCTCGTACTATCACGTTCGTTATCGTCCAAACGCGAAACCTATTTTTCCTTGATTTTGATACGACTTATACATAAATGTAAGAGATAGGCAACTCGATAGTACTGACGTTTAGTCCTTTATCAGGAGAATTCATACATTAGACGACGAGGTGGGGAGCAAAAGATAGAGGGAATGCGCGCGCGCGCGTGTGTGTGTGTGTGTGTGTGTGTGAGAGAGAGAGAGAGAGAGAGAGAGAGAGAGAGAGAGAGAGCGAGAGAAGGGGGCTGGGGGTATTTCAAAGAGTTACCGGTCAGATTAGTGTACTATAAAACGAAGAAGAAAGGAAACAAAAAATAAATGCTTAGATATCTCTATTTTCAGATACTCCGAGATGTGAATGATACTTAGGATTAAATCGCTGGGCTCAGCGTGTTTACCGCTCGCGAAACTGTAACTAATTGTTAATAACATAGAATCATGTCGCAAGATAGCGGGCTCTTTTGTAAACTTTCGAACAACGACACTACTCGAGAATATCCGGAGGCGTCGCAACGATGTACGCGGGACACAGTCTTCTTTCAGGCCTGGGCGTCGATCGTTTCGATTAACCGATACGCGTAGCAACCATTGGCATATTTTACGTTGCATCGATCGCGTGGCCGGTGATTGCGAATATATTAAACACTATTTGGCCGTTGGCATGGCGGAGCCAAGCGTTGTTTCGCGTAAAGAGCACGAGAGTTGAAAAATCTTTTTGTTACACCGCTTTCGTGATCGTCGACGCGATCGATGGCGGTAAAAGATGCCCGTCGAGATATTCTTAAAGATAGTTTTCTCTATTTTAAAGTACAGTATAAACTTATTGGTGTTAATCTGCCTGGTCTAATTAGATGAATACTAAACGGTGTTAAATATTAATCGCATCGTTGAGTGGCGCCTTGGTCTGCTTAGTATATGCCGCGAGACGACGTTCCTTGTGGTAGCTACGTTTCAGCGTGTTATTAATCTCAATCGACTTCCAAATAACCAAGACGATGTCGTTTTTTTCTAATTACCGTGGAACAAAACGAAAATGGCGGCATGCCTTATTCCGATGAAAGTCAACTGAATGCGTATTAGAATCTTTGCATTTCCAATTGGTCAATTATCGTATTCGTTTCTCTCTAGTTCGTAACACGATCGTAGGAAAATTGGTGTTCCGATCATTCGCCCAGAGATCATTGCAAATTGGCTCGGTTCGTCTACTCTCTCGAGCGATCGCGCAATTTTCGTGGGACCAAGCAGAGAACAGAAACACGTGCACATACATACACACTTGTACGCGCGCTAAAAATCCAAACAAAAAGAATCGTATAGAACCGATTTGAAAGTAATTGAAGGAGATCTATCGTTGACCATTTGATTCCTCGAGAACAGAGAGCGTTTCGATGGCAAGATACCTCCGTTCGCCTAGCTTTTCTTTTAGATGATAGTTTTTTTAAAACGTTGTCGATCGAAGAGACTGTAATGTGTTCTATTCGAAGGGCTTACGAAAAATCATCGACGCTTCGCTGCGTCTCGGGTCGCTTTCATCTATCGCGATCAGATTACTAATTACGCAACGGCGAAAATTCGTGATTCCTCGGAATAAGGACGTCTTTGCATCCTGTATACACACCAAATGTTGTCACGCGTACACGATCATGGAGATGCGAACCGTGCGAAAACGAACGATGCGCGAACGATGCGCGAACGATGCCACTGTCTTTGCCAATTGTTCTAGAAAACCGCGCGGATCGTACAAAGTTAAGACGAAGCGGTTGGTGAACGTTTCACGATCTATAGACTGTGCCAGTCTTTGTGCCAATTTCCGTATTTCACAGGCTGTTCACTAAGAAACTGCATAGGTCGATGCATGACCAAAGAAATACATTTATTCGATAAATCCGCAATGACGCAGCTTTATTTAAATTTGATTAATTAAAATACTTTCACCAAGTGCAACGCATTACCATCGGGCTTGACTCTGATACCGATGTTTCTTTGCCTTTCATAAATTTCCTATTTAGAAATGCATAAAGATGCACAGTCTAAGGATCGATCTTCGGTTAAAGCGCGTCGACTTTCGAACGGGATGCAGATTTTATTCAAAACTGCATTAACCGTGATTATTCTAACTGTGAATTCGTTGGCACAACGTTACGGTATTTGCGATGGCGAATGTAAGATAGTCTGTAAACGTTTGCGTAAAAGCAGATTATTATAGAAAAATTGGGAGCCGAAGGGAGGATCGATCGACGGTGCTCTTTTCGTATCGGTGCACGTAAATTTTTCGCACGGTTCTCTGATCCACCAGGTCTTCTAGCATCTCGTTATTTCGCGATACAATGATTCCTTGCGATTCTTGCCCCGCTCTGACGTCAATGAGCTTCAGTTTCATCGTATCATCGAGCTACTAGCACAAACGCTTTCGGGGGTCATTCAATGAATCTCAATGAATTCCGTTTATTGGCGTGCGGGTACGATTGAATTTGTCCAGTACAATGGAGAGCGAGCGAGCGAGCGAGAGAGAGAGTGAGAGAGAGAGAGAGTGAGAGAGAATGAAAAAAAAGTATCAAACGACTTGGCGGTTTTAGAAATTGCGAATTCTCGTGCATAGTTTAACCGACGTTAACCAGCGATTTGTTGTCCTCTGCACACATGGTTTATTACTATTGAATGCTCGTGCAGAATTTTTTCCGTTGATCGTCGTGCGAGTGTCTCGATGGACACCTTTGTTTTCTGGCATCCGTCTCGAAGTAATATCGCCCATAAAAGTTGGAGCTTTGTAAACGAGAAACGGCAAGAACGTAAAACTGTCTGGATCGACCAGGAAGCAAAACGAAGCGTTTCTAGACGCGAGTCCTGTGTTTCGCGCTCGGAACTTTATCGAATTGTACAGAAAGACACGCGCGAGACGAACGTGGACGGAACTCGTCGACCCTTCGCTACATATTATAATTAAGTCTTTTTCCGTCTGTGATGATAGATGAGAACGAGTCGTCGTCGCGCGATCAATAAATCGTTGAACACGATCCATGTACTCGACACACGACCACTGACATTTCCTCTTTAACTCTCTACGGACCAAATCGCTGCCGTTTTTTCTTTTATCCGATCGATTCCGCGATGGAAAAGCGATTCACGGTCGAAACGGAATTCGTTCGTGGACGCGAGGATGTAGACCGATCGTCTTACGGTGAGTCAGAACGGAAAGCGACCTCGAACGATTCGGTTACGCAGAACCGTGAATCATCCGCGATGCGTCAACGAGAATCGGTTTCTTTCATTGATAGAGTCCATCGACGGATCCATCCTTTAGGAATCTCTAGCGGAAGAACCGTCGAACCCATTAGCATTTTGTTGTACACGTTTCTACCGGTATATATGTATTTTCAAAACTAGAAATACTCAAAGTTACAAAAGTTATATCGTTTTTCTTTTATAGAGTGTTTTAAAAAATTTCGTGGAGCTTTTACAATTGAAATAGTCTCGAATTTCAAAGTCGATCGATCGACCGGATATTGAAAAGAACAACAACGTGATCGGAGCGCATCCAGATTGGCCCGTAGGGGGTTAACGTTCAGCTGCGTGTATTCGATATATTTTATTAAGATTAAATGTGGTTCGTAGCGATTCTTGTGCGACGCAGTGTAACGCGGATAGTCCGACTATGTTTTTCAATGTGCGTGTAATAGAAAACAAAAAGAATATAGCACATAACCAACCGGACCGTGGATGCGATTGTGCCGTTAGTCGAAAAAAGCAAATCAAATAGTTCGTTTTTTCTATGAACAATTTTATTACGCTGTCTTACCTTAACCACGCCCGGGATTTTATACACGAATTATACCGCATCGCGTCTAGTTTCTGCGTTCATTTTGATTTTATTCCGAGAGACGAAAAGCCAAAGGATTAATAGGGACCCTCGAGTTTCTCTTGGAATCCGTGGATCGCCGAAGCGAATGCGTTTGCGAGGAAGATTGTATAGAAACGGTTGTCGTCGTTGTATTTTTTCGTACGATCGGCAAATAAATATCCACGGTTCTCGAGACAGGCGCGAAAGAGCGATCGACGATTCGAAACCGTTCGAAATGTATTCGAACGCTGCGAGAAATTTCTCGTCGCGTCGCGTTTTCGACCGTTCGAGGTACGCCGAGTACTGCAACAAATTTGTTAGAAAATTATTGTTGTCCAACGCAAATTCCGCAGTCCAATTACGATTGATCGGAACAAACTGATTAGATTGAGCGCGAACGCTTACCGTGTATCTGTAACGAAGTAGCTGCTGTTCCTTTCGGTTCGACGTTGTTCGGAAACGACGTCCAAACCATTAGCAAAACCAAGAAAAAAAAAAAAAAATACGAACTGTCAGTGAATCTGTCGCAATCTGCCAGTGAGATATTAATAAAAGCGCGGCGAGCTCGAGCCAAAAAGAAAAATGTGAACGGTGCAAGATGCACGCGCATTGTGTAACGTGCACGCTACGAACGAACGATGAACGATGAACGATGAACGATAAATATTCGTACGCTTCGAGCACATCCCGGGATATCGATCGAATAAGTAAATTTCTTTTGATTCGCGAATCTTTTTAGCAAGTACTCTTCATAGAAATTTCGAAGAACAACTTGGTGCTAGTCCGTGGAAGTTGTGTCCGGTTTAGCTCGGTTTCTACCGATTTTACAAATCGAACGAAACAAGTCTCGTCTCCTAAAGATGGTGTCGAGCATACGATTTTTCTTTTTGTCGATTTAAAAAATGATTTTCAACGAAATCCTTGTTGTAGATCGATTCGACTCGACGTACCGTCGTATCATCGTCGTTCAAACGCGTACACGCGCGCGGGGAACATAATTCACACGCACACGACGACGAAGGGAGAATTACGCTTCTTCCATGAACCGGAAGGACATTGTGAAATGAAGGTGATAGTGTTGTTCGTGGTATACAAGCGAGCAACATTACGGTGCAGAAGCAAACCAAAAAGTGGAGAATTAAACCGTTTTCGTTCGTTGAAAACAATTGTTCACGTTCGTTTAGTTGAAAATCAGATTTAGAGATTTCGTCGAACAGATGTGATTGTACGTCACTTGTATGGTAATTGAAAGAAAATTTATTTGTACAGTTGGCGGTGTGTTTTCTTCAACCCTCGAGCTAGATTGTAATCCGTTGATCTCTGGATGCTTCGGTTCGTTGTTCGCTGTTCCATGTAAATCTGCTCCTACAATGCAATTTATATTAAAGCATCATACGGTTCAAAGTAAACGTAAATCGAAGAATTCGGTAACGCGTACTACTTCTTCGTTTCCTACACAAAGTTTCGCAACTTCGAACTTGCGGATGAGGTCGCTCGTACCACGAATAACGCGAGAGTTTCTGTATAAAAATCCACTATTTCGAAAACGAGAAGCTAAAAAACGGAGGATCAGGGGGTAGAAATCGAAATATCTCCACCGAGTGTAATCGCTTTTGATTGTTAAAAAATTGTTCTTTCAACGAACGCGAGATAAACCCTTTTGCAACGGTAACGATAAAGTAATCATTTCGATTTCGATTTCGATTTCGATTCCCTGCAAACTCTCGTTATTGTAATTAATAGGAAAACGAACGAAGAAAACTCGTGGCACGCGCACGTATACGCGACCGACATACTGTGTATGCGTGTTTATATGTACATATATGTATATGCAGGACATCCTAAAAGTAATTAGTAACAGCAAGAAACGAGGGGTTCCTAACGTCATTTAAAGCAACTTTTTCCTTTGCAAAAATTGCAATCTGTGGCTATACCGAATCTGTGGTTAATACCGAAAAATCACTGGCATATGAAAGAATAATAAGAGAATAACGAGACGATAATAATTTTAAGAAAAAACACTGTTCACTCTTATTTCACAATGTCTAAAGAATCATTACTAATTTTTCACACCCGAAATAATAAATAATTTAGCCGTGTGAACCGTTTTAATTTTCTGTTATGCATGACATCTCACGTTGAAATGACAACCTCGTCGAAATATGTAAACGATACATTAATTTAAATAATACTATGTCAGCACAGAATATAAATGAAACAAATGACACTTGTTCGAAGCATGCAAAATTCGCGTGGCATTCAACGTGTTAATAATAAATAATCGCGTTAAAGAATATGCAGGATATGTGTGTAAGAATTGTTAAAGACTGTCATTAACAGTAAACTCACCGATTCGGTTGTAAATCCACTGTATGGTTGGAAATGTGGACAGCAGGAGAGTGCGTTGACCCCTTACAGCGTATGCTGAACCGATCAGCTGATTCCTATTCGATGGCGACGAAAGCAGACTATCCCAATTGCACTATCACTAAAAACTGACACCATCAATTATTTCATAATATTTAACACGACGAAAGAAATTTCGTTTAAATTTATGATTCTGAACAATAGCCGATTTTAAAAAGAAATACTTAACACAATGTCTAACACAGTAACACAATCCGTTGTTCACACATTTAACACATTTAACACATTTAACACATTAACACATTTAACGCACATAATGTAACAACACACTCGCGACGATCCTTCCATCGGAAGGGACCGCGTAAGACTGACGCGAGGGTCGTGAAAATTTTGTTTCTGTCCTTGAGTGCTTCAAATGTTTACTATCGGGCCGCGATTCATTGTTCTTGGCCGGGCTTTGTTCCGACCGCGTGCCTCGTGCGCCGGGGTCCCAAGGGTGGGTCATAAAGACGACAGTCTAGATTTTGGAGGGGGGTTCTTCGAAAGCTCTCGGGCGACGACTTATTCTGAAAACGGTTCTATCGAGAGATATGTATCTTCCTTCTCTGTTTTTTAGGACAAGGAATTTCTCTGTCCTCTTTCAGCTCGTTTTACAAGCTCGCTTGCAGGAAAACACGACCATCGTGCCAGTCTTCCACATTAAATTATTACACAGAATTATTTAAATTAAAATATCGTTTACCTATTTCGGGTCTGAAAAATTAGTAATTATTCTTTAGACATTCTGACATAAGAATGAACAGCGTTTTTCTTAAAATTATTATCGTCGCGTATTAAATGAAATGCGCAAACGAAGTCGCAGGAACCCCTCGTTTCCCGCTGTTACGATACTTTTGGGATACTCTGTATACATGCATGCATGTACGTATACGTCTGTATACATGTATATGTATATATTTTTACGTGTAGATATTTTTTGGCAAATTGTTGCAATAATTGAGCAATACATGTACACATATAAATACGTGTTGTAAATACGAGAATAGACGTGGCGAAACGTGCTTTTTCGTCGCCCAGGTAGAGATCCTCGTCGAAACTGTTTCGGATAAAAAGAAAAAGGGGAGATGAGAATTAATTAAACAGTAATCAAAGAAAAATTGTAGAGATCACTTTGTATCGATATATGTATATATGGGTACATGAACAGATCTGTTCGATGATTCGCGCTTCTACGCTATTCGTAATCGTCAAACGGATGGCCAACGATGTTGCATACGGTAGCTTCGTTTTTCTTTGATTTCACGTATACGAGTCCTCGCGATAATTTTATTCAAAGGATTTGCCGTTTAGTCCGCGTTAGTTAGATTTGCCTCCCCCGCGTTAATACGAAAAGACGATAGCAAGTTATGATATATTCGACTCCTGTTACTTTATACTTATATTTATATGATATTTATTACGTTTTTTTTATATGTTGATGGAATAAAGTTACGGCAGTTCTTTGCAGCGGTTCTTCTTTATCGTTTATTCGTATCTTACCTTTTGCGCAGCTCTTTGGAGACGTCTTCGCCAGGTAAGTGAAATTATCGATTCGATCGTTCGGTGCTCGCAAAACGAAAAAGGGTACTTGTTGCTTAAAAACGAAAAAAGAAAGTGATGCGGTGTATAAGCGTTTTATCGAATATAACGACAAACTTCGCAATGTATCCGTATCGATTTCAATTGTCATTTCGTTTGGTTAATCATTATGTACCGATAGACAAATTTACAAGTAAAGAAAATAATAAAATTTTAATACAAATTACGGCCAACTTGTACGCGTCGAAATCATTTACAAGCAAATCGAAATAACAATGTTTCAGCACACGTGACCAGCGACAGCAACAGGTAAGTATACGCGCATTTATTAATTGGTTCCACAAAACAACTTTGTTTCGTCGATAGAGAAATACCGAATTACGTACCCTTCCGCATCGTTGTGTATCCTCTTTTCTCGCAAAGCCGTAAGCCGTAAAACTTGTTGACGATCCAGACGCAAGATGGCCACTTCCTCCAAAAAGGAAGGTCCTAAGAAAGAAGCTTCGAGAACCGATGGAAAAACTGTTTCGAAGCAAGAGGAAGCTCCGGGAACGGACGGAGAAGGCGACGCTGCCCCGAAAAAGTCCCCCGCGAGATCTTTCGGCCGAAGATGGCACCGATTTCGAGTCCTGACTCCAAACTCCTCGATCCTCCGCGGATCCTTCGCCCTGAACGATCCTCATTTCAAGTACCGAAGTCGGGGTCGCCAAGCGGCCCCGGCATCGGTGGTGGCGATCGTCTACGGTCGCCTGTTCGAACCGAAAGAATGGATCGCGGATTACGTGGATCAGATTTTAGAAAACGGCGACAAAGTGTTCCGCACGAGCGCCATGAGGAACCGCGTGAAAGACGACGAGTATATGACGGCTAGACTGATCCATCCCGAGTTTTACATATCGAATTACAAGGCGATGGTGTGCGTCGAGGAGACCGGGATCTACGGGAACCTGTTCAGCGAGACCGTGGGCTGCCCGGACTTTGCCGACGGTCTGCGAAAGTTCTTTCAGGCGTCCGACGGTGGAGTGATCACTGCTCAAGGTACCTCGATCGCCGTTTGGAGACACCCCGACGTAGGCTTTCTGTATTTCGATCCTGCGCCTTGCGACGAGAACGGCGTTCGCGACGCGAAGGGAACGGCCTGCGTCGTGCGATTCAAATGCATGAACGATCTTAGGGATCATTTCTTGAAGAGCATGGATCACCGATACGATTCCAGATATTGCATCGACAAAGTCACTCTTCAGCGAGTCAGCGAAGTCGCTCGAGGCTACGTCGACCGTGTTCCGAGCACCGGTCGTTTGACCGTCGACAAAAGCGTCCTGAGAGCCATCAACCCCGTCGACATCGACGAGAACAAGATGGACTGCACCAAGCCCGTTCCCAAAGGCGACAGAGCCAAGACCACGACGGTCGCCAAGATCCACAGAGAACCTCTGTCGATCACAATATCGAATTACAGCATAGACAAGGTGTTCGCCACCGATCCTCTGGTCGATCAGAACAAATTCGACACGGGCTACGATTACGAGAACATGCACGCGAACGTTCCCTCGACGTTCAGAGAGCTGCCGGGCCACATGGCGATCCTTCACGGTCTGACTCACGAAGCCAGCGACGTCTACAAAGCCAAGGGGGCGCAAAACGTGGCCAACTGCGCGATGGCGATCGCCATGAAAAAGGTTCATCCGGTGAGAACGTGGTTCAGGCCAAAGTTGGACGAGATCTTGTCCTTGGGGGACAATCTGTACGCCGATACGAAGGCCGAGAAGCCGACCGTCAAGTCCATGACCGCTTCGGACCTGTCCGACGCGAAGATTCAGCTGGAGAATCGCAAGCTGGTGATCGACGTGGATCTCATCACCGTCACCGGCACCGTCAGCTCCAAGATACCCACGGTCTTGAACTTGCGGCAGGCTTTGGAGGAGTTCTTCTTGGTGAACACGGAAGGCATCCTGGAATCCTCTTCGATGTCCGTAGCGATCTGGAGCCAGGACGATTGCTATTACATGTTCGATCCCAGACAATGCGACACCAACGGACTGAGGATCCGCGAGGAGAGAGGAAAGGGGAAGAACGAGGAAGACAAGAAGAAGGGGAATTGCTGCGTGATGAGGTTCCCCGGCACCGATGCTCTCGCGATCCTCTTCTGGAAGGATTTGGAACCGTTCAAGAAGAACGACAGGTTCACCATCAGGCGCGTCGGTATACTCGACGACGTTCCAGGGACCAGGCCTTGGAACGATTTCCAACCGGGAACGGCGGGAGAGACTTGGATCCTTCGAGGGACCACCTCGAACGAGGACGAAGACTTCGAGGACGAGAACAGAGGGAATCAAGGGCTGGCCATGCCGATAGTCGGCCTGATCGCCGCCAAGGAGACGCCGCCCGCCAAATGGACCAGCGAGACCGTCGACACCGTTCTCCGCGAAGGCGACGCTTATTACTCTTGGTGCAATCCGCCGACCGAAGCGGAGGAAGACGAGCCCCGGTACTTCTTCGTGTCCAACCTGAAGAAGAACTTGTATTACAAGAATAGAAAAGCGAAGATCGACGTGGAAGAGGGCACGGCGATCGGGAATCTGTCCGCGGGGGACGACAGCGATTTTCTGAACCTGCGGAGAGCCTTGACGCGATTCTTCGAAGACTATCAGTACGGGATCGTCGAAACGAAGAACCTGAGCTTGGCCGTCTGGAAGACGATGGAGGACGTCAAGGAGAAGGAGGAGATAGTTCAGCAGCCCGTTTACTACTGTTTCGATCCTAATCCGAGAAACGATCGCGGTCTGGCAACGGAGACGATGGACGAGGAAGAGGTTCCCGTCGCGTGCGTGATCAGAACTCTGTCGCTCACCGTTCTAGCCGGGTCGATCAAAGCGAACGCGGAACAGGACGCGGAGACCGCCGGCACCGACGAATTCGCCGTTCACGCGATGAAGAGCATGCACATCGGCACCGAGCAACTCACCGACGAAGAGATGGAAGCGGACAAGCTGATCCCGGTGAAGCCCGATCTGAACAACTACCTGTCTCTCGGAGACACCGGAGCCATCTTGATGGGCAGTTTCAACCAGGCGAACGAGACCATGTTCAAACGCCAGACCAGGGACAAACAGCAAGCCGCCACGGCCTTGGCCGCTCTGGCCATGACCAAATTGTACAATCCTCATCTGTGGTACAGGGAGGTCGTCGACGATATCTTGAAGATAGGGGATAAGATCGCTGCGGAGAATTTGGAGAACCTTCCGGTGGACGAGACCGACGAGGAAGAGGCGACGCCCAGGACGTATCTGTTGCCCGACGAGATCGGCGAAGAGTTCAACGTGGGGGTGAACAGAATGCTCGTGGAATTGGAGAGCGAAAGCGCGACCGGCAAGATGACAGAGTTGGAGGAACAGTTGGACGGTTTCTTCGAGACGAACGCGATGGGCATCTTCAGACAGGACAGCGTCGCGATGCCGTTGTGGAGAGAGGGAGACGCGTTCTTCGCGATGGATCCGAAGGGCAGGGACAGCAGAGGCGAGCCTCGAGAGAAGGACGGCGTAGCCGCGATTATGTGGTTCACGGATATTCCTTCGTTGGCAGGAGCGATCGCGCAAGTCGCGACCGGCGACGAGTTCGTCGTCGACTCCGTTGCGTTGAGCAACGCTTACGAAACCAGACTGGCCGAAGAGGAGCGGCCGGCCAGGCCGACGTCGGGGGAGGATCTCTGGTACCACTTCGTCAAGGTGAAGGACGGTGTCTGGGGAATCGACGGCACCGTCAAAATGGACAACGAGAGGTTCGACGAACGGAATCGCGACAAACAGACCGCCGCGATCGCGGTGACGACCATAGTCTTCGCGAAGGTCTACGAACCCAGATACTGGACTCGAGCGGTTCTGGACGAAGTGATCGTCACCGGTGACAAGTTGCACTCGAAATGCGTCGACAGACTCGGCGGAGGTGCCATTCCTCGGATCAACGAGATCATGACGGAGTTCTTTCTCTCTACCAGACGCATCAATCTCAGCATCAAGGACTGCGTCGAAGCCGGCAGCCTGACGGCGAAACCGCCCAAGGTTCAGGGCTTGCGGGACGGCGTGGACAAGTTCTTCTCGAGATACTCTTCGGGCGCGTTGACCGTCAGCGGAAACAGAAACATTCCCGTTTGGAAGTTCGACAATTTCTATTACACCGTTATACCGGATCGTTCGTCGAGCGGCTCGAACGACGAGGAGTCGTCGAACGCCTCGAGAGTTCTGAGAGTCGCAGACACGGAGCTTTTGGTCGAGTACTTGATGGATTACCTGGGGACCGACAGCGATTACGAGATGATCGTGATAGACGTGTTGAACTGGAACAAGTTCCCGCCGTGGAAGTTCGATCCCAGCGCGGCCGTTCGGCCCTCGAATCTTCCTCCCCTGAACGCCTACCGAAGAGTCCAGGGCGAGGCCAGAGCGATCCTGCGCGGTTCCTATCATCAGGGGGACAGGATCTTTCCCGAGTCGTTCAGAAACAAGCAGACGGCCGCGAACTGCGTGGTGGCGATCGGTATGTCGGTGGTGAAGAACCCGATCACTTGGACCAAGAGGACCATGGACGAGATTCTCGCGATCGGAGCCAACGTGCACAGACTGACTCAAAAGGCCAAGCCGACCATCGTCAGGATCAAGCCGAAGGACATCGTCAGAGTGTTCTACGTGGGAGTGAACATTTTAACCGCCGACATAGAGGCCAGCACGGTGACCGGTATAGTGGCCGTTCCGCCTCCTCAGCCCGAGGACAAGAAGAAGAAGAAGAAACGAGGAGGAACCAGAAGGGCCAAAGGCGGCGGCAGGTCCAAGAAGGCCAGAGGATCCACCAGAGTCCGTCCGCCTCCGCCTCCTCCGATTCTACTGGAGAAGGGGATTCGGAAGTTCTTCGAGAACAATCGAGCGGGCGTGTTGGTGACCGATCGAGGAGCCGTGGCGATATGGAAGGACATGGGCATCTACTTCATGTACGACCCCAGGGCTCGCAGCGATCAGGGTCTGGCCGACTTCTACGGGACTTGTTGCGTCATGTGGTTCGCCTGCATAGAGCCTCTGTACGAGGTTTTGTTCACGAACATCGACGAGCAGGAAAAGTACGGACGCTATCAGATCTGCCGAGTGATCATCAAGACGGCCAACATCGAACCTCTGCCCTGTCCGGCCGGGTTCAGGCCTCGTTTCGATTGCATCGCTCCGCCCATTCCCGTCTCCCACGGGAACAAGAACACCGCTTTGGAAGTGGAGACGGTGACGGAGTATAATTTCGTCGACGAGGAACTGAGCGTCCTGCGCGGGACTCTGCACATGAACCATCGCACCTGGAGCAGCACCAGCAGAGGCTACCAGAGCACCGCCATAGCCGCCGTTGCCATCGTCGTCGGTCTCCTTCACGTTCCTTCCACGTGGACGCCCGAGTTGATCGACGCCATACTGAAGTACGGGAATCTCTTGCACCTGGACACCGTCAGAGCAGCTCGTCCTGGTTCCAGAAACCTCTCGCCCAGCGAACTCCTCACCGTCTTCATCGTGGGAGACTTCAGAGCCACCATCCACGTCCACAACCATACCGCGGCCGGTCTTCTTCTCGCGTTCGACCTGGCCGAGTCGTTGGCCATGTTCTTCAAGTCCAACTGCGCCGGGATTCTTCACACCACCAATATCGCTGTCGCGGTGATGCAGCACTACGGCAAGTTTTATCTCTTCGATCCCTGCGCGAGGGACGATCAGGGAAGACCCAATTTCGACGGAGCTGCCTGCGTGACCAAGTGCGAGAGCATCATGAAGATGGCCAAGGTGTTCGTGACAAACTGTAACCTGAAGACTCCGAACGTTTACACTTTGAACGCCGTGAACGTGCTCAGCCTGTTCTTTTTCTCCGACGCCAAGACCGGATGTCCGCCGAAATGCGAACAATGACGATTCGAAGCTAAAATCTCAAATCCCACATGTTTTTTCTTTTTACTGTACATCCTTTTATTGGTACAAATAAACGATGGTACACTTTTATCAATTGTTGCAACTTGATCGTTTCCCTTTCTCGTGGAATACATATTCGTTACAGCGCTGTACGCTTTTTGAGGAGTCGAACTAGCTCGTTTCGAATCGCCGCCGCGTTTGGCTTTTTCTAATTTTGGGTGATGGTCGTGCGTGCAAAATGAATGGACGCGCTCGACAACATTCTCAAATTGCTAATTTTATTTATAGGTTTCTTTATGACACAAATCACTTTTAGCATCTACATGAGTAGGAGATACAGGTTATACGAGAATGAATTTGATACAGATCACTTATTTAGTGTAAATACAATGTGTCTTCAATTACACGCTATAAACTAGATACTTAGAAAACACTGTACAACGCAGCTGAAAACTGTCGATGATACTTTACAATATGTTACAAGCATACTCCGTTTCGACAAGAGTCGCGAGCCTGGCCGCGACCGTAACGTTTATTTGTTATTATGCACTTTGTCGTCCTGCAAAAGATGCATACGTTATTCTGGTCGTTTTATTTCGCGATCGTCGGTCGCGGTTAGGCTCGCGTACTCGAGCGATATTCGATGACGTCTGGCGCGGTCTGTAGGCCGTGTTTACCGGATCTCGGAAGCTGTATCACGCTGAATTATTTCTTCTTCGTCGTCGTCGTCGTATTTTTCTTTTTCTTTTTCTTCTTCTTCTTCTGCTCCATCTACAATGAAAATTCGCACGCCGATTTCGCGAGAATCGTGAGAACAGCTTCCTCGTTCTTTTGACCATCGGTGGGGACCGAAACGGACCACCCTGAGCGACGTCGTCTTATTCCTCGCAAAAGTGAACTAATGCGCCGAGTTGCCAGGGCAGGGACCGGTCAAAATCCGGTTAAAAATTGTCAACAACGCTGGACATTGTCTTGTGAGAGTAATACAAAACTCAATTCGAACCGCAACGATGCAACGAAACCGTGGAACCGTGGAACCGTGGAACCGTAAATAGAATCTTTTCTCGTTCGAGCACGGAATCGATTTCGGAAGAACGGAGAATTTTAAACACCGATCCGATTAAAACTAACTTACGGAGCTCTGGGTTAGCAACAATTTATACACGAATTTGCGGCTCCGGTTCTGGCCGAACATTCTCGTTGCATCGTTGCCGATCCAAACGATGTGTTTGGAAAATCGTGTCGCCACCGATCGATTCGTATCGTTTGCGATTCGACGACGAGGGTTGCGATCGCGAGAACGCGTCCGAGCGAACAAAATTTTGTTTCGCGCGCGTCTTTCTAGAACGTTGCAGGAGATGCATCCCCTGCGGGAAGATCGTCTCGAGACTCGTTTCGAAAGAGCTCTTCCGCGGAACGCGGGATCGAAAATACCGAACACGTTTTGCGGAATCGTCGAAGAGATCGTTAAGGAGGGCGAAGAGAAGTTCCTTTCGAAGTTTCTATAGCTATCGTTGATCGGTAACTCGAAGGAATGTCCAGCGTGCAAATGCGTGTAAATGCGTTTAAATGCACTCGGCGTTGCGTCTCTGCCCTCGCAACCCGGCAATCCTCGTACAACGGTGATCGTCGTGTCCCATGCACACGCTCGCAATCGCAATCGCACTCGCACGCATACAAAACCACACTCGGAATAATACATCGCACGGCTTTAAGAGTCTTTTTTCTTTGTGGCTTAACGTCTGTCGGTACTATCCGCTGGTTCTTCCTTTCTTATTTTTCGCGTTCATCTCCGTGAAAGCGATGATCGTGCTTGCCCCGTACTTACTCGTTCGATGCCTCGGCTTCCCGATCGACGGATCGTCCCACGTATCGTTGAGTTATCCTAGAAACTCGTTCGGGCCTTCGGCTAATTTACACGCTGAATCGTCGACGAATCGAACGACGCATTGAATTTCGACAAACAAACAGATTTTTACAAATTGGGTAATTTCAAAGTCCGTGGCTGGTACAGAGTTCGTCGATGGATGGAACCGTCGATCGCGCTCTTCGCGTTACCGGTCGATTTGGTAAGATTCCATGTACGTTCGAAACGATTTCCAATCTCCCGTCGACATATGTTTTTGTTTTAACGTGGTTAGAACTACGCATCGGATCCACGTATTCGATCGAATTGCAGCGAGTCACCGAAGTTGCATTCGCCGACTCTGTCGCGACGATACTCGACGATCGAACGCTTTTATAAAAATATAATTGGGAGGCAATTTTTTTCTAGACGATCGTTCATCTCGAATGTACTTGGCAGAACAGCTGGGACAGCTGGGACAGCTGGGACACCTTGGAAAACGTTTTCTCAAGTTCTCGATCGAGAAGCACCGAGGCAAACGAAAGAGAGAACGCGTAAAAACACGGCAAAAGAACCGAGCGACGAGGCGCGCGTATCCTCGATCCGTCGATCGGCAGGCACGCCTTCGTCGCCGACAGAACGAACTCGGGAACAGAGCGTTAATCGTAAAAAATATGTATTATCAATAATATTGGCATGATGTCGTTATGGCACGTTTAGTTTACTGTTTCATTGACGCGTTTACAGGTTTATCTTAAGTTCTCGCTATACAGACATCGTGGTTTAGCTCAGTCGTGTTTGTGAGGGGGTTCTCGGGGGAAGGGAATAGAGGGTCGTGAATGAACGTCTCGAAAGATGAACGAGAT
Organism: Agapostemon virescens; assembly: GCA_028453745.1. Taxonomy (NCBI): domain Eukaryota; kingdom Metazoa; phylum Arthropoda; class Insecta; order Hymenoptera; family Halictidae; genus Agapostemon; species Agapostemon virescens. The sequence goes on along the minus strand of CM052095.1, from coordinate 13,237,253 downwards.
AACAGAAAGAACGTATGATGAAATAAGGAGGAAAATGCATCGCTAAAAAAAAAGGTTCTTTCTTTCTTGTCTTTGCTCTCTGTCTCACGCACGCACGCACGCACGCACGCATTCGTCGCACTTTCATTCGAATTCTTCTTTTACTCTCTCGCATCCTCTCGTGGTTTACAACGTACTCTCTCGCGTCTCTTCCATGCTCGTCTCGTTTCTTTTTTCCTTTCCTAACAATTATATCGTTATCGTCGGCATATCATCGTTATCAAAGTCCTCCATTGCACTTTCCCATTCGACGCAACAAATGCACCTTAAAATGTATTTATTTTATGTACAAAAGCTGCTCCCTAACGCAAAAACGCACCAAAACGATTTCTTCTCGGGTTTCGCTATTGCTCGATCTCTTTGCTTGTTCTTCCTTTCGTCGGATAGGTTCTTTTTCGGTCGATCGATTAACCGTGAAAAGGAGGGGGTGGGTTTGGGATGCGAACCGTGGACTCGCGCGACCAAACGGCAACGCGAGAGAATGCTGCTCTTAATTATCTGGTTTCAACGATTTGTCGTATTTTCCCCGCTACGACGGGCTTCTCGATTCGATAGGCAACGAGGTTTAAAAAAGATAAAAAATAAAAAATTAGACGCGCATCGAAAGAACTCGAGGCGGTGCACGATTCCGACGAATTTGTCGATTTACTGTAACAACAACCGGTGTAGCCGCTTCCGGTTAAATTTGCAAGATCGCCCCATCGAGCAGCGATCGATTAAACATGAAAAAAGAAAAAGTAAAACAAAATTACAATCGGATAAAAAAAGAATGGTAAGTCGAAGTTTTGATAATTTTTACAAATTGCTAAATGCCGCCAGACTTTGGACATTTGCTCGCGACAACGTAAAACGTCGATTAAAATCTTACGGTGATCGATGCGACCCATCGATTCGATTTACCTGGGCGTACAATTTAAAAAAGAAATTTATTCGAAACTAGACACGCTCCATCTATCAGCCGTGCAAATTAATTCGCAACTTCGTTGATCGCGATGCCGATGGGTTTCGAATTAATTTGTGCACCCGATAAAACAGAACTTCCTTTTATCTTATACGTAACGTTTGCTTTCCGATATTCGAAACTTTCCGCCCATTTCCGCCAGTCTCAACGATCTTATCTTAAGAGAAAATTTAAAAAAGAAATTTATAGAGAAGATCTGTCCAGATTTTCCAACGATCCGGATGGTTTGCAGTGGGAAGATCGAGAAAATGAAAAGGGGAAAAAGGTAAGTCGCGTGGAACAGAAGCGTATCGTCGTGCTCGACCAACGACGCGGTGTTCGATCTCTCGATCGTGAACGATCGTCAAGACGGATCCGATCGAACGCGACGCACGCGCGATTTCTAAATGGAAGCTCTCGATTGCGCTCGAATTTCAGAACAGTCTCTTTTTTCCCGTGATTATTGTCTTCGATCGAAAGCGCGAATTTCACTTTCGAAAGGACGATCGTTCACGAAAGATTTCGAATTTCGAGTTTGGACAGATTATTCCTGAGATTTTACCTAAAAAAAGTTCGTTATCGAACCGCGGGCTCGATGTGCACTGTTCGGGGTACCAGGTAAGTTTAGCTTTACATTTTCATTTGTTCTTTGCATCTCGAAATCGGCGCGGAAAACATTGCACAAAGATCCGCGGTCCGTTATACGCAGGGTGTCCCGAAAACGTCCGAGCGTTTTCGAGCGACCCTGTATCGTGCAACGGAGATCCATGATCCATCGGAGATCACGGACCTTCTAAATCGTACGATCGCGTTCTCGTTGATCGTGCACGGTACAAAGAACGGAGATCGTTCTTCGATTCGAGATCATCGAGTCCGTCGTCTTTTTTCGCTGTCTCTCCTCGAGAGCTGTCGCGAAAACGACGACTACAGCAACGACGACGACGACGACGACGACGACGACGGCGACAACGACAACTCGCGATCTCGTCGATCGTGATCGTCGAACGAAGGTAGAAAAGGACAATCAACGACGCGTTGGAAAATTTGTAGGTATAGGGTCGGGGGGAGGGGCACGATCTAAAATTTTCGTAGGGCGAGAGGGGAGGGGGACTTAAACGAAAGAGATCTTACACGCTAATTAATCGCATTGTGTATAGACTTTTAAAAAAATAACAAATTACATACAGAAGATAGGTATCTTGACACTGAGAGGTCGAATAAATGAATGACAATCGAATGTCCCGCTCTGCGACTACTCGTAGACTGCGGCTTTTACGCGTACGAGACAAGATGGTAAAACCGTTCAAAGGATTTAGCAACGCTGCTCTCTGCCATCCCGAATCGTTCGAAATCGTTCGAAATCGTTTGAGCAGGGAAGCACGCGTTCGCGCGTTTTGCAACCGACGAGAACGGAAAGAATCTTACCCTTGCTCCTTGAAATCGACGCGGAGAATCGTTCTTTGGCGTAAAAATCCACAGTCCACTCGTGGTCGTTTTCGATCCTCTGACTCTCGCACGCTCTCTTTCATCTTCGTTCTCTCCTCCCCTGTCATGCTTCGCACGTTCATACCATCTTTCTCTCGCACTCTCTCTCTTTTGCTCTCTCGTACTCTGCTCGTGTTACCTTTAGCTTATACGTCTGCGGTATAATTACTTTATAGAATATAGTACCTGGCACAGGAACATGACCTCTCAGTCATTGGCATCACAACGTAACAAGGACTACAAGCTGTGTCACGCGCACCTTCTATTCTCGTCGTCCTACTCTCTCTCTCTCTCTCTCACACACACTCACATACGCACACGCTAACGCTCTCTTTCATTCTCCGTTTCACTCGCACAAGATCATTCACGCAACGAACCACCATTATCATCATCGTCATCGTCGTCGTCCTCGTTGTCGTCGTAGTCGTAGTCGTCGTCGTCGTCGTCATCGTTGTCATCATCGTTATCGTCATGATCATCGTCGTTATCATAATCATCATAATCATCATCATCATCATCCTTAAACATCCTGTCCCTAGCACGCAGAATTTCCTCGAGCGGGTGACTACAGCCAGACACTTGGTCCTGAGTATTTCTCATCTTCGAATTTGTTCGTGTTTCTCGTATTTGTTCGTTCTTCGTTACACGGCATGAACGTCCATATCTCCCAGCAGCCATCGGCTGGCTTCCGGGTCGTAAAAACCTGGCGAACGAGCGCGGCGAGGCTCCGACGCACCGTTGTCCCAGACCCTGATCCTTCCGATCGACCGATCGACTCTCCCGATTTCGAGAATCGTCGGGACCATCTCGGGGCGGTCCGGAAGCGTTCGTTCCTTCGAGGACTCGAAACGCTTCTCGCAACAAGCAGAAGAAGCAGCAGCAGCAGCAGCAGCGGCAGCAGCAACGACAGCAACTTTCGGTGGAGCACCCGGAGGACTCGCGGTTCGCGGGTCGGGGTGGACCGTGGACGAGTTCCTCGAGTTCTCTCAGCGAATCCAGGACGCTCGAACGATCCCGAAGAGGACCAGCCACCGCCGCCAATCCACCGCAAGTTTCTTCGGCAACATTCCCCAAATGGCCTCGACCACCGTAATTCCCGTCTGTACACGTACACGGACCCTGCGGATGACACGGTGTATTGCAACAGTCTTGTCACGTGGGTCCGGCCGGGGCTACGTAACACTGATCGCCGGGTTGGAGGTGCCCGATGGTGCTGGGACCACTTCACTCTTTATACACTGTCCGGTCAGTTGGTTCACGCTGAGGGGATTGTTGATGTCGTGGGGATTGGTGCCGACCGGGTTGCGATGCGGCGGAGGCAGCTGGCCCGGTTGTTGGTTGTTCATCGATTGCTGACTGTTAGGGTTGGCGGACAACGGCGGAGGCGGCACCGGGGGCGTCAAAGGGCACGGACAGGGGCTGGCCAGGCTCGAGGGCGACGGTAGCACCAGCGACGGGCTAGCCAGACTAGACAACGCCGACAAACCACCCGGACTGCTCAAAGACTCGTCCTCTTCGGGAGTGCCTGCCTCCCCGACGCTGCCCAGGTTGTCCTCCGAGTGATCGTCCTCGCCTTCGCCGTCACCTTCGCCATCGCCGTCTCCTCCCTCCCCCATGTATCTGATACATTTCTTCTTACGTCTGCGAACAAGCGGTGAACGGTTAGTCCCTCCGTCGCTCAGGGGATACGCGTCTATTTTTTAGTCGATGGTTAGCGAGATCGAACGTTCGCCCCGCGCTCCGAGCCGATGAACGATCGGGAAGGGGTTCGTCGTCGCCTCTCCGGATCTCGGATCGTCTTTCTTGGCTGCTCTTACCGGGAGCGTTCATCGGCCGAGCTCGGGAGCAACGTTCCATCCGTCGAGTAAGGTTACATTCAGAGTGATTACCAACTAAAAGAACATGCTTTCACTCGGAGTCGTTGCAAGCCTGGCTGCGCAGAAGAAGTAGCTGCTTGAAACTTTGCTTGGGAATCTCTCGACCCGTTCGAGAGAGATCGTCGCGTTACCAGGGGTGTCGCGGGCCGGAACGTTAGGAACGCCGAACGGTTCTCGCCCCGATCGACTCTTCCGACTCTGTTCGATTAGCGTGGATTCGAGAGCGATACAAGGTGCAAGGTTTCGCCTAAACGATTCCAGAGCAAACGTCGCGTCTTCGAGCGGTCCACGCTAACCGTCCGACAACGAACACGGGTCGAGATCTTCCGGCCGAACGATCGGTTTCAAGCGTTTCTGCGCAACCAGCACGGTTCAACTTGTTCGACACGGATCACTCGCTGCAAATGCCATGCTCAAAACGTTCGGACGTAACAAGCAATAATAACTGTGTAATAAACGTATACGTGGAAAACGAAAGTCTGAATGAAAACAATTGAAATATATACATATATATGTATATCGGGGCACAAGGTGGGCTGGGTGGGGGGTGGTTGTGGAAGGGTGTTGATCGACGCAGTTCGTTATCGCGATCCGCAGGCGAGAACTACGATATACGGTTTCTCGAGCAACGAAACGGTTGGAAAATAAAAGACTCGACAGAAAAGTCCACGGTCCGCGCGATCCGGACGTTGCGTGGAAAACTTGAATTCGGAAAAAGAAAAGAGAGAGTTCCTCCGTAGAAACAAACAGGGATCGAAACCGAGAGACTCGCGAAGATTTTCGTGTTCGGTTCATCGTCGTGTTCGCGAGAAAGACGAAGGAAAGCTACTGCAAAGTTCCCGAAAAGTGAGTTTTCCCGACCGACCTCGTGTGGTAACTGCCATCGCAGTCGAGACATTCAATCGCTCTGCCATTGGCTCTCATTATTCATCTCTTGGCCAGGTGAATGGTAGACTGTCTTTTTGCGTGATTATCGCGAGACGCGCGAAACAAGCGTCGACTTTACGAGGTTCGCGGGCTCCGGGCGCGTTATCGAGCGGTTTCGTTTTCCGCTGCTTTCGGCACTAAGAACGATTCGTGCTGTTCGACGTCCATCGATAGAGCTCTTCCTCTTCCGCGCGACGTCCGCGCTCGCAATTTCAAACGCGATTCCCTATTCTTGTTTGCCAGGAATGTTTTAACGGAGAGCTGTGTCGGGAGCGCGAATAAACCGCGGGAGTAACATGAACCGGAAGAGATCGAACGTCGTCGCGACCGATGACGCGCACAGAACGTGCACAGGATGTTTCAAAAAGAAAGGAATGGTTTTCCGGTTGAACCAATGCGATAATCTTGCGATAATCTTGCGATCATCGATGGAACGAAACGACACCGACGGGGGTCTTTTCCTCTCCTCTCTCGATCTCTATCCGAATCGATCGGAACAGCACGAATCAACGCGAAAGAAAGATCGCGAGGGTTTCTCCGAGACTCCAGGGTCCGGACGGATCTCGTTTCCATCGAATTCGATCGATTTCGACGACCACGCGCGCGGTCGCGCACGGTGACGATTACGAGAAACGCGATGATCGAAAAACTGTCATCGAAAGAAAACCCGAGTCGTCGCAGTGACACATAAGTCCAACATCAAAGGAACAAACGATTAAAAAACAGATAAAAATGAAAACGTAAAAATGAAAAACCAATGTCCACGTTACTAGAGAAAAAGGTAATAAATATATATATATAGAGAAACGGTTACAACACATAAACGGTCGTCGTGAACCGCGACGAGATGCCATGCCATCAAAAAATCAGAGTCACAGAGTATATAATGTATTAATCGTTCAATGCTATGTAATATGTATATATATATGTATGTCAAACGTTCCGAACCGAGGAGAAACAAAAACGCAACATAAACGATAAGATCGAACAAAAAAAAATGAAAATAAAAAGGAAAGAAAAAGAGAGAACAAAATCTGGTTACACGTTAAACAGTATAATATAATGTATAAGACGTACGTAAAAAGACATGTATATATTTATATATACATATATATTTAAGCGAAAAAAAATATATACATGTATATATATATATCTGTATATCTATATACGTATATATTGTGTGTGTATATATATATAGAACAACATACACGGTATATATAGAATATATACATATAGATCATATATGTATTACAGACCAGCCATGCTAAGGGCAACACTGAGTAAAGTCCAACTAAACGAGGGTAAATCAAAGAACAATAATAAGCTGCAAAGAGCCACAACAATGAGAAACAATGCGAGCATTAGGGCGTCGCTGGGCCGCTCACTATGCCATCCCCGCTCGCTTTCTCTGCCTCTGTCTCCGCCGAAACGGTGGCTCCGTCGAAGCGTACCGGCCGTTTTTCCGACCATCGCGGCGACGGCCGATCGGTGGTATTCGTCGAAATTTCTGTCAAAGTTCCGTGGTTTCGTCCGTCGAGTAGTTTCCGCGTCCGTTCGCAACGATTCGCCGATTGGTCGATTGGTCGATTCTTTTTCGAGGACCGCGAAACGCGGCGGCTCGGGGGGCCAACGAGCAGAGTCGGCTTGGGATAGCGAGGGCTAGCGACCCCGTAGGTTTAAGTCGGGACTGACCACTGTTTAAGAAGAAGTGTTGCAGTAGAAGGGAGGCGATAGGCTTGACTAGAGATTAACATAAGTGGGTTCTTGCTGAGGCGAGGAGGCATTGGAGGCAGTGTTGGTGTTTGGGGGGGCAGTCGGTGCCCCAACCGTCCCTCCACCGCCTCCAGCCCCGACCCCTGCCCCCGCGCTACTTCCCACACCGTGATGGATTATGCTCGCGTGGATGCCCATCCCCGCTCCATGCTCCACTGGGCTGCCAAAACCAACCACCAGCCATTAAAGGGGCGCTCGTCGCATCGACGTTATCACTTTAATCCCACCTTAATCCCACAACCGTGTCCTCGTCACCCACACGCAATCGCGATCGCGATCGTCTTCGAGGGACCTCCACAGAGCAAACTCTCTTCGACGCGTCTCTTCTCGGATCGACGATTCTCGACGTCGAAGCACACCACCAGGAAGCAGTCCCGGCTCGATCTCGACCGGTTCGGATCGAGTTGGATTCGATCTTTAGATTCCAAGTTTCTCACCAGTACCGGTCGGTTCGGTTCGGCTCGAATCGGATTCGATTTGATTTCGGTTTGACCGGATCTTCCTGGTGCCTTCGATCGCACGACGTCGAGCGGTTGTCCGAGAAATCCGGACGACCCGTAACCGGACGTGTTCACGATCTTTACGGTATCAGAAAATATGTCTCCCAAATGTTCGCAATAATCGTATATTCGGGGCACCGTTCGTTCTCCGGCAAGCCGCTGCCTCGCGAACGATCCAACAGAAAATTTCGTGACTGCGAATACGTGGTGCGAAACTCTAAACATCGGAGACAGCCTGCGACGGCAACTTGTTTTGCAGTTCGAAGAAAAATCCGCGGCCGATTCGCGATCCGTAGCGTTCCGTAGCGTTCCGTAGCGTTCCGTAGCGTTCGAACGCGAATCTATCGCCGATTCAAAAGATGAATGTTAGCCAACGGTGGACAGCTGTACTCTCGTGGTTGGGATTCGTTCTCGCCCCTTTAATGAGGTCCATGTGATTCACAAACCCAGGAGTCGGGGCGTTTCGGGCGCACGAGTGCGGCAATGTACAAGTGAACAAATCGTTTATTCGACGCCGCCACGGCAAACACTACAGCGTGGTTTTTCTAATGAGTAGATATATTTACAAGCAAAGTACAGCGGATAATCGGTCGGACTTTGATCCAACGAACGAGAAGAGAAAAGAAAAGAAAAGAAAAAGAGATCCTCTCTATCTCTCTCTCTCTCTCTCTCTCTCCTCCGAATTTATTTTCCGATGTTCGCGATCCGCGTTCTGCGTTCTTTGGAAGACACATTTTCTGAACGGTGCATCGTTCGATACATCCCCGGCGTTCGATGATCTTGCGCTCTCGTGGTTTTCGAGATCTCGAGTCTCTCTCGGCTACTGTATTCGTACGTGCAACGAGTTCCACGATAACGTGTGGATGACGGAACGGAGCAGACGATTACGATAAAAGAAGTGGTGATCATCGAGAATACTATGTTCGTGCCCGGGTTGCAAGTATCTTACTTGGAAACGTGACGGCCCGAATCACCACGTATTTTACATTTTGATCCGGTCGCTTGGCCTGCTCGAACACCTTTTCTTCGAACGTTCTCCAGCGAGTTCGAACCCTTCGATGGTACCATCGTTGCTACGAAATACATTGGGAGGCGTTCCAGAAAAATTCGTCACAGGGTATCCTGAATGTCCCGAACCGCTTAAGGAAACTACCGATCGAAAAAACAAAGAAAAGACTTTTGGAACGCGTCCCGCGAATATTCGTAGCACATTGATCCGATGATACCGCTTCGGGGTAGAAAGTCTCGAGACTACGTTCGTTCGATCGTTTCGGAGCGGACACGGTTCAAGTTCGAAGATCCAGTTCGTTCGAATGGAAGGGGATCGAGCAGCTCAACTAGCTCGCAAGTCGACCAATCATTCATCGCATATAAAAGTAACTTCTTCTAGTGGAACTACATGACCGACGTGAGACTTCTAGGTCCTTCTCAACACTTCTCAAGATCGAATACGTATATACACGCGACCGGAACAGCGTGCTCAGCTCGTCGACAAAACGGTATGTAATTCTCCTCTCAAGAAGCAGCGAGTCAAACCCTCTACACGATGCACACGTACCTGCACGGCTTGCACCACTGGCTTTGTTGATCTAATCCGTACCTGGCGCGACACTTCTTCATGTTGTTACCTAGAAAACGAGAAATTCCATCGATTAATCGCCTGCCCGCGTAATCTGGAAGAGGGCTGGCGGGGGAGGGGCGACGAACGCGCGTCTATACATTGTCGCATCTCGCTCGTTTTGTTCGACGAATCGCTCGATTGACAAACATTCGCGGACCGGAAGAACCATCCTATCTTTGTCGCGTCTTCGAACGACTTAGGCAGACTCGCGAGACTCGTCGAAGGACTCGTCGTTGGTAGATGGAGCGTTCTATACAGTCTTGCACAACCTGATCGCGTTCGCTGCTGTTCGCCAGAACACACCGGAACGCGTCTTTGAATAGCGTTTTCGTTTCGTACGCGATCGAATACGCGTTGCGCGTTTTCAAAAGAGCGGCACGGTTCGTCGGCGACGATTGAAAAATCTGTCGGGTTGTACAGGACTGTATGGAGTCGGCTATTTTGGAGAAGAGCAACGTTCATCGGATGGACGATACTGAGAACGTGGAACGAATCCGACGTTTGTCAACTAGTCATGCGTGTAACAGAACGAGCGCGACCGATTGAGCTTGATCTGATTAATGACGGCCGGTGATTTTTCCGATTAACGACAGACGGCTCGCCGATGAACTCTCATCTCACCGGAAAAACATTATTTCAACGCGGCTGTTGAGCTCGTTTCTCTGGTAAATTAATAGCTGGCGCGCGCAGAGGCGCAACTTCTGAATCGCGATTCTTCTTGAACAATGTTCGACGTTTCCAAGCTCAAACGGTCCGGAAATCTGACAATATATCCGAAGCGCGGGACCTTCTCGGAAGACAACGTTGGTTCGTCGATTCTACACTCGCGCGGCAATTAACCCTTAAGTGGACCTTCGAAATGAATTTTTAACGCGTCGAGCGTCGCGACGATCGTCGATGGCCGGCGCCATGGAATTCCTTAAGAATCGGAGTAACTCGAACGTATCTTAAATATCGAGTAGCAGCCAACCGGTTGTCGTTAATACCTTTGATCCGCTCTGCGAACAAACCGAGCGAAACTCGTGTGAAATGCATGAAATTCGCTCGGCAGTCGGCGCGTTAAAGATGCAACACGATTCGATTCGATTCGATTCGATTCGATTCGATTCGATCGTATTTAATATCGAATACCGTAAATAACAGCGAGATGATAGATTTTCATTCGAATCCACCGATAGTTAGACCATAAATTATTGTTGGAATAAATTCGTGCGAGGCCCCGATATAGTTCACTCGAGGGTTAAACGCTCCGTTAACGATAAAATAACGATCCAATTTCTCTCCGATGATTCGAGAATGGGCTTCCAAGAAGGGTCCCGGCGCCTCGACGAAACAAAAGAAAGAGATATATTTATTCTGTCAAGCTGAGTAATAAACGGCATGCAGCATAAAAACGTTAAACGGCGTATAAAAAACACGATCAAAGATCATATCTACTCAATTAATGTCGTGATTCTGTATTAAAACGCAAGCCTCTAGAAAATATATCGAAGACGAATGTCAAAGGAAAATTAAGATAACGAAAAAGGAAAACAAAAGAAAAACTAATCGGAAGAAATAGAGAGAGAAAGAGAAAGAAAGAATACGTACATGTATAAAGGGTTCAAGGATAACTGTATGGATAATCGAGTTATAACAAAAATAGAGAGAATAAAAATCGGGCTCGTGTAGAATAACGCCGTAATTATAAAAGTAGGAAGGTACAAGATAAAAGACAGAGATATATATATAGAGAGAGAGAGTGAAAAAAAATTAAAAATATCCAAAATGAAGATGATTAAAACAGGCAACGTTGAAACGATCAAAGATGGAGGGAGTGTCAGTGGTAAAATAATTCGAAACCAGCCAGTATCGTACAGAAAAATGATCACAGAAGAATAGAGAAATTCAGAAGAGATAGATGGAATTAGAAAGGAAAAATACACGCATATACACGGAAACGCGCACGCACGCACACGTAGAGAGACAAAGAAAGAAATAAAGAGAGAGAGAGAGAGAGAGAGAGAGAGTGCAAGAGTGGGAGGGAAGGGAAAGGGAGATGAGGGGAGAATAAAATTTAGGAAAGCGAGAGAAAAACAGAAACAGACTGAGTGGAAATTAAAAACGCTCAGGATTGTCTGATTGCGGAGTAGGTCCCTGTAAAAATGCAAGATGGCCAGCGTCCCCAAAGTTGTATACGTAATTAATAATTAATAAATGCTGTGTTCATGTGCGTGTACGTGTGTACCGAATACGCGCGCTCGTGTTTTTCGATGCTTCCCGTTATACGTATGTATATATGCATAGACATATGTATATATATATATATATACATAAATATATCCTGGAAATCTACACATATAATGGAAAAAATCTGTTCTGAACAAAGCACATCGGGACACGCACGTGCGCATGCGTACGTGCACGCCCGCGCGTTTATGCGAATCTTTTTTTGTCTTGTCGCAGATATATACATACATACATACATACATATGTATATGTATATATGTGTATAGTAAATTATTCTCTTCTTTCGTCGATCGTACTTCTGTTTTCAATCACGGTATTCTTTATATTGACAAAAAAGAAAAAATAAAATGAGAAAGTATACATATATATCCATACATATATTCGCATATGTATATATATATATACACACACACATGGAACGGAGAAACAAAAAGAAAAAGTACGTATATCAGATGTAGCGATACATACACTTATATATGTATTATGTACATATATATATATATGCATGTACTTCTATCCAGACTGCCAATTTTATGCATTCGTATTCGCTAACGTTGACAGAATGAAACGGTAAAAAAATTTTAATTGATTCAACGATTTTCAAGTACGTTATTTCCACTGTGAATCAAAGCACAAAATGTTGCATAAAGTTCTGCAGTCTACACGTATTAATATATATGTATAACGGTAACAAGATGACAATTTATATATATATATGTATGTATGTATGTATAATAATAATAATAATAATAATATCGACCCAAAACCCCAAGACGGGGGGAAAACATGCAACATAATGTAGTGTAGCAATATAAGAATGTATATAATAATTATAATATAGTATATGTAATAATGAGGGGGTAGGGGGGCTGCTGAGGGGGGTTGTTTGTCGACAAAGATCTCTTGATTGTTGCTGTTGCAATTTAAAAGGGGGTTGGTTCAGGGTGGTTGAGGGTTCGGGGGGGAGGAGTATTTTTCTGTAAGAATGTGTGGATGCGAGGCATGTGGGTACCTCCAGGATCACTGTTTGTGTCTTGTTTGCGCTTCCTCTTCTTAGTTCGGTTGGTATTTGCGCGGGAAGACCAGTCAGGGTACAGCTGCATGTGCAACTGTCTCTCCCGTCGCGCCAACTCATAATACTTGGCCTGTTCCTCTCGCCCTAGCGCGTGCCACTACCGAGAGAGAACCAAACACTATTTGTAATTGTGCATGAACCGTGGGCTAAACAACAGTTTAATCAAGAAGACAAAAAAAAAGAGAGTTTCACTAAACGCTACTGCCGCCACCCTAATTGGATATATCTCGAACAATTCTCTGTATATATATATATTCTATTTTGCTTTTTTCCTGGGATTGCTTTTGCTCGGAGTTACTCGAAAGATACATTTCTTTCTCTTATTATATGCTCTCCTATGTATATGTATAAATACATATATATATATACATATACATATATATATACATATATATAAATATAAATATAAATTCCGTTCCTCTTCTACTTTTTATATTTATATATACATGTACAATGTATCGATGCGTTCGACGCATTCTCTTATTATTTGTTTAGCATCTCGGTAACACTGGGGTCCCTACTTTCCGTTTAAAGTGCTAGAAGAACAGCCTAGATTCTCCCCTCCCCCTCGGTCGCACCGCTATTCGTTGTTCATCGAATGATCTTTCAATTTGTACAGCCTGTCCGATAGAGGATCTTCGATCGCTTCGTCGTTATCTTATTTCTCGGTACGGCTATCGCGGGGCGGCCGCTTTGTCGGGCGACCGTGGTCCGGTGTGTCTCGACTCGTCTCTATACATACACTGGAAAAAATATACCGCGAACGCATCGCTAAATATACGAACGAGCGCATCCTTTTCGTCCGACTGTAAAATCTATTTTCCAGGAGCGACGAGACAGCGTCCGAGACGACGATCAACGCTCCCGCCCCCAACGGGTTGGAAAATTCGACGAAAGACGACACCGCGAACGATCCTGTGCGCTCTATCGGACATTCGGTACTTTGGGGTCTCTGATCGAGTCGTCGCAGGACTCGTCGCTCTCGAAGCGCATCTCTCGCCGTCCGCGTATAAGTACTCGATGATCGTTTCTTTCGTATGCACGGTTCTTTTTCAAAAAAACGTGAACGGATACCGCTTTAGGGAGTTTGGCCAAATACAAACAAAAATTGATCGTAATCATCGTGAAACGATGGTCTCGCATTATATGGATTACCCGCGGTCAGAGTCCGTTTCTCCCTGCGGCCGACGCATCGTGTCCGCAGCATTCGAATACATTTTTCCCCAACAGACAATCCAATGGATACAAAAATCGAAGATCGAAAAAATCGGAAACAATCTACAGAGTACACGGTGTACGCGCGCGTACGCGGCAACGAACCACGCGTGTACGAGTCGCGTGCACCGTGTCGTTCGAACGACAACGTTCGACCAGCCAATAAAGCGGTCTCGTTTTTCTTCTCTACTTGGCGCACAGGCTGTCCCAAAAACGTTCGCGTTCCTCGAGAGAAAGAGATATCATCCACCCGGGTCGGGTCGAAGAATACAGGCTCTTGCCTTTGCGAAAACGTCGTACGCCGCTTCGTTCGCGAGCTATCGACGGAAACGAACACGGACCGATCGCGACGGTTCCTGCCGCGCGCTTCGATCGTTCGCTGATTTTTCGTCGACGACTCGAAGACGACTCGAAGACGACTCGAAGACGACTCGAAGACGACGCCGCTTCGCATCTCGAATCGACAAAGGGGAAAAGATTCTTTCGACCAGCCTCGGTAACGTTGCTGCCTCTTTCGACCAACTCGAACGTTTCGCGACACCCCGTACATAGACTTTCCGTTTGCTTTCGTTTCTTTTCTTTTCTCGAAAACGTGACCGGAATCGACAGAATTGAAAAATCAACAATAGCGACAAACGAACCGAACCAACGTACGAACGTAACAGAAAACGAATTAATACGTATACGTATATATATATCGTCGAGAGAAACGAATGTCTGGTGTGAACGATATATATATATATTAGAAAAAAAGGCAACAAACGGTAACCAACAACAATGAAATGATCAACAAAAAAAAAACGAAAAATAGTATACCAAAAAAAAAAGAAACAAAAATCTATGGTGACAAAATGAACAAAAAAAAAAAGTGAACACAAAATGTAAGTGAAAAACGCACAAGAGAAACTTTGATCGTTTCAAATATTTAACCAGTTGTATAGATGCAATGATCTATAACTGCTATATATACATATATATATATACGTATGTATATATAGATACATATACATATACATATATATATATATATATACATATATGCATATATATACACATACATGTACGCAGGTGTACACATATGCATGTATACATATATATATACGTATATATATATATATCGATAATGCATTATTAAGGGCCTGCTGTTCTAGCACTGGAAAGTGGTACCTCCGGTGGGATCTGCGGAGCGCTCTTTCTTCCTCTTCTTCTTCTTGCTGCCGTATCCGTAGTTATCCCTGGCACTCCAGCCGGGGTATCGTTGCTGATGGAGATGGCGTTCCTGCCTGGCCGCCTCATAATACCGCGCCTGCTCCTCCCGGCTTAGCGAGTGCCACTGCGTGTCATACCCCCAAAATTCAGACTCAGTTTTCACTGTATTCCAGCCGTGCACCGTGTCCCTTATCCACGCATTTATCTATTTATTCATTTATTTATTTACGGATTCGTTTGCCGCTCTACCATTTCTCGCCATCGACAAATAGCATCTTTTTCTAGATTTCCGGAATAGCTTCTAGAGAGAAACCCTCTTTTAATCGACGGCCCCAACCCTCCTACGATTTCAGCGATTTTTCTCGTTTTTCCATAGATCCCACCTACGTCGATGCTCTCTTTCCGTTTACTGTATATCTCTATTCGCAGTGCCTCGAATCGTATATACTTGAAACGCATGCAACTCTTTTCTCTTTTTATACATATACAGATTACACACATCTGGTGGGGATGAGAAGTTATTATAGTTCGGGGAGGGGGGTAGCGCCAAGTCAACATTTTGCTTCCGAGCGTCAAGGCAATCCGAAGAATGGTCCTCTGGATCGACGGGGAATTTTCGCTGATCGGCAAACTGCAGATTTTACGCGTTTCTCGGAGAAATCGATGGCCGAAGCGCACGAAACCGCGGCGACGCGAAGACGTCGAAAGAATTACGAACAAGTATCGCGCGACGATCGAGGCATCGGACGCAAAAACAACTCGACCCGGTTTAGACTTTCCCTTCGAAAATGGACAAGCGGGGGGGTTGGTTCCCGTCTATTTCTGCGCGTAACGCGACGAAATTAAAACGAACAAACTTCCCCGACGTGTAACCAAATTATTCGATCGCACGAGAATAAATTACGATAAAAACCCGGTCGCTTGGAATAGTCGCGCGCGCGGTCGTCGAGCATCGGAGAATGCCTCGAAAGATTAAAGTTGTTTTTGCGATCGACGAACTTATTTCGAGCGGTTCTCGCTCGTTATTCGTTTCTCGAGGTTTCTCTCTCTCTCTCTCTCTCTCTCTCGCGCGCGTGAACGATCGAAGAACGCGATTCGAATCGATGCGTTTTCGCACCCGATCGCGCCTCGATCGTACCCCGGCTGCACCGGAACAAACGTCGCGTTTCTTCCGTCGTAACTTTCGTCTCTCGCGATCGCGTTTCGCGCAATGGTCCGCGCAACGACAGTTGGTCGATCAGCTCGGTTTCGACGATCAGTCTCAAAGTCGAAAGACCGGGTCGACGCCGCCGACTCGTCGCAACGTTCGACCAATTGGTAAATACGCTCTTCTCGGCGAGCACGAATTTGCGCGACTCGTCGCAGAGGACGCGAGGGGGAGGGGCTCTGTCGACGAAGTCCGAATCCATCGAATGACGGCAACGCGTTCGAAAACAGAAAAAAGGAGAAACAGAAGAAAATCTTGACTTTGGCATGTGGCTGTCGCTTTTGCGTCCGGGCTGTGCAATTTCTACCGTGGCCGATAAGCTCGAACGTTCGGTCTCTCGAAGATCGGTGGTCAACGTCCAAGAGAACGTGCGTCGTCTTTTGCGAAAGACTCGAGACTCTGTGTTTTAATCCTTTACCAAACGTTTGGAAACGTTTTCCTCGATCGAACGTATTACTGAAACAAAATGGCTGAACATTCGAATAGACGGATATTCTTGCTATTTTTAGAGCACCGCGAATCTAACGTCGACGCGTGACGACCGGTGACGCACCGTTGACACCGGGGCGGTGCTATCGATTCGCGTGCCATCGAGAACGAATTTGTTCGTTTCGTAGTTAACCGAATTGCACACGGTGCTAGGTGCGAAGAATCTCTGGCAGCCCGGTAGCAGAAGCGTCCGAAAACTAGAAGATTCGTATAATAAGATGAAATGGAAATAATGTGTCGGCTACTCACTCGTCTTCCCAATATCTGATTGATCGCAGCGCTCTCTTTTAAGGTACACTCGGCGACGACCTTCGCCCTCATCTCCTTCATGTACAGCATAAATGCGTTCAAAGGCTTTTTTATATGGGGTTTCTTTTTATCTGTGCAAACATCATCGACGTATGGTATGAGAGGTAGCCTCTACAGTGAAAATCATAGGATAAACCGATAACGGATGCCCAGGTTCGTCGAGCGATCCTTACCTTGGTTATTCTGCTGCGACGAATCCACGGACTTCCCGTTGTCCGGATTCACCAGCGACGCGGAGTTCTTCTGCTCCACCGTAGACCTGCCATGGAAAACGAAAAATCGGTTACCAGGTTACACGGATCAACGTCTCTTTACGGCTCGAAATCGGTAAGTTCGAGGTACGGAGAAACGCATCGGGCGCGCAGCAACGATACGATCGGCGACGATGCTCGTTGCTGCTGCACCCGAGCGTTAGCCGCGTCGACTGGATCTCGCGCAGAGAGTTTCTGGAGCGGCAGCTACGTTCGGAAACAGCTCGATCGAGAGCTTCCCTCTCCAGAAAATAAAACTACCGTTGCGATCTCTGTTATCGTCCCTTCGACCGTACACGGTGCCCCAAGAACGCGTTCGAGTTCGAATTCGCGGCCGGAGAACGTTTGCTCAACGTTTTTGGGATCGGAACCGGAATCGCGTAGGACGAGAAAGGTTTCGGGATCGTTCGGGAACGCGCGGACGAACTGCTCCCGATCGGAACGCGAGCCAGTCTCATTACCGTTTGAAGTAACTCTGCTTCGTCTCGTGATCGAGCGGTTGTTCGGGTTTCGCGCACGGCATGGAATAGCCCGTGGCAGAATTCTGACCGTTGCAGAGCTGCTCCGCGAGATTGGAGCCAGGACCGTCGAAATACGGTTGCGGGATCGCGAGAGGGTTCCTGTGGAAATTCTGCGGCACGGGCCAGTTGATCTGCTGCCACATGCGATGTCTCGCCTCCACCATGGCCAGCAACTGCACGAAATTGTGTTGCGCGCCGTACGGCGGCGGTGTCACGCTCCTCGGTACGTTCATGTTAGACATCTGCATCAGGCTGCTCATGTAGAGCGCCGTGAGGATCTTGTGATCGGTCGTGGGTAGACCGGCCTCTCCGGCTTTCACCGCTTCCTGGAGTATCGTCATGTTGTCTTCGAGCTTCTCCTGTCGCGTCTTCTCCTCGTCGATGCCGCCGAACGTCTCCTCGATCCTGGTCGAAGCCTCGATCGTCGCGCCCTCGATCCCCGCGGCGGCGTCGTCCTTCTTGATCACCAGGTTCAGTGGCTCCAGACACTCGGGCTCCATCGCAGGTGCGCGAGGTCGCCGTGTGCTTGCACACACGCTATGCGGGCCCTATCACACCCACCGATCCATGGAATCGCTCTCTAAATCGGTCGCGACGCTGCCGGCGATCGTTGGACGATTCGCGCGTACTTTGATTCGTCGACGCACAAATCCGCAGCCGGTTTGCGCACTGTTCTCATGTTGCGAACCGCCGATATGCCGGGACACCGTTCGGACAGATCCACGGGATCGGTTTCTCCGACACGATCGCTGGCTGGCCGATTCGTCAGTCCGACGACGACGACGACGACGACGACGACGACACGGTCCTCATCCTACGCCTCCAAGATCAGAACCGATCCGGAGCAGTTCTCACGGAAGCGACCGGTATCGCGAGCATTTTCGAAACTCTCGGAAGACTCGTCGCGCGTTCGATCATCGTTGGTCTCCGCGAAATCGCTCGTCGTCTTAGGAGGAAACGGCACGCGTAAGAACGTGGCACTCGCGCGAACGATATCGTACGCGCCGATTACGCGCACGTACACGCACACGACGTCACGCGGGTAACTCGTGCGGCGAGCACTCGATGCAACACGCGAGAGCGCGCGCGCGCCCGCGATTTCCGCACGGTTGCGAGCGAGAGAGCGCGGCGTTCATAGACCGAAAACAAGCAGCAGCGGAAGAAGAAGAAGAAGAAGAAGAAGCACGCCGGTGGTCGCGTATCCGAGAGACGAGACACTGTCCGCGTTTATCCGAGTCGATCTTAATGGCGCCATATCGGTGTACGCGGCGGTTCGAGATTCATGGCCATTCGCCCGTAAAATGTCTCCAGGGGCGGCACACGTCCGTGCATCGAAGCGTCGTCGTCGTCGTCCGTCCGTCTCCTCGTTTCTTTCTCGAACGATCTCTCTCTCCTCCTCCGGTGTTTTCTCCGCGCGAGTAAAAACCACGGCGTCGTCTCGACTAGCGTGCGATCTCTTCGAACGCACGGAATTTTCTATCGTCGCGACGATCGCCGATGTACCCTGTTTATTCCTTATCCGGTCGCAAAACGCGTCGTTCCTGGCGTCGGCGGAATCACCGAGCGGTGTTACGACGATTGATTATCCGCGAGTGTGGAAGGGGCGGCGGGGAGGAGGAGGGTTGCACCGTGGGGCCATCATCGCGATTCATGGCTCCGCAGCAACGACACCCTACCATCCGCCGATGTATAATTCGCGCGTGGGGGGTGAAGATTGCATTCTCTCTGCTTTCCCTGCGTGGCTGACTCTTTTTTTTTGGCGGGCTGCGCGGCGCTGCCGTCGCCCACCGTCCGTCCGGCGTCTTCCCTTCAAACACGTTTCAACGGCATCGAAGAACACACCTTCGAGCACGTTCGATCAGCTGGTCCACGTCCGCGACTCGAGTCCGAACACCCAGGAACTTTCGCGGACGCGATACTCTCGGATCGGCGACAAACCTCCCGCGCCCCTCGCTCTCCCGTGTACGGAGAATTCCGTCTCGGTCGTTTCATCGACGAACACCCTTCTCGTCGGCCGGCCCGCGACGCTCGACGTCCAAGCCTAAAAACGACACTTTGCGACGACGATCCTTGCGGACGTCGCGAACAGACTCTACGGTAAAAACCCGACGGCGGCCGCCGCCTCGTTCTATCTCTCTCTCTCTCTCTCTCTCTCTTGATCTTTCCGTCGATATTTTCCGTTTGTCGACGCTCTATGATCGGACACGCGTGTTCGATCGATTCTCGAGCACTCTCTCCTAGCCTTTTCGACAGGGTTTCTCCGACTCCTCGAGGACGCACGGTCGTCTACGTACTCGACTGGCTCGGGTCTCGCACATCTGGGTTAGGTGGTCTTGAGCACGTGGCCGAACACCGAAGGTCAATGGAGGATGGTCTACGACGGCGACAAGGACTCGCGCGATCGTCTAGGCGGTCGTCTGGGTCGCGAACGCGTCTCGTCCGTGTCTTCTACGGCACGGCGGCGTGCGTCGTCTACGTGATAGTGAGCGTCGTCGCGGTCGCGGTCGCGGTCGTCGTCGGCGTCGTCAGCGTCGTCCGACAGTCCCGCGTTCGATTCGGTACGCGAGAACGAGTAGAACGCCTCAGCTGATCGGCCATGGTTCCACGCGTGCCTCGAACAACCCGCCCGTGCATGCGGCTTTTCTCTCTATACTATGCTCTCGGTTCTGCTCTCGGGGGCCAGCCGATCGGCCTGCTACTAATGCAAATTAGAAATCTGTTTAAGAGGGTAATGATCAATACATAACCGGCGGCGACGGTGGCGGCGGTGGCGGCCGACAGGCGCAGACGCTGTGCGAAGAGAGTCATTCAATAAGTGTTATATACGCGACGCAACGCCGAAGGGGAAACACGACTGGCAACGAGACGGGGTCGAAAGCACCGTTCGCAGGGACGTGCTACCCCCTATGGTCGGCCCTGAAACTAGCCCGTCAAAACCATCCCCCGATACACCGAGCCTTCTTTATCTACCGCTGAAATGACGATGACTCGCTCCCCCGAACGGCCGTACTTTGCGGTTTATCGATGGGAGAAAACACCGAGTCGTTTCCGCTGCAATTTTTCGGTTGCCTACCGTCGCTGATTCTCGGTCGAGTTCGTTTCCGACTTTGCGTTATCCTCTTACGGTGGCTCGTTATACGGTACACGGATCGATGTCCATCCGGTCGACGGTTGCTCGTCTTTGCCGTCGGATTTCGCGCGATCGTCGGAAAAATACGCACGTCCGGTAAACGATGGCGTTTTCGACAAGTTCCAACGATCGCTACGGAAAATCGATCGCCGCACGGTCTCCGACGGTTCTCGACGAGTCGCGTTTCCTCCGTCGACCGATTCGTTCGAGCGGTAGGTGGGTCGGTCGGTCGGTCGTATTCTCTTCGGTGACTCGTTCGACGAATCAATGGCATTTTTTACGGGCTCGAAGAACGTCGTGCTACACCATCAGTTTTCAAAACGGACGTTTCGCGTACCCCGAGGAATTGGTCGACGCGCCGATAACTCGTTCGAGTACGACGAACAAACGAGTACTCGGCTCGAATCGCGAGTTTACGGATAAACGACGTGGCTGTTGAAACGAGTCGGTAGCGGGTGCGCGCGACGGGGCGTTCGACGGGGCGTTCGACGGTGGTCGATGATACACGGTCGACCGTAAGGTACGCAGGGACGATTCGAAGCAAACATCTGGCCGAGTTACTGAACGAGAAGAACGGCCTTTGATTCGCAACGAGCGATTCAGGTGTCGCTAACGGGCAGAAAGTAACAAATCCGACGAACCTGTGATTGTGATCCAAGGAAGAATGGTCCGTTTTCGGCGTCGACGGCACGAGCGCGTGCGACGTTAGCGCGTGGGCGTGCGGACTCAGGCCAGGATGCGGGGGCATCAGGCCCGTCGGCGAAAACCGGTAGAGATCGCTGGAAAAAAATCACGATTCTTACAGTTTCCGCGTCGCGACGTAATTTTGGACGCACCTCGGTGATTCGATCCTGTCGCGAACCGAACGTTCCAGCGCGCGATGTCCGCTCGGAAATTCCGACGGCTTACAAAACCATTTCGGAAAGCGTCGAGAAAACTGTTAGGACCCGAGACGAAGCGACGAGGACGCGTCGTCTCGGGGATATTATCGGGCAAACGTTGGAACGTCCAGCGGTTGGGATAGATCCTCGAGCGATGTAACGCGCAACTGGAATTTTCGTGGTAAAGCGACGACAAGTTCGACGTCGATCACCTACTAACCTTGGTAAACTAGAACTCGTGATGGGCAAACTCGTGGGATACGGACTTCGGAAGCCCGCGCTCGCCGGGGAGATGGGGTACATGCTCGGCGTGTGCCTGAAACCAAAATATTCCATCAAAATCGTTTCAACTTACCTGCGAGCGGTCGAGAGTCGACTCTCTTCTCATCGACGACCGAACGTTTTCTACCGTATCGCTACGGCGCGAAGGTTAATTTTACGCACGAACGCGAACGATTCCGACGGGAAACCTAGAGACGATAACCCGTTCCATCGCCGCGACGAATACGCGTTTTCGGCGCGATGCCCGTTCGCGGTAGAGGAAAACACGGTACCGCCCTCCTAATTGAGAAGAACAGGCTTAATCATCCGTGGAAAATCTCAATTTGGGGCGGTTCGGGCGGAAAGCAAATAACAAGGAGGGCAGGACGAGGAGGGATCGGGGCTCGTTCGAGGAGAATTTTCTGCGGTCGGCGAGCGTTGTATAGAGTCTTCGAACACCAACGACGACGGTGGTTAGCTCTAATAGACCGGAACCGAGAGGACTACCGGCTGACCAAATCGGGGAGAGGGATGGCAGTTCTGATTTTCCTCGAGGAAACGAGATACGAATACCGAATCCTACCCTCGGCTATCGACCCTCGGTCATCGGACGCTCGGACGCTTTTCGACCTCTTTGATTTTAGCCACGAACGCGTGACAGATTTCGTTCTCGATCTCGTTGCGCGCGATGCTTCGCGAAAGTAATCGTCCACGTCCGATCGTCGTCCCGGCCAAAAGATAAAAGCCGCGCGCATCCCCCGGCAAAGATGGATCAGGATCGTTGGTTTCTCGATTCGGACGGGATCGGCGACGGAGCACTCGAAACCGAGCGTTTACGATGCAAATCGAGGCACTCGGCATCCAATCGCGGACTTTATTACCGCGAAAGTGTATTGAAATCGGAACGTTTCGCCCCGTGACGTTTTCCATCCCACTTTCCCGTGCCCGGCTTCCGTTCGGCGTCTACCCTCCTTCCACCGAACGTCTCGATATCGTTTCTTGTTGCACGGGTTCGCGACACGAAAATCGTTGGAATCCGCTAATCGGTATCTAGCCTTCGGAATGAAAATTCCAATCAACCGACGGATTATCTCGCGGTAACGAGATTAATGGACTCTCGACGTTGGACGGTTCGCGGAATCGTTGATTCGCGTCTGCACGTGCGCGAGCAAGAAAGAAAGAAAGGAAGAGAGAGACGGAGAGAACGACGGTTTCTCATGCCGGCGCACGTGTATGGGTTTTAATCGTTCCTTTTATCCGAGCAGAAGAAGCGTTCGGGGTGGGAGAGAGGATCGATCCCCGTAAAACCCTCTCGGAAGACAAAGATGAGATTCATCATCGGAGCCGTTTGCCGGTGACGTTTTTCAATCGACGAATGCGCGTATCGAACTTACCAGGAAGCGGCGACTTGCGTCATTTCCGGACTAAGCATGGGGTACGGATATTGACCCGTGGAGAAGGGATACATCGGCGCTCTCGTCAGACCTGGAACAGAAATCAGGATGCCGGTTGAATGCTCTGGATCGGCTGCGAACCTTATATTCGAACGATCGCGAGTGGCCGCTTCGAGAGCATCGGATCGATCGAGCTGGAATTTTCCGCGTTTCCAGCGGGATAAAGGTAACGCGCGTATTTCGGACCAAGGATCTTTTCGAATTCGAGCTACGGCCGCCGGATTGGCATCGTCGTCATCGTCGTCATCGTCGTCGTCGTCGTCTTTTCCAATCGATATCTCGTTCGTCCGAGGATGCTCTTCGACGATCTAAAAATTTTTAAAGCGACCCGAACCCGAAGACATCGACGCGAGCAGCGTCCGTATCGCTCGCCGAAAATTACTCGCTGATAATTGCAACCCCGGACGCGTCGCGCGCAAAAAGGGGTGGCAGCAGCTTTTATAGCAGCGGTATCTAATATAAACCGGGTACGTGCCGCGGAATCGGCCCCGAAGAACCCCAGAAACGTCGGCTGGTTGGTATAAGTGGGGTGCCTTTGGCGAGGCAAAGTGTAATTGGCTTCATAAGAGTCGACGAGAACCGGCCCGGAATATCGGCAAGCCTGAAACCGCTTGACGAGGCCAATACTTTACCCCCTTCGACCCCTCCCCTCGCGCCGCCACCTCTTTCTATATCGTCCTCTCGTTGCGGCGTATGGACCGGATAGATGGACTCTTTTTTCACTTTCACCCCTCCTCCTCTCCCAGAACCCGCTACTCTTCAGACTCCTTTTTCGCGGTTCAACATGTCCGGGAGGCGTGTATCTCCGCAAATCACCAGCCCCGGCTCCGTTCGCCTGCACGAAATCGGTCAACGCGTGGTTTTCCGCGATAGGGCCACTCCAACCCTCCGTGGATAACGACCGTCTCTGTCCCCGGACGGTAAAGAGATCGGTCCTCGGTCTCCGCCGATCGTTGCACGCCCCTCCGCGACCCTTCCTTCGCGAGACGAGACCGCTCTAACGTTGCACGCTGGTCCGAAATTGCGAGAGACCCGTCGAACCTCTGTTATCCGAATGCTGTGGTAAATGGAATCGTCGCCGAGCGACCCGAGCGACGCGATCGATCGACGCGAACGCGATTCCAGTTTCCACGGACGACGCGCAATCGGATAAGATACGCGTGCTGCTTTTCCTTCGGTTCGAGTGTTAAAATACCACTCGAACGTGTCCTCCTTGCGAGAGCACCTCGAGTGTCCCTCGAGAGACCAGATTGAACACAGGATTCCAGGTTATTCTTTCAGGAGGAAGAAAGGTTTCGAGCGATACGCAGTCCTTGGCGATTCGACGAAACAAGAGCCGAGTAGGAAAGCTCCTTTTCTCCCGTAATAATTTCAACCTACCCGTTTCCGTCGTCGATCCGTAAAACCGAACTACTCGATTTCCGACGATGTAAAATATACTTTAACGAATTCGTCGAACGTATAAGCTGCGTGGTTTACGCGCCACGACACCCTGTATGGTATCTGAAAATCTGAGCGGCCGAAGCTACGATCGTATTTTCTCGATTCCTTGTTTAGATCGTACAGAGTGGCCCCAATCGAATCCATCGTTTCCCGCGAATCGAGCCAAGAGAGTGCTCCGGATGTGTGTCTCGATTCCCTCGGCCTCGAACGACAAGATGCGTCGCGTCTCCATCGAGACGCTGGTTGCGTGTTAACTCGTCCAAAAAACTCATCGAACCGTAATATAAAAACGTTCAATTAATTCTAAAACCGCCGATCTGCTCGGCCGAATAAAAAATCTGACGTTCGCTCTTCTCTAAAATCAGCGCTCGTTCGCTCGCAAGTAAGAAAAACCACACAGTTTCGCGACCAATCGGAAGACCAATTAAAACTTGAAGATGGTCGGGGAGGGCAGTCAGCGAATCGTGTTCACGTTCGAGCATCCCTTTGTCGAAATCCTGCGCGTTTCCTCCCTCGTCGAGACGCGCGCGTCGGAGAAACCACGGCCGAGTAAATGCTAACGATAGTCTCTAATAGAGCGAAATAGACACGGAACCCCGCGCGACGGATCTCGCCTTCTCCGTTTCTCTCTCTTTCTCTCTCTCTCTGGGTTGCAGCCTCCCTCTCGGAGGGGAAAAAAGTCGAAAACCATCGAAGTCGTCGGAGCAGAGGGACGACGAAGGACGAGAAAGCCGTACGTCGAAGAGACAGAGAATGATCGCGGTGTACGGAACACCGGGAGCTGGAGTTGTTCGAGAATAAAAGAGTAATTTTCCGGGTGGTGAGACCCCGATAATGGGGTTGCAGACTGCCGAGTCGACTGGAAAGTGATTAAGCACACATGACGGAGCCCGCGGACTCGCCAGGATATTACGAGCAGCCACCCCTTTCGATCCACCTCCGCCGTCCTTCCACCTTCTCTCCATCCACCCCCTTTTTACCTCTTCGAGCTCTCTCCCTTACGTCGTCCACCTTCTTCTCCTCTTCCTCCTCCTCCTGTTCGTTCATCGTCTCCACCTCCTTTCTCCTACCGACCGTGCCGGATCGTCGTGCTTCTAATTCTCGTCCCTTGCCTTATTCGTACACGATATTGGACAGATAACGACCCTTTCCTGCGAGCATTTCAGAAACCATTCCCTATCCTGTTCTCGTCCAACCGTCGTGGATCCGGTAACCGGTCTCTCGATATCGATTCTCGTCGTCTCTCTCCTCTTCCGGGACTTTGATTCTTCCTGGTTACTTCAGGTTACTCCCCTCTGCTGCTGCTTTTTCTCTTCTTCGCCCCTCCCCTATCGCCGGACCGTGCCACCTCTTTCACGGTAGAATGTAAATGAATCGTGCTACGCGGGAGAACGGAGAGGGGGTGATATCTTAAGTAATTCCTCCTGGAGAGAAGTTGTTCGAGAAATATTGTGATTTGTTGCACCCCTTTGAGAAAGGGACGATCGCGGCTTTAGGCTCGTCTCTTGGGGACGATCGATCCGGGATTGGACCTGGATACGTTGCGAAATTGCTCGCTCAACGCGAACACCGTCCTCCCCTCGGCGTGAGAATCTCTTGTAACATCGTTCGACTATATTCCGATTCGCAACTTTGCCGATCCCTTTCGTTCGAGTCCTCGAACGTCGCGAAATACCTACTGGTTTCTCGTTCTCCGACCTCTCGGAGGAGTTGCAAAATAATCCATGCGACTCTGATTACGGCGATCGGATTTTTCGGAGGACGATTCTCGATGATCTAGCTTGCACCCCAAAAATCTAACACCTCGCGAAGCGACGAACAAATTTCACGTTTCTCGGTGACACGCAACGCGGCGTTCCGGTAATTGGTAAGTGTTTTGCGAGGGAAACCGAGCCGGCACAAAACGGGCAGATTAAAAAACGCGCGGGGATCGCAGTATAAAATCGGCGAGAAGGAGGAACGCCTCATAATCGCGGAAAAAAGGAGATCGCCGGGGGCCGTGGAGAGAGAGAGCGAAAGAGAGAGAAAGAGAGAGAAAGAGAGAGAGAGAGAGGAGCGGAGATGGGTGGAGGGAGGGTCGAGGGGTGGGTCGGCTGACTAGAGAAGAGAAAAATTAAGCGGATCAATGGCGGACTGCCGGCGTTTCATACCGGGGATCGCGGTCCCTCTCCCTCTCGCTCCCTTACCTCCTCCCTCCTCTGCTCTTCTCCGCGGAATCCTGAAATAAACACGCGGCGGAGATCGAAAAGTGGAGCTAATTAGAAATATATTCGTGGAAGCGGGAGAGATCCGTGAGCGGCACCAAGGGGTTCGGGGGTAGGCAGACGCGAGGGGGTTGGAACCACCGTGGAAACTCTCGAAGAGAAAGAGAGAGAGAGAAGCATTCCGAATCGCGAGCGGAAAGAGAGACGAGCGAGAGCGAAGCGGAGAAGACGAGGGAGGAAGAGAGGAAGGTGGACGTTGGAGCAGGAAAGACGGAAGAAGGTGAATAGGCGGAGAAGTTAGGGGAGGATCTGAACGAGAGAGGGATGGAAGTCGGAGCAGCCGCCACCTCTGCTCTCTCTGGCAGGTGGGGGAGGAGGAGGAGGAGGAAGAGGAAGAGGAGGAGGTGGAGGAGGCAGAAGGAGGGAAAGATAGGGAGCACCGTCGTTCGGAGAGCGACGGAGGGATGCGAACCGAGGGTGAAACTCGAAGGGGATGGAGGAAGGAAGCCGGAGGGTCCGCGAGCACGGTGGGGGTAAAATGCTCGCTCGTTTGCAAGACAAAGAACCCGAGCCGCCGTACGAACTCGTAGTTGTGCATAAACGCTATCAACCCCATCTACATATTCTAGGGACAGAGGCGACGAAGGGGACGGGGGCGGTACAGGCCCGAGGCAGAACGAGAGGAGAGAAAGATAGCGCGCGCGCGCGCGCAAATACGTCCCAACTACCCCTCTCTTCGTTCTCCGTCTTTCTTCCTCCCTTCCTCCTTCCCTCCCTCGCTTGCTCTTCCTCGCTTTCTCTCTCCGTCTTTCTCGCGTTGGTCGTGACTCCGCAGAGGTGAAAAGATACCCCGAGCCCTCCGAGAAGTAGCTCCGACGACGACTACACCACCCGAACTGAATTAGAATTCTTCACTTTCAAGGATTTTATTGTGAGACCCTTCGTCCCGCAGGATTAATGGACCGTAATTAGAGTTATCGACGCCGGAAACGGCGGACATCTTTCGACGGTCGGTGGGGTTTCCACGCCGAGGATTCGGTGTCGCTTTCTCCTGTTCGTCGTCCAAATTGTTGTCTTGATTTTTCAATTTCTATCAAATTTGGCAAACCGAGCGCTGCGATTCCAAAAGATTCACCGTCCCTTTGTCGGTACTTCCCGCAAACCGATAGTCTCGCGAAATGGACTCCGGCACCGCGGTAAGAGGGTTAATTTAATCCCTCCACCGCGTCTTTGATCGAACAAACGTTTGCGACCCGCGTTGTATCGCGTCGGCTATCGTTCCAACCAAGAGAGCGTCGGAAATGATCCGGCCTAAGTATCCGAGAGTATCGCCATCGATATCGATCGTTGCATATTTCAATCGAACAGGTTTCGATTACGATTTCGATCTTCACAGACGAGTCTTGTCCTTGTGTTCTCGTTCGCCCTTTCGCGGTGCGAACGCGTATTTCCGATAAGCGCAGAATTTGTTAAATTTTCCTTGAAATCTCTGGTACTTCGTTAACCGTGTTCCAACGGTTCGAACGCGAACGCGGAGAGCGTGGATCGCAGCAAAGTCTAGGCGACAGGGTCGATGAATCGGCGAATCGGCGAATCGGATCGTCGATCGATCGTTGATCCACGCCGACTACAAAGACGATGGCCAGGGGTTTCCTCAGGGTTGGAAGATGGTCTGGAAGGCGTGCGCAACGTTCGTAGGAAGGAGAGAAGCTGTAGAAATAGAGAGGCAGGTTGAAACCCCCTTGACCCGGCGCCAGAGGGAGGCTGCATGCCTGGCTGATTAGCCTAATGGTGAGTCCTCCTCTTATTCTCCTACTTGACGCCAGTTCGCGAGCCTCTCTTCTCTCTCTCTTATCCCACCGCCACTTCCGCGCGTTCTCTCTCTCTCTCTCTCTCTCTCTCTCTCGTTCCCTTCCCCTCTTCTCTCTCTCTCTCTTTCTCTCCTTCGTTTTCCCCGTATTTTACCCTCTGGGGACGCCTCGGCCTCTTCACATCCCTCGTTCGAGCCGCGGCATCGGCTCAGACCCTTGACTCGATAAGAAATATTCCTTCAATTAGGAGCCTGCTGAAATATCAATGTTTGCACGGCTACCAACAACGGACTCTACCGAGGACTCTTTTTTAATTCGCCGCGAGAGCACGGTCAATGGAAAAACGCTTATTCGAGACCAAGCATCGCCGCGAACCCTCGAACCCGGGGTTGCTCGAGTCGACCCGAAGCCGGATGAAAATTCGTACCGTTGCGTCGGACCGATTCCATTTATCCCATCGACCGTTTCACAATTTCCGTGTTTGCCGAAAAAGCACAGTCGCCGGAAGCGTTTCCACGAGTACGCGGGACGTCCTCTTCGCGGTCCAAGAGGGTGGTCGATCCTTGACGCGACTTGCTCGAGCTCGCGATTCGTAGGAACTCCGATCGCGAAAAAGGAATAACCAGGACACGATCGGAAGACCCGAACAAGATCCGCCGGAGACGAGTCGTGATCTTTGAGAAAATATTTTGGAAAACGGCCGTGTCCAAGATTAGTTTGCGATCGTTTTGCAACGCGCGTCGCGCCGACATATATTCGATTATACCGAATTACTGCGAACGTTTCCGCGGCGAGTCGTTGTTACGCCATAGACGAGAATCGTGTTGATATTGCTCGCATATAGAAAATATGACGCGGGTGTTGATATTTGCGCGAATCGGCGAAACGATACGAGAAGAGACCAGAAGTATTCCATCAATTACAATTCGAGAGGGTTGTCAATATTTGCGCCGACACCAGCGGCTCAAGTCCGCGAACGAATTATCGATTCAAACGTGATATCGTCGAGAGAGCGAGTATGAAAGAGAGAGAGAAAATGATATTGCATATATTTTTTGCAGAAACTTTCGCGAACCGTGTCGGACCCTTTGAGCAATCGTATTCGATTAAAGCGTAAACGGTATTCCGTGCAACGATAGAATACCCCGATCAATTGCAATATTTAAGATTGATTTCGTTAGCATTTACATTTGATCACAGATTTCGAGGACGAAATATATCGAAGCGTCGGCCGTACGCTCGGCATTTTATCGCGGATCGATTCGATTGTTTGATCTCGTTGTTTGAATTTCAACAAAAGCATGTGGGAGGTACGAATTTGTGTCATCAGGGTTCAACGGCGCTACTGACGTTCTTATTTCTCCCATTATCGTTCTCTATCGTTACGGTATCCGCCGTTGACCGCAACTTTACTCGATTTCGCGAACATTTTTGTCCATCTCCACTCTGAAAGTTTCATGTATATGCTAACGTAAAGTACGGGAAACGCGAGAGCAACCTCCACCTTAGCTACTACCACCATTTGTTGAGCCAAACCGTGAGTTCGAAGTGTAACGATCAAACGACCGATTAACCCTTGCACCACCGAAAAACATGCTTCTTTCCATAGAATCACCGAAACGAATTACAACCGATCGATCCGATCTCGAGTTCGACGATCGACGAGTCCATCTGAAAAAATAAGAAGCCAAAAGAGAAACGACAACGTGAACTCGGCGCGAAGCGTCGGAACGCTCCCAGAGTGCAGAGAGGTCCGAGCGCAACGACGATCGAGAGACGATCCCCGGTAGAAAGAGGCAGGTTTTTCGCCGAAAAGATCGTAGACCAAGAGAGAGAGTGTCCTCCATTCTTGTGGCTCAACAGGGAAGGGGATGATCACCGTGGAGAAGAGCAGGACGTTATATATCAGAGGAGATCAAGGACCAATCGAGGAACCTCGGGGAGGAGCTAACCTGTGGAGGCTGCCGCAGCTAGAAGACGTTTCCAGTGTTCGGGGTGGGTGGGTGGTGGTTGTCCAGGGGTGGCTGATGACCAGTACTCACCGGCCGCTGCGGCCGCTTTGCCCGCATCCAACGTCCCATAAGGTGGAATTCCCATATGGGCTGGCGGTGGTTGAGTCAGATGGTCCCCGTTCGGGCAGAAGAACGGCAGCCCGCTCGGATGCGTCCCCGCGAGGCCCATCTTGCTCGCCTGCGAACAGAAATCACCGAAACGATCGTTAACGCGCGTTTTCTCGATCGGTTCCCTCCTCCTTCCTCTCTTTCGCGGTCTCCCGCGGTTATCGTCGAAACTGGCTTGTACGGGCCGCCTCGAAAACGTTCCAGTTCCCCTTGCCAGAGGAGGATAACCGAGCTTATCCCAAGAAACTTTTCCCCTTGCGAAAACGTCGTGCGCGGCTTCGTTTCCGAGTTATCATTGACAAAAACACGAAAACGAAGCGTCGAAGCGTCGAATCGCGAATCGGCAAAGAAAGATGTTTCTTGGTGTAATCTCGGGAATCGTTTCCCTCGTTCTAGGAGAATCGCAAATTGTACCGAGAGTTGTACGCATTTATGGACAAAAACGAGTACATCGAATAGCGAACGCTGCGAAAATATTTAAGAAATTTCACAATCTTTATTTCGCAGAAAAATCCGTGTTACTTTTAAATTATCGCTGTCTCGTTTATCGCGCTCGTCCACTCGGACGGACCCGTTCTTCTTCCGTTCTCCTCGCAGTTTCGACCAGCGTACGCGAATAGGTCGGACATCGCGGAGCTGTTCGATGGTCTAGCGTTGGCAAGTAATTGATAATGCGTTTATTAATGCTCCGTTAATGCGACCGGCTAATTAGCAGTCCGCCGAGGATTATCGATCGATCGATCGACCGATTCCGCGGAAGCCTCGGAGCGAGGCGGCGTCGACAGGTGTTTGCGCGACACAAATTAATATTTTCCTTCCGCGGCAGGATCGATAGCGTTGTTAGAAAACCGCCTCTAATTCGCTCGGCGCCGAGATATCTATCGGAAGCAACTACCGGTTATCGGATAGTATTCTCATTAGAATGATAGCGCGCGACGCTTCCGTTCGAATAATTGTTTTTCACCAACCAGCAATCGCAGCCTCGCAGTCGCAGTCCTTTCGCTATCGATTCGCCTCTCGAAGCGAAGGGGATCCGAGGTACGCGGATCGTTCGATCGCGGATCGGAACGACTCGTGGCCACGATATGGATAAACTTTTTCGTTGGAATACGCATCGTCGTCGAAGTTGTTGCGATCGAGACGTCGTCGTCCGTTCAACGCAGACGTTAGCCTCGTTTCCATCCGGTCTCGGGCTCGGACCAGGATCAGGAGGCAGACTAAAAAGCCCTCGGGAAAGAGGAGATATATTATACAATTCGATAAACCCTCGAAGGGGGAGCTTATCGAGGACGAGAGGAGGCTGGTAGCATTAATTTGCAAAGACGGGCGGCGCGCGTGCTCCTCGAACCGGTTCGAGGGGTTCGTTCGGCTTTTCCGTCTGCGGGGGTGTATCGCCGAATTCAAGTGACCCTCGAGCGTTCTCGCGCGACCCATCTCCCGGGTCCTTTTGACCCTTTCCACCTTTTCCGGAGAGTCTGAGCGACGGATGAGAATTAGTTCAATCTGGCCACCGCGTCGAGACAAGGTCGGTGCCCCCCTCCCCATTTTCTCTCTCTCTCTCTCTCTCTCTTTCTCGCTACCCCCTCTTCCAGCTTGCGATCGATAGCACGAGTGGTTGTCTCTTATCGGTCGGTGCTTACCATGAGTGCGGCGGTATCGCGCATCGATCTGACGGCGAGTAACAGTCCTGGATCGAGAGGCTCCCTTTCCATCCAAGTCAGCACCCTCGACAGCAGACCGACCGCCTCTTCCGCGGTCGGCTCCTCGTCTTCGGCGTCCTCCTCCTCCGCTGCTTCCTCGGCGTCCTCGCAATCGGTCCACCTCTCCTCGGCCTCGATCTTCACGCGGCAGCGATCCTCCTCGAGCTCCTTCTTTCGGACGCAACGCGCCAGCTCGCTCTCCTCGTCGAGAATCCATTTGGTCAACTCCTCGTCGCCGACCTCCAGACCCGCTTCGCGAGCCAGGCTCTGCAGCTCCATCAACAGCAGCCTGTCCTCGTCGTGATCGGTCGACGCCTGGACCCTCGACGACAAGCTGGGTCCAGGGTTCGAACAGCCCACGGAATTGTCGTCCAGGATCCAACTTCTGGCGAACGTTTCCGAGCGAACGCTCAGCCAGGCTTTGTGAAGGTCGGCGAACGCTTCCTTCAGAGTGAACCTCCTCAGATAGGCGTCCAAGGATTCGTCTTCCGCTCGTTGATAGACGCCGTAGGAGGCTCTGGAGAGGACGCCGGTGGCCAGTCGGACTCTCAGCTCTTTCACGACGATTCTCGTCTCCAGACAATCCTTCGGCACGACCAACAGTCTGACCAATCCGTCGGCGGCCACGCAGTCGGACTCGGCGGGCAAATAGTCCGCGGTTTCCGCGACCAGAACCGCGCCGTCCGGATGCATCGCCATGGCTGTCACCGCGAACTCCTTGTGGAACCACCACAAGAAAAGGTCCACCGTGAGGGAGCCTCTTCCGCCGCCAGCGTAGATAACCGGTTGGCTCAGCATGTTTACTCGTCTGAGGCAACGCGGCCGCCAGTGGCGACCGGTCACCAGCAGCCTGGTTCTATGGTGTCCTTCGTGATCGGCAGCCCCCACCACCCACACTCTCTCGGCGTTGCCAGCTGAGCCGACGGTGGCGCCTCGACGACGACGACGACGACGTCCCGGCAGGTCCCGCCAATCCAAGAAGGACACGTGCGCGAGGTAGATGCGGTTGCGGCTGTAGCCCTCCAGAACGCGTCTCAGAGATTCTACCCTGGGAAGAGCTTCGGAGGCTTGGGAGGAAGAGCCGCTGCTGGCGTTCGTCAAGTGAGCCGAATCGGTGATCCTCTCCGACGCGGTAGACACCGAGGAGAACGGGGAAGAGGAGGATACGGTGGACGGAGCTGCACAAACAGCGGTGACCACGACGGCGGCGGCAACGGCGACGGACGAGTTCTCCGGGGAGTCTCCTTCGAGCCTCGACCTGCTGCCGGCGCGCTGTCTCCCCTGCCTGCGTTTCCCGGGTTTCTCCTGGTCGTCGCGTCCAGAATCCGCGGACTCGGGATACGGCTTAGCCTCGTCTCGAGACTTTTCCTCGGATCCGTGCTCCTCGGACGGTGGTTTTTCCTGCGAGATCGCGGACACCGAAGAGGTCGAGTAGCGCGTCGGCGAGGAAGCGGTGGAAGGCGAAGAGGTGGAGCTTCCGAAGGACGCGTCCGACGAGGACGTCGCCGGCGAGGACAGAGGCGTCGAAGAGGACGCGGCATCTCCGTGGTTCCGGTCGACGGTCGAGGATCGAGCAGAGTCTTCTCCGGTCCGATCGTTGGACGGGTCGACGCGATCCCGGCGTTTGGTCGGGCATCTTTGCAGGCGGCAGCCGTTTTCACGGGGCTGAATAATCTCCAGGGTGTGGCGCGTGCGCGGCTCCCACGGCGATCGACCCTCGCACGCCGCCGCTGCCGCCGCCGCAGCCGCCGCCGCCGCCGCCGCTGCCACGGACTTATCGGCTGTACCGTTGGCGATCGTTTTCCTGGACGAGTTTCGTGCCGGGTCTTCGGAAGATCGATGACGACGATGATTGTTACGATTACGATGTACACCGATCGGGCGTCCTCCTCTCTTAGGGGCCGCGAGCTTGTTGGCGCCGCGGGTACACTTGCCGCGGGGAGACATGGTCCTCGCGAGCGACGCGGACCACCCCGGGCCTTCGGTCGTCCTCAAGGATCCTTTCTAGGTCCCCGGGACGACTCTCCAGGACGCGTCTCGCGAATTTCGGCGAGGATTCGCGCGCGCGCGCGACCGCTCATCCACGGCGTGCCGGCTTCGCCTACCGAGCGATGACTGAGCGAACGGCCGCGACGCAGCCGTCAAAGGCCGGAGCGGGAACTAGAAGGCTTTGATGTACCGCCGCCCCGGCGCGCACAAAGCGAAAGCGGCCCCGACTCGTTGGCTGGCATATCACGGAGAGAGAGAGAACGAGGAGGGGGGCGGGAGGCGGTCGTGGGACGAAGAGAGAGGACCGGCAACACGGCCGAGCAAGCGCCACCAACAGCGTAACCAACAGAGACAGACACCGATGGGACGCGAGAGGGAGAGGAAATCCGGGAGAGAAACAGAGCGTCGGTGCGGAGAGCAACGATGGAAGGAGATGACGGATCACGACGGACGTACGGTCACCGGGTTCGAGGACATGCACGCACCGCGACAGGCTCCATTACCGGACCGATATACCCCGCGCGGTTCGGGACCACTGGGTTACGGCGGAGGCGAGACGAGAGACCGGTGATGTCACCGATTTATCGGGGCTTGTATATTTTGCTACTCTTTCGTCGGACCAGTTCGGCTGGGACGTTCTCGTCCGTCGCGAGCCGAATTTCAGCGACGCTGCGCGAAAGCTTTCTTTCTACAGCGAAGAAAAACGCAAAACCAAGGGTTCTCGCGCGTCCCCGTCGATGGACGATGGAGCCAATTAATGACGCGAGCGTACAAAGCAACGGTTCCTGGGAGTACGCCTAGAAACTTCTTCTTCGAGTTATCAACGAAAAGCGCGGAGAGGGCAGACGCGCAGTATCGGGAAAAATGGCGGCTACTTTGGGAGAGCGTTGCATCGTCTCGTATCGACGCGACTCTCGCTTTTCGTCGATGACTCGAAAACGAAGCAGCGCGGGACGTTCTCGCGGAGGAAAAAGTTTTCTGGAACGACTCTCCGGGCTTGTCTCCCGCTGCGAGAGAATCGATGATTTTGTACGACGCTCCGCGTGCGAGGCGTCTCCTCGTTGGGTCAATGGGTCAAAGGGTCAAAGGCAATGCCGCGCGCGGACGGCAAGATCGAAGCGCAAGTTTGTCGTTGGTCGCCGCTCTCGGCGAGCGATCGATGCGATCGGAATCGATGGCTTTGTATCGGGTCATGATCGCCGCGCGGCGCATTCAAAGCGGTCGTAAAAATGTCAAGCGCGACGGCACGAAAGGCGCCGCGACGCGGCGCGTCGAGACCGAACCGCGAACCGTTCGGAATACGTCGAAACGGGCGCACCGAGCGTCGGTTACCGATCGATGTCGCTTCTTAAAACTTTATTCACGGCTTCCCTCTTATCTCGAGATTCGATTTCACCTATCGGAGAACCGTCCGACCGCCGAGACGCTTCGGAGATTGTCGAAACGGCGAGAGTCGAATTCTATGAGTCCGCCGGGCAGAGAGATAAGCACCCGGAGATAAGGTCTCCGTTACCGTTTGCGAAAGCTCGAGGACAACCGCCGCGCGTGGCCTACGCGTGGTCGCAGGATAA
Organism: Agapostemon virescens; assembly: GCA_028453745.1. NCBI lineage: Eukaryota > Metazoa > Arthropoda > Insecta > Hymenoptera > Halictidae > Agapostemon > Agapostemon virescens. The sequence continues at coordinate 13,201,022 of CM052095.1, read as the reverse complement.
CCGTAAGTCTGAGACGAGAATTATGCAACGAACGAATAAATAATACGGACGTTGGTTGCAGCCCCGGCGATCGGCTGCTCGAGCGACTCCCGCCATCGCGCCGACTCTATCCGATGGAAGAGGGGAAAACGTCTTCCTACACCACCGACGCTCAAAGTCTGGTGCAGTGGGTCAGCGGCGCGGGTCTCTCCTTTAAAGCGTGCGTCGGAAGCGAGCGACAGCGAACGCAGGCAAAAGTCACCAAGGCGAACGAACGTATCGGAACCTTTGGAAACGGGGGACTATCGAGCCACGGTGTTCTCTCTATCGGCGTTTCGATTTGCACGGGACAGAGCCACGCTTCTTGCACGCTTCTTGCACGCTTCTTGCGCGATTCCGCATCTTTTCGCAACTGGAGCGAAAGATCAGCGCCTCGAGCATCCTCCCGTGGACGATCGCGTCCCGCGGTGTTGTTTCAGGGGAATAAGACCGCGCTGGTCGGACGCCGTTTAGAAAATGCTGCGGGAAAACGATTCGTAACGGATGTTCGTGGAATAGAAATCTTGGATGGAAGATGGCGAAATAGGATTTAAGCTCTCGCTCGAAGAGAGAGGTTCCCTGCCAAATAATTACTCTACGAGTAATTATAAATAAGGGCGACGAGTATGGCGCAGAGTTTGACGTTCGAATCGGCCGAGAAACGATTAAAATCAAAGTCTTTTTTATCGATACTTTGCAAAAGCACGCGCACGAATCGCGGACTTTGATTTTTCGACGTTTGTTCGATCGGTCGCATTGTGCGTCCTCGAGGTCCGGGAACGGACACGGAAAGGGAGGTGGACGAGGACGAGAACGAGGATGAGGAGGAGAACGGATGGGGGGCCGCTTAATATTGCAAATCGGATTTAGCCTTGGGCGCTGGTCGCGCATGATTATCGGCGTGTCGGCATTTCATAAACGCGTCCACATCAAACGCAGCTGGTTGGTCGATCGCGATAATATTTGTCACGTAGTTGCGGTGCGCGACGGCAGCGCGCGCGTACGTACGTACACCGTGTACACCGTGCACACCGTGCACACCGTACGCTACGTGTGCAGCGCACACCGTGCACCGTGCACACCGCGAATGCAGGATAATCGATCGGGTCCTCTGTACGGCCGTACGCGTGATTACTTTCCGGTTGCACATTGTCTCCGTCGCGTCCGGAATTCGAGGCTCGCATACCGCCGGGCCTCGGCGTTGATTCGATCCGAGGCTCCCGATAGGACGAGTCCTTGTCGAGGTCCGTGGATTATGGAACCTAGGTTCGCCAAAGACCGACGGATCGTTTCGCGAGCCGAACCGATAATCCGGACACGTCGTGGTGTTCTAAATTCGTCTGAAAAGGTTGCAACGCAACGTTTCACTCGAAATAACGAAACGATTAAAAACTGCAAAGACCTCTTAACGCGTCGGACGAAGATACGACATCCGTGCAGAATACAGACGACTCGAATAAATTTTTGAGAGGTCGCCGCGCAACCCGTGACCCAACCGGGGATCGACGAACTCGCGACGTTACGGAAAAATCGTAGACGGTAGTTTCGAATGCAGGGACGACGGGCCAATCCGAGCGGAATCGAGTTTCCACGTGCGTCGACTGCAGGCGAGAAGAAGGCGGGTTGTTTACCGGCCTCCGAAAAAGCGACAACCCTCTTGGTCGTCGTCGCCGCCGCGGAGTCTCTTACGACGTTACGTGGCCCGGCGAGGCATCGCAAGGGTGTAAACCCGGGTTGCCATCGACGACGCGTTCTTCCATCTCCGAAGAGAGGGTGAATCGAATCGACGCCGCGTAAGAGGCTGAACGTTCGGATTCGATCTTCCGGATGGAGGGATGGCTCCGTTCTAGGAACGGAAACATTGTCTTCGTCTCCGAAGGGGGTCGATTCGACGGCAAACTCCGCGAAACGAGGATTTTAAACCGTCCACCTTTCGCGAGACGGTCCTGTATACAGAGTTACAAGCTTTTCCGAATGGTTTTGGTGCGCGTTGTACGATCCTCGGGCGACCACCGTCGTCTCGAACGAATAATCGATGATACTTTCACAGAGATTCCAGCGACGTCCGTCGTCCACCGAGACGTTCAAAGTTACCGGACGATTTTTCTCGTTACCGTCTCCTCAAAGTACATTCCCGATCGTCGAACGATCTTTATTCGAACATGCAAATTCCTCGGACCGTCCTTTGCAAAATTCTGGTATAATTCGATCCTACCGCGGCCCCGAAGGGGCAGGGAATCCAAACTTATTTCCGCGGGCGTATACCTCGAAAGACGGATGGCTAAACGTTCGAGCGGATACAAAGCAATGTAAAACAGCCGCTTTAGAGCGTCGAGTAGCAGCAATTTGGCGTAGAAATCTGGGATCGGCACGATTCGTCGACGCAACGTCGAATCGTTTAGCCGGGCCCGTTATTAATTTCTCTGTCGATGACGGAACAGGGAAAAGGGCTCGGCTCGACCGGTCGCGTACGCGATTGCCGTCTTTAAAACGTTGTTATTCGGGTCAGCGGCGGTACATGGAAAAGCTCTCTATGTATCGGGGCTATAACCGTGGCGCGCGGATCGACGGCGTTCCGGGACAGATAACCCAATTAAAAGTTACACGGCCGTGCACACCGGCCCAAAGAAAACACGTCATTCGGATAGAACGTTTCCCGTTTACCACTTTCCCCGGTTTCGAATAGTTTAGTCAGAAACGGGTACGGCCAGTTTCCTTCTGAGGCCATGCTCGCCGAACGCGCGCAGGGGCTGTCGCTTGTTCTTTTCTTTTTCTTCTTCTCGTAGAATGGAGTTTTCTTTCTGAGAGGGAGGGGGGGGGGGGGGGAATTATTACGAGCGGTAACGATAGTTTCTCGGATAACGAGGCCGACGACGAGAAGTAAAAGCGGCGAGGATAGGCGATTTAGCAACCGTAAACTCTAAACCGTATCCTTCACGAATTTTCTGCATTAACGATAGAGGCCGGGTACAAGCCCGATTCTTTTTCCAATTATCTCGACGCGCGAAAAGCGTTGCTCCGTAATTGCTTTCTCCTTTCTCGCGTATCGAGTTGCGGCAACTCATTTTGGTCGCGAATATCAACGTTGAAATCGTAGATTTGCACGGATGCTTCCGCGGGAAACGATCGGACGAATTTCTTTACCGAAGCACGCGTCGATTTAATTCGCAAATTCGACGGTGGGAACGCTTTGCTCGATCGATTCGTCAAATAGGAAAATGGAAAGGACGACGCACTCTTTTGTTTTCGAATTTGATCGGTCGAAACGATTTGTACGCGTCGTGCGCGCGAAGCGGCAGATTTTAAATGACTCAATCGCGCCGCGCTCGATCGAACGAATGAAAGCGTCCGGCAACTTCCGTGGGAGAGTCGCGGCGACCGTAACGAAGCATCGTGGTTCGAAGACCGGAGAACATTTCGTACTTTTAACTTTGCGCGACTATTTCGGATAAAGCGTTTTACCGAATCCGAGCAGCGAACGCGACGCGACGAGATATCCGATCGCGCTATCAATTTGTCTTGCGGGTAAATCCAAGGATAAACGCGTTACGCCTCGAGCACCCCGGAGAAAGAATTCTTCGTGCGCGCGGCTACGAGACTCACCCTTAAAACAGCCATTACTACCCCGAACATATTCCAACCCCGCAAACACCACCCTAACTTGCGCATTCGTCGCGCGTTAACAATCTCAATTTGCCCTTTCAACTTTTCTTCCCCGAGCGACGAGTTCCTCTCCCTCCTCGATCCGTCCATAAACTGCGCATCCAATGAGAAAGACGGACACGGACGCTGCGCGTCGACGGAACGAGACGGCAACGGAAGGACACGAAATTCTCACCTCCGAGTCCAGGGAGGAAAGGAAGGACGGGGAGTCCACGAATCGATATTATTTTCTCGATACACGCGGACGCGATCGAGTCGACTTTTCGCGACATCCGTCCGAGGAACGAGGGTCGGAAAAGTTTGGAAAACATTGCTCCTACGTATCGGTGTTCGCGCGACGTTGTTCGCGTCTCGTCGTCGCCGAATATGCATAAATTATTCGAGATACGTTAATCCCGTTGGCTTCCAGCGCTGCCGAAATCTACCATCGACCTTCCTCCCCTACCACCCTCGGTTACCCCTCCATCGCTCCGTTTTCCTCGCACCCTCTTCGCCGACGAACCGCTTGTCCTCCTGGCCCGTCGTCTCTCTTTGGTCTGTTCTCGGCGCAAGAGTTCCGTGAGCGAAGGAGAGACGGACGCGGACGACGATAGCGATCTTTTCTCGCTCGCTTCGACGTGTTCTCTCGCGGGAAAGAGGAACGGAGAACACGAAGAAGCGAGAGAAAGGAGGGTAGTAGTAGGAGAGCAACGAACGAATCGGCCGTCCTCCTTCCGAACTCTTCTCTTTCTTCGTCCTCTCGAACGTGTTCTCCGGCGCGAGAGCGACAGAGAGGAAATGGAAAAGGGTCGATGAAGAGAAAGAAAAGGAAGGGCAGTAGCAGCAGCAGCAGCAGCAGCAGCAGCAGCAGCAGCAGCAACAGCAGCAGCAGCAGCAGCAGCAGCAGCAGCAGCAGAAGCAGCAGCAGCAGCGGAAGAGCGAAGAACGAAGAACCGGAGAGTGGGGGTCGAACCGAGAAGCAGCCCTCCGCGAGGGTGGAGGGCCAGGTGAGGCTAGACGAGGAGAAGCGAGGAAAACCAGCGCGCGAGATAGAAGGGGAGGAAGCGACGCCACACGCTTCTCCTCCGTAGACGAGGAGAGAACTCGGAGGAGAAGCCGACGACGCGTAGAGGGGGTTGCTGGTGAATGGAGCCGCGGTGCACGGAGGAGGCGGTGGCCAACCCCAAGCCGGGGTTGCCGGGGCAACGTGGGAGGCGTAGGCGCTCCACCGGAGCAGGGAGAGGAAGGGTTCGTTCGTGTTCGTTCGTTCGGTCGACCAGGGCCATGCCACGAGGGTTTAGAGAGAAGAGAGAAAGAGAGAGGGAGCTTCCCAGGGAGCCTGGGGGTGGTTGCGCGACCCGGTGGCGGGGTGCAAGAAGTCCAAGGAGGGGTGCAACAACTGGTTAGACCGTTCCAGAACCACCGGCTATCGGCGCACACTTCGGACATCGTGCCCGTGCTTTGTTTGCTTGTCCGGTTATACCAGCCCCTGTCTCTTTCGCCTCTGCGCTCTATCTCGCGAAACGGATACGGTTATGCTTCTCGCAGAGACATTGGGATTCCTTCATCGATGCGAATCGGATGGCTGGCACAGTTTCTCCGCGATGTCTCGTCGTTTCGTCGTACCCTCTGTCTTCGGTACCTCTTTCGCCCCTGTACCATAACTCGGGTATTCGCGGGTACCAGGTACCGGATTCCGTTCCACCGATTTTCCTTCTCCTCGGCGATTCGCGAAAGATTCCATCGAGAGGACTCCGAGGGACCGAATATCTCGACGAACGGGTAAACGCCGAGAGGGTAGGTTTAGAAACCGCGAAGGATAACGAACGTCGGAATTGTTATCGCGACGCTGGCGCATCCCGCGGAAGCTATGCGCACCGGCAGTGCATTTTTTTCGCCGTGCTGCGCCAGAAATTACGTTCTTCCCCCGCGTTGGGAAACACAACAATTATTTAACGCTGAACCCACGGGTCCGTGCGACGGCCGGCTTTTTCAATTAAACGCGAGCCACGCGCGCGCCTCTCCACCCTCGCACGCACCCTTTTAATAAATTCGCGCAAAAATGCAGTACGCTCTAAATTCGGAACGATAAATAATTATCACTAGTGCCGCGCTGCTCGACGAAATCCATCGAGTAGTTTCGTCCCTTCCTCGCGCTCTCTCGCGCTCTCTCGCGCTCTCTTGCTCTCTCCGTCGTTGGGACAGCTGTTCCTCTCTGCGCGAGAGGATTTTGCAAAATCAACAGTGGAGGCGCGCTTCCCGCAGCGATTTTCCCTACCAATATCGACTCGGGACACACCGTATATCACCGTCGGAAAAATAAAAAAAAAAAAAGGCAGCAGAAATCGACAAAAAAACACATATCGAAAAAAGAGAGACAAATCCTTGGTTTCGCCGAAAACCGGTTACCCAGAAAGGATTAATCGCGCGTCGACCTGTGGCCCGATCCTTTCACGGTATTACGATCATAGTTGAACATCGATTCAATCCCGCGAAACCGCCGCGAATTTTCAAGTTATTCCCTGTGCGGTTGCGGATCGATGTAGCCCCGTTTTGCCGTACCTCGTTGCCATCGGCCAACGAATTCTATCTTAAAAAATAGCCGCCTTCCGTTGACTTTTCTCGCGCGAAAAGAAGAAAGTTTCGAGATTCGAAGCGAATTCGTGCAACGAGATAAGATAAGTTCGCGTCGCGATTCAAGAAATACGATAACGCGTCTTCGATTGGAAAATTTCGCCGGAGACTCCGATCGAACCCGCCGATCGATCGTAATCGAACGAACGCGACACCGCGCAGAGTTTCGTGCAATTCGGGGGCGCCGGCATTCCTCGGCAGCGTAACGCAGCAAACGTTATCCAATTCGCGTGGAAAAATCCGGCTCGAAAATTTTCCGGAACGATATACAGGGTCGGTCGAAAAGTTGTTCGCCGCTGTTTGATGTTGCTGCAGCTCGAGAAATAATCGAGCGTTCATATTTAAAGCAGCGGGCTCGGGTCCCGTCGCTCTGCGGCGCATCCAACGTTTTTCATTTTTAAAGACGACTACTATCCCGGATACGATTGCCGCGCTTGCACACGGGCTTCCTAGTTGCGGCCCACATATTTACCGTGGTGCATACGTATTCGACTGCGCGCGCGTACACACGGTCGCCCACCTGTGCAATCCGCCCACGCGGTGCCTCCCTACTTGTATATGCATCCGCGCGCCTATCTATCCGCTCGTCTATCCTCCTCCGAGGCAGACACCACCTTTTTCGCCGAGTCGATGACGGATCGAGTAAACCAACGACCGAGGATAAACCCTGGCTCTGCCTTCGGCTCCGGACTAAATTTTTGCGACGACGAGATAGCGTCGCTCGTACGCGAATCGTTCTGCTAAATTAACCGTGCGATTCGTAGCGCCGAAGCTGCCGGCATTTTTAAATTTGTTTTTTAAAATCGTTCGAGTCGCGGACACCCCTTTGCAGGGAACGATGGAACGAAACTCTCGAGCCGCGTACACGTTGCCAGAAAAATTGTGGAGAGTCTAAAATGCGGTCGATATCGTTATATTCGCGACGCTTTGGGCTTTCGAAAGAATTTTTCGATGGAAAAATCGCGCGGCGGATGCGTAAACGGTTTCGTTGAATCAACACCGAAGCCGTCAGCATTTTTAAACTTGTACTTCAACGTTCTCGAGATCGTAGAGACTCTTCCGCGAATATCCTAATTGCGTTGTCGCTCGCGCAAACTCTGGTAGCTGTTCGAGTAACCGTCGAATACTCTCCGGTAGTCGCTGATATCGGCTCGAGTACGGTTTTCGGGAGATCGAAGCGATCGTTTCCGCGGCGCGACGGTGGCAAAGAGTCGCGATAAAAAATATTAATTAGCTGGCGACGATCGCAGGACATTTACAACGAATTAATTGCAGGAACCGTTGTTGCGGCGGCGAGTTTCCCTCGCGCGGGTGCGTGCGTTGGCGCGCGAATTACCGCAATTAGTTGCACGGATGCTTCCGGTTTTATTTTTATTTCGAAAGGGTAGAACAAAAATTTGTTAAACGGAAGATACTTGATCCGCTGAAAGTACGTTCGTTAAACGGATAACTTGTTTCCTCTTTCGGGTTTACGCGGACGGTTGATGCGCATCGTTGTAAAATGAAGCATAAAGTTGTTCGTGGAGAGCGGGGGCGGGAACGAGAACAGGAAGCGAAGCGAAAGTGGGGAGCCCGAAAGTTTCTGGCCGACGCCGACGCCGACGCCGACGCCGACGCTCGTGGAAACGCGATCCTCGTGATCTGTTTACGATCGTCTGAGAACCGACGACGACGATGTTCGAGCAACCGTTTATTCGCTGCTCGGTCGACGGGCACGTTTACGCGGTTCCCGTACAACTGAAATCCACGATAGCGACGCACAGCCATTGTAGAACGTCGCGTTAAACGGTTGCGTTCGCCCGTTCGCCCGTTCGATCGTCATTGCTTCGCGACGTTTATTCGCTTCTCGGCAGACGGTCGATCCGTTTACGCGATTCCTGCAAATCGGAATTCGCGAAAAACAGCGTATTCGTATCGCATTCGATGCAGTTATTTTCATTAGAAATTTATAGAGTTCGGAGCCAAGCGATATCGCGAAATAAAGCACGACGCGGATTCGACGATAATTCCAGGTTTGTGGAAGTAGAACGAGACCGCTATGGTCAGACAGCGGACGACTGTACTCGTACCGCGTTCTCGTCGTCCGAATTTTTATCGTTCGCGTTTATTATGCTCTCGTTCGATCTCGTTTTACGACGATGATTTTTTAGTTGGATGACTTTTCCGACAAGCGGAGCGCCACGCAGGGAAAGAGCATTGTGCGATCCTCGTGTTTAGGGTTAGCAGGCGGCACAATGCGCTTGCGTTGACGAGGGAGTGTCCGCCGACCCTCCGCGAAAGAGCACTTTCCCCTAAATCTTCTCAGACTGGCATTACGTAATTATATATTTCATGGAAATACAAGGGCAAACGTAATGGCCCACGCATTGTTCCACAATTTTTCAAAGCCTGCACGGTTTGCGGAACCCGTAATTTTCTGTTTTCGCTTTCTCATGGCGTTCGTTGCCGGACATTTCATTCGACGGCGATGACATGTCCAACATTTATGAGACAAATGCCGTGTCATTAACGTCGACGCACGCTCCGCGTTCCCCGTTAACCGCACAATTAACACAGACACGGGATACAACGCGCTTACCGTTGCCGTCGGAAGTACGCTGCCGATCCGACGCGTGGGATTCGATACGGTGGGTTTTAACGCGCCGACCCGGCACCCCGTCGGAGTCTCACACCCGACACCGAGTTCGACACGATCGTCTTCGACGTTGAAGAAATTCGACGGACCCGGGACCGTTCGAGCGTCCGTGGACGGCGCTCGTGGACCACCGACAGCTCGAGTGGCTAAACGAAACGAAAATGCCTTCGAACGAGAGTCTCGCGCGTTACGGCTCCAAGTTTCAGGAGCGGAGGGTACGACCCATATTCGGTAGACGAAGCAGGGCCGATAAATCCGGCAAATTCGATTGTTGACGTTCACGGAGGGCAAGCAGAGTCGCGACAAAGCGATCGAAACCGTCTCTCCGGGATCGAGCCTTCTGAAACTGGCGGCCGCAATTTAGGCGCACTTATCCTGCTACTTTCCGGTGAATGGGCTTCTTTTGTACTTCGCGGCTGAGAAGAATAGGGGCAAAGGGGAGGTAAAAAGGGAGAGGCGGAGGCTGCCGTCGGTGGTGGTGGTGGTGGTGGTGGTGGTGTGCCGGTGGTGCCGGTGGTGCCAGTGGTGGCAAAGTAGAAGAAGAAGAGACCCGCCACCGGGAAGAAGCAACAGCTAGCTCCGAGGTTGGCTGGTGGCTGGTGGCTGTTGGCGCATTCGGTTTTAAGTTTGTCACAGTTATACTCGCCCCCGAACCCCCATCCCTCTTCTCGGTCGGGCGAAAGTGGGTTAAACGAAGTTCCATGATACTTCGCGGTGGCACGGTTCGTCGAGCAGAGCCGCTGATTCAGTTCCTGTGCCGCGCGAGAGGAAAGAGATCACAGAGGATCCCGAGGAGATCGTCGATTAAACTCTTTCACGCTCCGGGGAGAAACTAAGGAAGCGAGCGTTGCTCCTTTCTGTTTCGCTCGCTTCTATTTGCCAAACGATCCGCTCTTCAAACTCCTTCGAACAACGAATTCGTAAATCTTTGCTCGCCCGGATCATCGGTTCTCGGTCGACGAACGTCCGTCGACGCGTTCGACAAGGATCATCGGCGAATCAGCGCCATCGAGTGCACAGACTTATCGATGCCGAGATTAACCGGATTACGGTGTAACCTCGGACATTGTTATCGACCGACAACCAACAAGAGACAATCCAAGAGAGAGGAAGAGTCGAAGAGCGGTTCTCGAGGCGATTTCGAGTAACTTTTTCCCCGACGAAAATTTCGGTCAAAACAGTGGCCGATCGGAGCGCGGTTATGCCGGGTGGATCGGGACTCTGGCAACGACTAGGCCTCGCTCTTCGGGACCTGGCACCGAGCCGGAATTCGTTCGGGGTAGTCCCGCTTCGATCGTTCCGTGTTTTTCGTCGACGACTCTTCGGTAAAGCTCCGCCGGAAATTTTCGCCGAGGAAAAAGTTACTCGAAATCGTCTCGGGAACCTTTCGACTCTCTTCGAAGGGTGTCCGACATTTTTGGGACACCCTGTACACCTCGTATTCGGTGCGCACGGGGTATACATAAGTGGCCCCCTTATATAAACGGTACATGGACCCGATGGGCGCCAGGTGGGAGGTGTAGCTAGGTGTAGGTGAACGTACATCCAGCCACCCCATATGTACGAGGTATTTGCACATTCCATAGGTGCACAAACACGCGCGGCGACGGTTCTCGTGTGCTCTGGTGCTCGCGCGCTCGTCTACTTGCTATATATTTAAATACATAGAAGGGGCAGAGAGAGAGAGAGAACGAGAGATAGGTGGGAGGAAGAGAGGAGGAGAAGAGCAAGAGAGAGAGAGAGAGAGAGAGAGAGAGAGAGAGAGAGAGAGAGAGCGAGCGAGTTGTGCAGGTGTGGGAAGAGAGGGTGGTGTACGTTTGTGCGGAACGTCTGCATGCAACCCGGTGGACGCAGGCGCCGGTAGCCATGGCGACGATTCCTTCGGATTGGCCGCAGCTTCCACTTGAATCCCCGGCGTCGACCCCCGCAGCCGGCCTCCGGCTCTGACGTACTATCCGCCACCATCGATAACCCCTCTGGCTCGTAGCTGTGCTCTCTCGTCCACCCCCGTTGCTAGTCGAGTCTACGAGATTCGCCCTCTCGCTTTCTCCAGCAGTTTCCTCTGGAAGATTCGGTGCGCCGATCCTCCCACCAACCCTTCTTCCGCGGTGTCTCGCTCTCGCGACGGTCTTCTCTCTGTTCTTCGTCCCCAAGATTTTCTGGTCTTGAACTTTTCGTTTGATCGCGGTCTTCTCTTCCGGTTCCCATCGGCTAGGATTTGGTTTCGCTTTTACAGGAAACCGTTGGTCCCGCGTTGCGTCTTGCGCAAGATCTAGCAAGATCTACGAAGATCCACCACCCTCCGCGCGCTCGTCTTTGCTCGCCTCGCTCTAGTCGAAGAAGATTTTGCGTAGTCCGTGGCCTTGAACTTCTCTCGTTTCGCAACGGTCTTATCCCTCGGTCCCCTCGGACCAGGATCGTCCCGCTGTCGCAAAAGACAGATAGTGATTTTTCTTTTGCAAAGAAAAAAGCACGCAAGGACAGTCGGTTGCGCGAGGTACCGTTCGTCCAAGATTCTACCGTCGAACGTTTAAAAAGAACAAACACGATCGAAAGCGCTCGGACGCCTGCTAATTTCATTTCTACGTTTCACGCGAATAATAATGCTCTTGCGCGGCACGGTCGATCGACGACTGTACGGTCTAACCGCGTATGGTTGCGCTCCAGCCACAATCAATTAATCGGCGAACCACTTTCGAGCTGTTTTGCGGGGAGGATGTAAAAACGTCTGCGTTCGTTCTCCCGAACTCTTTCAACGATATTCGCCGTTTCGTTCCGCCAACGAAGATTTATTTATAATTTCACGAACCGTAAAAATCACCTTGGAAGCAAACGGGTGAATCGTAACAGTCTTTTCTCGTTTCTTTACCGTTTTCCCCGTAATCGCGTAAAGTCCGCGGTCCAGCCGTTGCCGTTGCATCCTCGATCAACCGAACAACGAATTATCGTAAATTTCTCGCACCGTTTCGAAAGAGCCGAGTTTCCGTAGCGCGCGCGAAAAAGGAAAGCGTTGCACGGCCGTTCGCGGGGATCGAAGTCGGAAATAAAAGGACGGTCGTCCGCTATCCTCGATTAATTAGCTTCGCGGTGCATTAGCAACGTTATTAGCGTCCCGCATCCGCGACGCAGCGACCGCCGGATAAAGCCAGAGTTCTCTTCCGCGTTTGCGGGCAACGGCTTGCACGCGGAAATGCGTGCCCCCGACCAATTAGCATCCTATTTAACGCTAAGATATTCGATTCGCGTCTTTCCATTGTCCCTAATCGTCTCTCCCGTAAATCGCACGCCCTTCCATTCTACGCTCGGATAAAACTTTCGCCTGTTGCATGCCCGGATATGCAATTATCCGCCGCGCGCGCGAAGCAAATACCGATGAAAGAGAGCGTGAAAGGTTCGAAGCGCGCAACAGAGATCGAACGGTACAACGCGGCGTCTGTACGCGACGATCGTTGAACGAGGATCGCCGGAAAAGGTATTAGAAACACGGACTCGATTCGCGTTTCGCGTCGCGAGTTTCATCGACGATAATTTCGGGTCCAAGAAATCGGTGCGTCCATCGAAACGGTACAATTCGCATAAAATTCGCGAGGCCGTCTTCGCGTCCAAGAGTTTCCGCAAAGACGCGGGTCTTCGGGAAGAATTCCGCGCGCGCGCCGACGCGTCGAAGCTATCGGACTATGAAATTCGGTAGAACGAATCGTTTTCTTGCGAGTTCTCGAGCAGTCGCGTTCTAATTGCAGTTCCGTCGAGCCAGGAAACAACCGTGGCAATTTTGCGGCGCTCGGTCTCGGTAACCGTGACAAAGAAGCGGCCAAAAGAGACGCGTTGTCGCGGCGGTAAACGTTTCGATGGCGATGAACGTTGCTCGTTAATGAACGCGCGTGCAGCCGATAATTTCAAGGAAGAGAAGACACGGAGGGAACGAACCGACGGTTTGGAAGCACCAGTCTCTCTCTCTCTCTCTCTCGCTCGTTCGTTCTCGCTCGCTCTCCGCGACTCTCTCCCCGAAAATCGAGTTCCCGTTGCGGGAAACGACGGCAACGAAATTTTCCCGCGTTTCGGGCATCGTTCGCGATTTTGCCAAGCTCGTAACGCGAGGTCTAACGACGTTCGCGAACGGGAACGTAACTTCGTCACCGATCGAAGCATCGATACCCGCGACTTCGAAACGGTGTCTTTGACTTTTCTGTTCGCGAGCTTCTTTCGTTCCCGATTCGATTAATTTTTCTTTGTACAACGTTATCGGCGTGACCGTCCAACGCGCGCGAGCATCGACCCCGAAAGAAGAAGACTCACGGAGAGTAAACGTTGATTTGAAATTCTTAGGAACAGCTAGGTCCGAGCGCTGCTGCAATTTTTGTTCAAGTTCCTTCAGCTTCACGGGTGATCTTCGCTGCCTCCGCTTTTTAGACGGCGAGCATCCCAAATGGAACAATGCTCTGCGCTTTCTTTCTCCGTCTCTGTTTCTTTTTGTTCGGCCGAATACGCGTTGTCCCGGTAGCTGGAGACACTTTCGCGTTCATCGACAGTTTCCAGCATTCGCAGGCCAGCGTTCTCCAGCCTCTTCGGGTATTACGGGCGACCCGGGGCGGCGAGCACCGTCATCCGGGAGGATTCTCATTTCCGGTATTGAATATTCTCGGTCCCTGGCAGCGCGCTCGTGTTACAAGATTACCGATTCCTCGGCACGGTGCTCCGACGATTCTTTCTCTAGTCCTGATCGCGCCGATTCCTCTTCTCCTCTTCTCTCGCTTCCTCTCTCGCTCTCTCGCTCTCTCGCTCTCTCGCCCCTGCTCGCGCTTCGCGGATTGGATTACTCGGCTCGGTAATTCTAGAAGTTTGCAACGAGCTACCGGTTTTCGCGAGGAACGCACCGACCATCTAGCTTCTTTGCGCGCGAACCGATTTCGAACCGCGATGGCATCTCTACGATTTATTAATTCTCTTATCGTTCTCAACTCGATCGATTTACACTGCCGGAAAAATATCTCGACCAGAGCCCGCCGCAGGTTTCTCGAAAAACGAACGACAAAGTTCGGCAGCGATCGCGAACGTTAGAGAATGGTGTTTCGGGTCAAGAACGTCGTTTAACGAACGAGGAAAAACGGAAAAATTGTGACGGAAGTCGCTTACCCGTACGCTCGGCCTGCCCGGACTCTTTCGTAAAGATTTAGCACCGAACTCGCGAAAATCGCGAGCAGTTGGTGCGCCGGCCGTGCACGTGTAACCGCTTCAGTTTTAAATGAAATGTCATTCACATTCTTGCAGCTCTCCGAATACGCGAAAAAGGGATGAGGGCGAGGGTGGCAGGGGCGGGAGTGGGGGCAACAGCGGTAGCAGCAGCAGCAGCAGCAGCGGCAGCGGCAGCAGCACGGTTTAATTGAAAAGAAAAAGAGGAAGTAGCCGGGGTGAAAAGGTATTTCCGGGCGTGCACCGCGCGAGCGGTTTTCAAACGTGGAGAAAGCTTTTTATTCGGCCACCGGGCGTGGCGGCTCGCTCACTTTGGTAAGTGTTCTGGGGCAAAAGTGGGCTGCCTTCGAGGGTGCAAACAGTTTATTTAATCTGAAAAACCTATTTGGCCGAACAAGGGAGAGAAAGAGAGACGCGATCCGCGGGACAGCGGCCGATGAGCAAGAATGGCATCAAAGGCCGCTGGCTGGCTGCTGCTTCCGTCCCTTGGAACCACCCCCTTTATCCTCTTTCCTTTCTTCCGTAGCCTTCCGAACGCGAGTAACGAGGAGACGGGATGCGCATAAATTTTTATCGCTGCGACGTTCGCAGGTCGGAGAAACCAAGTCCCGTGGTTCCTCGCGGAAGAGGATAAATCGAGGAAGATGGGATCCCTCGGATCCGCGCGTTTATCTCATTCTTTCGCGCGACCGGTCTCGCGCGCGCGAACCAAAGGAATAAGAAAATCCGCGACAAACAATCCGGTTTGTTCGCTCTATTTTCTCTCCCTGCGGTCTCGATGCGGAGAAAGCGAAAGGAAAACGTGGCGATCCTCTCAACGGAACAAAATAAATCGTACGCGATGTACGACCGTGCCGAGTTAAAAAATGTCGCCATTTCGCGGATGGTTTCTCTCGGTAATTTCAGCGTTTCCGAAGGAAGGAACGCGCGATCGAGAAACGGGTAGGACGACGACGGTTCCGACGGCGCGACGAGAAGTCTCGGATCAAACGTGCGAGTCGATCGATCCTCGTGGCAATTACCCGTTTAGCTGGCCACGCTGAATACATTTTCATTTGCAGAGATTTCCTCGACCGGCACCCCTGCGCGCGTTACGGATACGCGAGAGCGCGGCAGGTTCTCTTTCTCTCGCCTCGCTTTTTTCGCGCTCGGAGCGGCGGCTCTTTTCTCGCGCTGCTAAAGGAGAGACGGTGGACGAGCCGACAGAGAGGTTTCTGGAAAAAAGGGAAAAACTTGGGGCACGAGGGAAACCGGTCGAGAATGGCGAGAATGGCGAGAACGGCGAGAACGGCGAGAACGGCGAGAATCGAGAGAAGAGTAATCGACTGCGAACGATATTGGAACTGCGGAAAAGGAACACGGTAACGGAAGCTGCAGAGAAATGGACAGAAGTACTGGAAGAACGAGAGAAACGAGAAAAGCGAAACGGAATTCGAGGAGCGCGAAGAAAGCGGAAAAGGATCGAGAGCAGAAGGCAGCGAAACTGTGGAAAAAGAACAGCAGAAACCACGAAGAATTCGAGTCGCGCGACACAAAGAGAGAGAGAGAAAGGACGAGAGAAAATTCAACTTTGTGGAAAAGAAAAGATTTGGCGAGGAGGTGCGAAAAAATCGAGTCGCGAGGCGTGAAACAAAGGAAAAAATTTCACGTCCCGGATTTAGAGGAGAAGAGGGCCCTCTGTCGCGGCGATGGCGGTGGCGCGAAGGCGAGAGGAAGGAAACCGGAGAGAAATTCGTGCGAGGGAACACGGCGGAACACGCTGGAACACGGGAAGAGGAGGAGAAGGTTGAGCGAGGTCGAAACTGGCACGATGGAAACCTCGTTTACGAGGAGCCGCGATTTCGCAGATCAAACGCACCGTGCTAGGTGGCTGATTGCTCGGCATCCGGGCCACCGTCGTCGATGTCGCACGGCTTTCTTTCCGTTCTTGAAACGCGCGGAACCCCCTTCGCGTCGCGCGGCGCTTCCGGCGCTGCTAAAACGCGCGCGCGTGCTGAAAGTCGACTCGCGACGATGTACAGGGTGTGTCGCGCGCCGGATGAAAGCAGGTCAAAATTCGAGCACGACTCGCGACGACGTTCGAGTTCCTCGACACGATACGTTCCCAGGGTTATACCGAGAAGCTTCTCTTCTTTGCCGAAATATCGCGCGCGGATTCCTTCTCGAGGCGTTTGCGAATTTCAGCGATAATAATTTGGCATAGGATGGCATCGATCGCGCGTTTTCTTTGCAACTTTGCTTGGAACCTTGCTCGTAGAATCGCAAAGACGAGACTGTTCGTTGTACACGCCGATCTAAATATAATTTCGTTCCTCTCGTTACGAAATCGTTCAATATTGCATCGTAATTAAATCGGAAGGGAACGACCAAAAACTATGTATATAGAATAATATTCGCAACGTGTCCTCGTTCGGGCGGCTCGCATTACGCGGCCATAGATTTTTCGTAATTATAAAATTATCATACGGCGAGCGAAATGACTAAAACAAATATATCTATATCTATATCTACATATATACGGTTCTCCCATGTCCCATCGAAAAATTAACCCCGTTACAACCGATTTCCAGCGTTAAAACGTTTCCCATTCGAATCTCGGGCGACGCGATCCGCAATTTCGCGAGCAGCCAGGACGAGGGAATATTAATTTGGCGCGCGTCGCGCATTAACTGGTTTTTAACGAGCAGCGAAACGGCCCGGGGAACCGTCGCGTTTAACAAATTACGTTAAGTCTGTTTTCGAATAAATATAAAACGAGCCTCTCGGCGCGCGCGCACGCTTTCGACGCGAAACTACGTACAGAAGCATACGGACGCAACGTCGTCGTCGTCGTCTCGGTATTATGCCGAGCATTGCGCGTCGCATTGTCGCGAAAACACGTTTTCTCTTCTCAAATTCTTTTCTCTCTATTTTTTGGTACGCGCACGTAGTGTAACGCGATGGTAAAAAAAAAAGAAAGAAAAGGTTCGGTGCTGGACGCACACGGTAATTTCTTTAATTTGTGTTAAAGTTTCGCGGGGGAGGAAAGGGCGTACGAGTGGCCGAATAATTTCATTCTTTTCCCGGTGGGAAGCTTTTAATACCGGTGGTGACCGGTTTTTAAACGTTCCGCCAGAGTCAACAATGACATTTGCCGGTGAAAATGCGAGCGCGAGAAAAAAAGGGCGGGGGCGGTTCGCGGGAGTACACGGGTATTTAAATGGCCATTGGCAGATTACCGATATCGGTGCGCTGCTTAGTTAAACGAGTTACCGCGAAAACTCAATACCGCTCGTGCAGAGAGCAGAGCAGAGAGAGAGAGAGAGAGCGAGCGACAAAGAGAGAGTCGGAGCGGCAGTGAGAAGAGAGACGGGGAACATGGTGATCGAACGATCGAGTGCAGAGGAGAGAGAGAGAGAGAGAGGGAAAGCAAACGGGCTGTCGAGAATCGAAGAGGCGCGATCCGCGTGATGAAATCACACGGCACCATTACGAAACCACCGAAAACTGCTGGCATTTAAAACATTATCAGGTACTTTCTGTTTGTCGGCTAATCTGCTGGGAAAAACAATGATTTTTTTACGCCGAATAATCGATCCCTCTCTGTTGGGAAACGCTAGGGAATGCGAGAAACGCGTCGCAGGGAGGCAATCGACGCAACGCGCATGCACGCGTGTAAGAACACGCGAACGCGTACAGCCGGCGTGTACGCGGCGCGTCTCGCGGACTCTGTCCGCTTCGATATCTCGGTTATCTCCAACGATACGAGAAAATGTCGCTCGCGTAAGTTTCCGGGTTTAAGAAACTACGCGATACCGAACGAACGGTATCGTTGCAAGCGTAGAAAAAACGTGGACGTCAAACAAGGACGTTCGATCTTTCGTACTAGATTTCCCAGGCACCGCTTATCGGCAAAGGCAAAACGTCCCAGAAATTAACCCCAGGAATCCTTGGTTTCCGGGTTCCAACGAACGAAACGCGTCGACAGAGATCGAATCGCGGTAACCGGTGAAACGAATCGTACGGCAAAGAGTTAAGGGAGCAGCGCCGTCAAAAGAAACGCGGAACCGTTTTGCGCAAAACATTTTTGCGCGCGATCCCCTTTGCCAAATTCCGGACAGAGGAACGACCGGTCGATATCGGTGCCGGTTTAAATTTTGATCGGGCAAAGACTCGAGAGAAGAAAAGCCGAGCAAGTTATTTGCGCCGCGGGTCGCGTCAAGGAAGTCTCCGGGCAAACGAAAGTGCAGCCGGTCCTGCGCTAAGCCCGTAATTGCTACGAACCTCTATTAACTCCCGCGTTTGATCCGCGCGGCTCCCACTCGTTCTTTGTGCAAACTAACGCGAAGTTCGACGGCGCGGCGGTGGTGGTGGTGGCGGCGGCGGCGGCGGCGCGGGCGCAACAAACATATTAAACTTTTCTTTCGCCGTGGCACCGCATACACCGTTCGACACCGTACCGTCGCGATCTTCGTGTAAATTTTCCTCCTCGGTGCAGACTCGTTCGCGCACGCGTGCATACGTAAAACAGTTTATTCGACGCGTAACGGATGACTTATCGATATCGGAGGACAACGACGCGCGTCGCGTCGCGGTTTGTCGAATACCGCCGAATTACGATTCGTTGTCGTAGCGTACCGCTTGGTACGAAAGCACACGCGCGCGCGGATTATCCTGACACGAGGGTGTATCTCGCGAAACGCATCCACTCAAATTATCGGTAGGCGAGGGGTTGATAAGGCTTCCGGTTGCGCGGCAGGATAAGCTGGCCAGGAACATCGAAACGAGCCCGAACATACGTTCTGTGGTCGGCGCGATCCCCGAGCGATCTCCATTACGGGGTTCGCGCGAAAAGTAAGTTCCGTGGGCGTGGGGTTGCGTGGGTGGAAACGGCGGGAGGCGCGGGGGCGGGTTGGATAAAATCGGCTGGGAAACGAGGCGGGCAAGAAAGTCCTCTCGGCGAGAGCTTGGAAAATCAACCGTGGAGAAAGAATGTCCGATCGGAGGGAGAGGAAGATAGCGAGAGCGAGTGCGAGAGCAAGAGAGAGAGTGAGTGAGTGAGAGAGAGAGAGAGTACGCAGGCGAAAGGACGCAGGGGAAGAAGGGTGGTTCGGTTCGAGGGCCTGGGGACCATAGGGGATGGAGTTAGGTCGGCGGCGGAGGGTGGCGAGGAGGGTGGCTGTCGGCAGGATCAAAGGGCGGTGCTCGTTCGAGCTTTCGTGGCGAGGGACGCGGGGGTTCGACGGGGTAACGGGGCTATGGTGGGGCGCACGGGGTTGCACGGGGGTTGTAGGGGGTTCGAATGGAGCCGGCGGACCGGAGGTGGGTGGGTGGCGATGCTCGTGGGTGGAGGCGACAACGAGCAAATCTGATTTTCGCTCCACTTGCTATGCCTCTGGGTCCCCGGCCTGCCTGCCTGCCTGCCTCGCCACCCTCTTTCCCAACCCCTCTATCCGCCACCTCCCAGCCAGTAATCCGCCTTTCGCTTTTCCTCGCCGATTCTGTAGCCACCGCCGTTTCCTCGTCTATCCATCTATCCGTCTCTATCTCTGTCCCTCTGTCTCTCTGCCACTCGCTCTCTTTCTCTTTCTCTCTCTCTCTCTCTCTTTCCATCTAGCTAGGTTGCTCCCGACTTTGGCATACTTTGCCGCACCAGCCACGATGCATATCGAGCTACATCGGATGTCGAAACTTCGACAAACTTTCTCCGGTTTGTGTTAGCATCTTCGCCAGACCTGGATCCGCAGGACGAAGGTCGCGCGCGCAAAGTCAGCTGGCGACGGGAAGCAAAGGCGTCGTCGCGTCTGATCATCGCCGACCGATTCTACTTCGCGAGCCTCTCTGTTTCTGAAAACGTTCTCTACAAATAATCGAACGTCCAGGGTTCCTGCTTCGCGACAACGGCGCGAGAACGAACGTTCGGTTCGAACCGATCCGATCCGATCCGATATTATATTCTTGACAATCGGAAGAGAGACCGAGCGAGTCTACCAAGGCCGCGTCGAATCGTGGCACCGGGAAAATAAGGCCACAGATTAATTATCGGAAATCGAAATGGAACCGATATCTCGCGCACGAATTATATGGTCCTTAACGGAAAATCAATTTCCGCGTGAGTATCCCGACACGACGCTACTTCCGGGGCGAACCATCGAAAACGAAATTAAAAAGCTCCATCCAATCGGGGACGAAAAAAGCGCGATTCCCAGGCCGATCAAGGATACAGAATCTGTTAATAAAACTCGAGAGCTTCTCCCTCTCCTCTCTCTCTCTCTCTCTCTCCGTCGCTCTCCCTCGTTCTCTCCCTTGTTCTCTCTATCGAAGTCTATTAACGCGCGTTAAAAGAATCGGAAAAGGATTTCGATTTCGACAGCTCGAATTCATCGGTATACCGTATTATCCGAGCGCGCGTGTTCGTGTTCCATTATCATCTTATCTGCACGGTTCCATCGAATGCTACGGACGGACTGTTTTTCGTTGCGCCAACTCTTTTAAATCTAAACTATATCGATTCTGCGACACGATGAAACTTGTTGTTGCAACTATGCAAATGGTTCCGTTAAACTGAACGGAAAACAAAATGGTACGGATATATTTCTTTCGCGGACGATCAATTTTACCATCGATCTCGTCCGTCTTGTGTAGCAACGCAAATTTTGATCGCTGAAAATACAGCGACCGCTGCGACACGCGCTCTTAAACAATTAAATCGATCGCTCTCGTCAGAGTACAAGTATCGTGCGGGTTACTCACGGTACGTGGCGATCGGCCGTGTGGAAATGGTAGAGACTTCCAAAGAAACTCACCTGCAACAAACAAACGATCGCAAACGTTAGTCAAGAGTATTCTCTACGGTTCCTCGAACGTATCGCGCGCGTAAACGTCCGACCGATTCTTCGATCGCGAGGCAAAAGATCTCTCGTCGTCCAAAAGACCGGTCGTCGTTGTTCGACTTGTTCCTCGACGTCGAAGATCGTGCTGAAAATCGCTCGTTGCGGAGCCCGGCGCTCGAAAGAAAACGCGTTCGAGTGTTTCTAGGGCTAACGCGGAGAGAACGAGCGATCTTCGGCGTGTTCTTCGGCGTTCAGCGATCGAGGACAGGTAGGCCGGCGACGTTGGAGCAGGAGCCGGTCGGCCGATATATCCATTCATCGAATGGAATCGCTTACTCGTGTCCGGAACAGGTATATTAGCAGGTAGCCGCGGCGGCTACCACCAACGGCCGTCGACAGGCCGGAGGATATATAACTGGCTGCGAAACTTTTCAATGTCGCCGGTTCGCCACGCCATTCATCCGCGTCCGAGGAATCAATGATACCGGCTAGCTAGGCTCTCGCCTGTCCGTTCCGGCTCGTCCTACCGGCGTATAATTTACTCGGATAGGCGTGAGGCTTGGATTTATGATTAACGAGCGACGCGCGACGACGCGCGACGACGCGCCGTGGAAATCAATTACGACCACTCGCTCGACGCCCGCGGACGCTTCGCGCTGATGCTGCGATGCCGATGCCGTTGTCGATGCGCAACGACGATGCCTCCGCGCTCGATTCGTTCCTCCGATACCGCTTATCCGGCCCCGAATCGCGTTCAATTTCCATCCGCGAGAAGCTTCTCGATATTCGTTGCGTCGCTCGCCGAAGAAACTTCGCTGGATCGACGGTCGGATAATTTTCCCTTAGGAGCGTACACGGGATGTTCCGAAAATGCCGATTCTTCGGGTTATCGTCCGCGAAGATCGCGGGTTGAAAATCGTTACCGTGAAAACGAGTTCTCGGCAGGGTGGCGATTTAAGCGAAAAGCCGAAAGGGTGACAAACGCGGTACAAGGAAGTGGAACAGGCGATCCGACGGTCCAAAAACGGATGTCTCGTGGGCGTCAAGAAGGGAGGAGGGTCTTTCAAACACATCGACCGATAAATTAAACGGTCGGCTGGTGACGTTCACGGCTTGACATCAAAGTACGAGAGAGAAGAGAGGGCAGGGTGGGTGGTATCCATCGTTGGGTAGGTAACGGCGGGAAAAAGAGAGACAGAGAGAGAGAGAGAGAGATGGGTTAAGAAAAGAGACGAAAAGAAACGGAGAGCGAGGGTTAGCACGAGAGGGGAAAGAAGGGGTGGAGGGAGCTGGAAGGCGACGGAAAGAGACAGAGAGAAATTCACAAATTTTCTCGACGAGGAAAAACTTGATTACGAAATTTAGAAGCGAGCGTTAAAAGGATCGTCCCGAGAAGAGGGGACCAGGGCAGATTGTTATACGGCACGGCTGGAAATGAGGCGCGAACGAAACGTGACATCATCAAGAGAAGTTAATTGCAAACGACGAGATAGTAGATTATAGCGTAAACTAGCTCCGGCACTTTGTGCGGCCCTCGATACGCCTCTCCGTTCCTCTCCATCTTCTTGTCCTTCTTCGGGAGAGGCGAGCAACGCGAAGGACTCGTTCTTCCTGTTCGTTTTCTTCGCGGGATTATGCAGCCGACGCTCCGCCGCCATAAATCAGTTCGGTTTTTATCGCCTGCATTAATTGCGAGACACCGTTGCGATATCGGGCACCGGTCACGGTTCGGATGATCGAGCCTCGACCGAATCGCGTCGAGCCGGGTGTCGTTTCGATCGGGAAACCGTCGAGAACAAGCTGGTCGCGAGACGTCGTTTCGCGAGATTCGTCCTGAACGAGATAATCGAAATCGTGTGCCAATCGTTTCCTACAAATTTTATTTTTTTTACCAACACGAGACACGGAAGAAGCTGCGTGTTGCGTCGACGCCGCGTTTAGTCGCTTAAATTCCTGGAACGCTTGATCGATCATCGATAGGGTCGAACTCGCGGAGGAACTCGTAGGAAACTAGGCGCGCTTTCGCGTATCGCGAAAATCGATCTCTAGCTTGAACGTGGCTGAAAAATTGAACGTTGCGCACACGCTGGAAGGTTCTCACCGGGACGCGAGAGACCTCTCCTCTCTTTCTCTCCGCGAATCTCGGACACCCTAAATCCAGCGCGTCCGAGCGTAGATCTTATCCGACCCCGGTAAACAGAGATCCATCAGCGAGTTTCTAGGCCACCTGGCGCAATCGGTCCTCGGCCCGGTTATTACTCGTTTAATAACGCGTCGTAATAACATGTAATTTCGCAGGGATCGGCGAGGCAGGAGTCGGCCCCCGAACGATCTAGGTGCGTCGATCGCGAGAACGGCATTGACGGGGCTCGCCGAAACGTAGTTGAATGGTCGAAGAAAAACGGAAGGATGGCGTGTGTCGAGGGGTTGTTGGACTCTGGAGGGTTCGCGACGTGAGATCGACAGCAGGCCCGATGCTATCGCTACTCTTTGTGATGAGATCCGGTACAATGATACACGGGGGCTTCTCTGTGTCGATGCGTTCGGAGCGCAATGGAGAGAGACCGAGAGACGGACGGACGGAGAGCGAGAGAGAAACTGAGAGAAAAAGAGAGAAAGAGCGAGCAGACCCCCCCAGAAGACCCCCGTATTTTCCAAGAACTCCTCTGGCCAAGCCCATTTCGCTAATAAGGCGTTCCAGAGCGTTCGCTTTATGAATCGCGAACAAGCAGCACCGGGTCAAGCGGAAGAATCGCCCCCGGTCTAGCATGATCGAAACTGTGGCACCGATTCGCTTCCGGGTATGGGTGATTAATAGAGTGGGTCCGGATGTTACGAGCTGTTCTATCAGCCAGAGCCCGTGCAGCAGCTTTGCGATGTACCCTTTTATTCCCACTTTCTTCCTGGTGTTTTTTTTTTCGCTCGTTGCTTTCACCGATACGCAACGTTCGCGTAGCTGGCCTGCCGATTGATTCGACCTTTGATCGGTAATGGGGTGGCACACGGCTTTTGCACGGACAGCGTTATTACCCGGGGTACGCGCGCCGCGCGGCTCGCGCACGGTCGTGATCAGGTTCGATGATTCGAGTCACCGAGACTCGCGTTTTGATTCGCGATTCGCTGCGGAAGACTGCCGGTCGACGCAAGGGAGGGATTCGCATTTTAAAAGTGGATTTTATGGGACGTCGATGCGCTCGCTGGTACAGCAGCTTCGGATTTCAACGGCGTTCGAACTTCCGATTTCGATGACTTGACTCTTCGACGGCGGACCGGTTTCGCGATCGTAGAATCGACGATTCGCGAGACCGATTTACGCGATTGCTCGGCAATCTTTTAAACGCGTATTTTCGCAAATTTTTCGGCGTTCGAAATACGAACCTCGTTGCTCTGCCATCGTCGCACAGAATTTCCATTCTACGGTTTCCTCGACCAAACAAAACGATTCAAGATCGTCTAACCAGCGTAACAGGTGCTCCAAATTCTCGCCACCCCCGACAAATGAAAGTATCTCGTTTCCGGTGGCACGGAACACTAAGTCCACCGTTATTCCTTTGACCATCGACGGCGGTGCGGCGGCGGCTGGTTACCCACTTTTAATAACGTCCGTGCTCTTCATTACTCGCGTTTCATTCCGTAATTCCCTGGCCGCGTAACAAACACACACACACATACACACGGAATCTCTCTCTTTCCCTCTGTTTGACGCGCGCGCGCGCAGCAGCAGCAGCGACAGCAGCATCGATAACATTCCCCAATTAACGGGGCGCAAACAAGAGCCACGGAATCGCGCCATCCCAATTTCTACGGGAGATACGAACTTGGAGGATCGCGAACTCATTAACGAGACCGTCCAATGCTCGTTGATCGTCGAGGGGAGAGGAGGACTCGTCGTCGCGTTGGATCCATCGGGACCTACTTCGTGCATCATCCCG
The DNA here is from genome assembly GCA_028453745.1 of Agapostemon virescens. Taxonomy (NCBI): domain Eukaryota; kingdom Metazoa; phylum Arthropoda; class Insecta; order Hymenoptera; family Halictidae; genus Agapostemon; species Agapostemon virescens. Next base: position 13,176,159 of record CM052095.1, on the reverse strand, counting down.
TCCCGCGAGCAACGTTCTACGCGCGACCAATGTACACCAATATTCAAAGATAGAGCAAGACGGGGACCGACGTACAAACAGAGACGGAAAGACCGAGAGAGCAGAGGTAACGCGTGCGTGTCCTGTACGTGCGCGCGCTTACGCTGGAAAGAGAGAAAGAAAGAGAGAGAGAGAGAGAGAGAGAGAGAGAGAGAGAGAGAGATAGCTCAGGAATAAACGATAGCCGTAGCATTCGTTCTTTAGTCAAACCTCCACCCCTTTTCAATCGAGACTTCAAACGGTGGAGCGTGGAATCATGATTGGAACCGGCCGGCTGCTAAGCAAGGGGCTGCTGCTTGGCCTCGTTGGTTCGTGTCCGCTGTGCTGCTGCTGCGGGGGTGGTGGACGAGGGATGAACAGCGGGGGAGGGGTCGAGGAGAAGGAGGAGGAGATGCAAGAAAGGATGAGGGACGGATGGGGAGAGACGGGGGGGGTTGGTAGTAACCCCCGGGGGCGGTTCTCCGCCAGCATCCCCGCGATTCTCATCCTCCGTTCGCTTAGCCGACGTCGTGCCCCGCCGCCGCCGTCTCCACGACTCAACTCATGATGAAATTCCTAGCATTCAATCGCAGCACCGGCCGCAGTTACCCACATAAAGCCGGCGGGAGAACCGGCAGCGGAGGGATGAGAATCCGTAGCGAACGGGAGCGAGAGAGCGAGAGAGCGAGAGAGCGAGAGACCCGGAGCTAGAGCTAGAGCTAGAGCCGGAGAGAGCCGGGGAGGTAGAGGGAGACGGAGATCGAAGAACAGGGGTTGAACCACGCGGAGATGAATCGTTAATGTCGAGGCTAGCGAGCGTAGGATGGTGGGTACCGGTAGGTGCGAGCATCCGCAGGACGTAGGAATTTGTGGGTGTAGTCGACTACGGAGCGTAGGACGATTCCAGGGGATACAACGACGGAAGAGGCCGGGGAACGCGGAAAGCTAGAGACGTAGAAATCTGGGGAACGTAGAAACGTGGGATACGGGAGTCCACGATTCCGGCGAGTATAGAGCGGATCGGAGGAGCGGACGGCTAGAGCAATAGAAATCTAGGGGTTGCAGCGATCGGGGCGCGAAGGAGGATATAGACAGCGTAGAAATCTAGATACGCGGAAGGCCGGAGAGCGTATAGAGGACTAGGAGAGGTGTAGGATTCTAGAGGGTGTAGGATGCCGGGGATGCGGGAGGTTAGGGGGTGCAAGCTCGGGCACCGGGATACATCCCGGCAGATCTGACACGCCACGGCCACCGCCGATATTCCTGGCCACCCCTGTCCCTCCCCGCCCCTCAGGATGAACGTCGACAGGGTGAGTAACCAGCTGCTGCTGCAGCTTCTATGCCCTGTACGCGCTCGGCAGCCTCGCGTCCAAGCTACGCGCTGGAATTCAAATACAGTCGTCGGGGAGAGTGACTGCGGGGGTTGCGCCGAGGCTTTCCAGGCTAGATAGGTTTCCGCCGAGATTGGAAAATACGATCGATCCATCCCACACCCTCTCCTCCCGAACAACCTCCTCCTCCTCCGCCTCTTCCTCCGCTTTCCGTTCCGTTCCGTTCCGTTCGTCCATCGAACGCCTCCTCTCTCTTTTCTTTTCGCTCTTATTCCCGAGTCTTTCTATAGATCGCGTTCCACGGATTGATAGAGGAATCTTGACGGTTCGACGGCGATGCGAGCTTTACGTAACATGTTTTCTCTCTCTCTCTCTCTCTCGCTCGCTCTTGGTCGAGAGGGCTGGCCGGGATACGCGTTCGTACGCGACGGTAGTAGGGGACCGTTGAATCATGATGTTGAGAGATTGGAGGATTGTTCTGGGGCTGAAGAGACGAGGAAGCGGGATTAGTCGGGGTTTTTTTTGCGGTTCGGGTTTAATGCAAGGAATACCGCCGCGACGATGCGCCGAGGATTCTCCGTGAACTCTTCGAACGTAAGATCAATCGTTTGCGCTCGAGTTGCGTTAATGAAACGCGTTGCTTTGATTGCGTTGATTTTTTACGATACCGTGGTTGTATCTAGGAAACTTTATATCTGGGTACAATCGGAAATGTCCACGGCCCGCGTACGTCGGGAACATCGACGGTCTACGATTCAACGTCTTAGCCGGAGGCTGGCAACGGAGCTAAGAAAACATTGGTCCAGATCGTTAGGCGACAACCTTAAACATTTACCGTGTGCAGGTTGTCGCGACACGGTCTTGTACAAATTCGGTGCGGGTTAGGAAACGTTCGGGCAGGTACACGACGCTGTAGGGCAGCCAGAGGTTGGTTAAAGGGGTGGTCGGAGGATAGTGTCCGGCTAAAGGACCGGAGCACGCGGACGAAGGAGAGAGACGCGAACACGAATACGGAGAGAGAGAGAGAGAAAGAGAGAGACTCGCGAGAAAGCTTGCATTGGAATTCAAATACGAGGAGATGGAGGGGTAAATACGGGGGAGGGAGAGAGATGGTTCGAGAAGCCGAGATTGTAAAATTGGATCGATCCCCATTCCCCTTTCCCAGCCTCCGCTGGTCCCGCTGGTTCGTTTCCCTGTATTTCCCTGTATTTCCCTGTTCTCCGTCCTTTCCGACCACCTCCTGCAGTCCTTGTGTCCTCACCCTCGACTCTGACCTGTTCGGTATAAATACCTTCCTGGCGAAAAGAGAGCCGGAGAGAGGAAGAGAGAGGAAGAGAGAGGAAGAGAGAGGAAGTCGATATGACAACACGTCAGTCTGATGTGGCCAGAAACGAGAACGAGGAGTTCCCATATACATCGCGCGGCCACCGACGGTTTTGTCATTGAAAAGGAATTTCCTGCTGCTCTTTTTTCCCCTCCCCCCTCTCACCGCCCCCACCGCTCACTCTATCTCTCTTTCTCTCCCTTGGTCTCTCCTCTCCTGGTTCGCAGACCGGTTCCCTTTGCCGGGGATCCATTTGCGGTGATTTCAATCCGTGGCAAACGGCGTTCCGGTTTAAGGACGCCGTTTCGCCTCTCGTTCGCGCTCACTCGAGGAGAGCGTGATGTGATTACACACCGGACGACTGCCAACTCTCTCTCTCTCTCTCCCCTCTCTTTTTCTCGCACTTACTCTCTCTCTCTCTCTCTAGTCGTAAGAGCCCACGACGAGCCACGAAGTTTAACGGATGAAAGCTTTCGCGAATTACCGTTCGCGCGACGCGACGGGATCCCTCTCTTCCACTGTGTGTCCCAGTAGTAATTCGACAGAGTGAAACGAGGAGAAGAATAGCCGCATCCGATCATGCTTCTTGCTGCGTTTCTGGGGATCGGGGCTGAGGATTCCAGTCGCGCGCGATGCGAGTGCTAGACGTCGAACGGTTTCGCGTATTTTTCTTTTTAGCAGAAAGGCTGAGGGTGAGCAAGGACTTTTTTAAGATTGAAACGGCGCTGCAGGGAGACGTTTCGACGACGTTTCGATTCACGCGATCTCGGGGTTGCTTCGCTTTGGGTTAGGGGGACAGAGAAATTGAATGGAGAATGCGTTTTCTGGGATTTTTCACGTCGAAACGATATTTACACCGAAGCAGCGACAATGTAATTTTTCGGGAAAGTAATCGGCAAGCTGCAGAATCGAAGGGTTCATTTAACAATGTTCAAATCTTCCATACCGAAAACTGCTTGTTGGAATTCGCGAAATATTCCGTTGTAATTTTCGAATTTCTCTCGAGGCATTTAATTACCGGTTCAACTTGCCTCGAAAAAATCGAGCAACGAATATTCGCGTTTTCAACGAATAAAAGAAAAACGCTTAGACGAGGAGTAATTTCGTTTTTCCAGTGGTCATCGGGATCGAGATACCGGAAGCGTCGAGGTCGACCGTGGTTTCCGGCGAAATATTCGTATAACGTGGCGAAGTTGTATTATAGCTGCCACCAGGAGAGAGAGAGCGAGAGAGAGTCGAGCATGGAGCGTTGGTTGGAAGTTGAGAAGTCTTTGGTGTCAGCAACAGCAGCCCAATGCGCCCCTTTCCCTCCCCCACGGCGAAAACCTGTCTCTCTCTCTCTCTCTCTCTCTCTCTCCCTCCCTCCCTCCCTCCCTCTCTCTCTCTTTCTTTCCTCCCTTCTCTTGCCAATGAACTCGCCCACTTGTTCACGGTAGGATCAAGTAATTAGTTACGTAGCCGTGAGCCTTGTGCCGCGGCAAGCCCAGGGCAGCCGAAAACCTCTTCGTCTACCGACAACGACAACGACAACAGCAACGGCAACGGCAACGGCAACGGCAACAGCAACTACACAACCACTGGCGTCATGCTCGGGCAGCCGAGGCAGCGACGAACGAGCTGCCAACAGCCACCGGTTTCCATTTGTCACGTTCGCGGATTCGGCCGCTACAAAGCGTTCAACCCCCTCCACGAAATTTTCATCCCCAACCTGGAAAATCGTTCGTGCACCAACCCCTTCCCGGAGATCGTGCTAACCGAGACCGTTTCCGATGCATCGATCGGTCCATCGGAAGGTCTTCGAAAGTACCAGAATCTGAGGAAGCGATCCAAAGAAACTTTGCAGAGTGCAACGCGCTATAGAGAAAAACAGGGATATCGAAAGAAGAATGGAAAGAGAGAGAGAGAGAGAGAGAGAGAGAAACGGTATGTGCTCGGTTGAAAACAAATCGTTCGTCGAGGCAGTTTAATACGCGAAAAAGGGGTAGGGTTAACGACCCGCGGTGGAGGACTGTCGTTTAATTACTGGTCGGAATTAAATATGGCATCGATAATGGGGGCCATCGTTCCCTGGCAAACACGCCTCTCCTTTGAAGAATCGCGAAGCACTACTTGGTGACCAACTCCGCGGGGTGGTTCGCTGTGTGCTATACGTATCGCGGAGAGACAGAGACACGCGTATACACACACAAAGAGAGAGGGGGAGAGAGAGAGAGTAAGAGAGAGAAGAACGGAGCACCGCGAAATATGCATCGTTCGCGGCTGTGCCGGGAGAGAACGTTCCGTTTGACGGGACGACGAATTCTGCATTAAGAGTAAGTCAATTATGCTGGGGAATCGATAATTACCGAACTAATTGAACGAGCCCTTACCGGAGGAGGCCTCTGGCCGGGTTATATCGATCAGCCGAGACGGAAAACTCCAAGAGCGCCCACTGTTTTCCCGCGCGAGTGTCCTCGTCCATAAAAACGCTCCTTAATCTTTCCCTTTTCTCCATCGAACCTCTCCTCCTGCACCGTCGACGTTCTCTCTTATTCCCTCCCAGCTTCCCTCTCGCTCGCTTGCCTCGTCGTCGTGTACAAGCTGAAACTGGTGGTCGCGGGCAGAAAGCGCGGCAACTTAATTGCCAGGCCGTATCAAACGTGGCACAACGTTCACAAACGCAGGCACACCGGGATCGTTCATAAAGGCTGTGCCAGCCGCCGTTGCTCGGTCGAGAAGGTGGATTCAATAGGCGACACGAGGAAACGGCGACGGCGGCTACGTTTCACCGTAGCTACGTTCACCGTCTCTCTCTCTCTCTCTCTCTCTCTCTCTCTCTCTCTCTCTCTCTCTCTTATTAAAAGATTGGTGAATAGGGAAATACGCGCGCGGGCGCGCGGAGGCGAAAGGAAATATAAAACGGGGCCATTGTAGCCAGCAATTAAAGTAGCTGGGACTCCGCCTCTTCTCCCCCACCTCTCGACATCGACGTTATTCAACTGGAGCCACTAATTTGTGTTTTAACGCCGCGAAATACCCGCTGAAACAATCCGCCACTGCCATTACCAAGCTCTTTCGCGCCCGGGCCCTTTTGTGCTCGATGCGTTCGTGCTCCCGCGACACTCGAGTGCGTGCTCTTTCTTCTCGATAATGCGAGCATTATGGCGACAATCGTTGCCTCTCGGCGCCGGTTAACTTCGTCGTCGAAGCCCAGACCGCGGCTCGGTCAGTTCTCGCCTTGCCCGGAGCGATTTTCGAGAATCGACGCTTCGACGAACCGTTTCGATTCTCGACGTCGATCTCGAAGATTCCCGGCTCTCGACGGGCTCGATCGAACGGTGCAGACCGGACGTCGTCGCGGTCTACATAAAACCGAGACGTCTCGGCGTAGGAGATCAAAACAAATCGGCTTTCGCCGAGGCTTCCGGGAGCCGGAGGCCCCCGGGGTGGACGTCGAGGGGTTATTCTTAATATTTGTAAGGTTTTCATCTCGAGAGGGTGGTCTCCGCAGTCTCCGCAGTCTCCGCAGTCTCCGGAGAGGGTGGAACTTTCCGCGACCCTCGAGCGTCGCTCGAAATACGCAAATCCCGGATTAGAGGGCCGGAGGATCATCTTGTCGCGTTCGAAACGTTTCAAACATTTGTTACACGCGTTTCGAAATCGTTTTCATCGAATTTTTCTCTTTTGCCGGAAGAGTACCGACCGCGACGACGTTCACCGACGACCGACGACCGATGACCGACGACGACGAGGGGAAGATCGAAGGATCATCTTCCGGCGTTCGAAACGCGTTTCACGCATCCGTTACGCGTGTTCCGATCGATTCGGTCAAAGTTTTCCCTGGTGGAAGAAGGGTTTCACGAGAACGACTACGATGACGATGATAACAACGCTGTGCAACGACGGAAGGAATTAATTAACGGTCTCTGCGGTATGTTCGATCCAGCCCCGGAGGAGGGGGACTCGGCGATTCTCTTGCACTACTTTGATAATTCAAACCTCGATCCGAGGGAAATCCGATTGAATAATTAGCGAGGGTCGCGGATCACGAGATCGCTCGAGGTTACTATATCGGTGTAAGTTCGAGCACTCCGCGCGGGCAGGTTCTGGCGAATCTGGGGAGCCTACGCGAGGTTCGCGAGACGATGCTTTTACCCTTCGGTATCCTCGTCGATACGGGTTCGCGAAAAACTGCCAGAGAATCAAGAAGAATCTTAAGAATCCACGAGTATCGCGAGGTCCACGGAACGATGCTTCTTCCCTTCGGCATCGTCGTCGACGCACAGAGGGAAACGACAACGAGGCGGACGACGGTCTCTCGTTCGCAGGCAGAGAATCTAGAAGAATCTTAGGAAGCCACGAAGAGGTATCGCCGATACGGATTCGGTAAAAACAAAGAAACCGAGGATCGGCTCTCGTTTGGCGGTGGCCGGCGCGATTCGTCGATCTCGGGATGAAAGAGAGCGTCGGTATCGTTCGTCGGGGGAGATTTTCGCGTCCGTAACCAACGCATTGTCTGGCCGTGGCCGCGCGTCCTCGACGAGTTAGACGGATCGTTTCTCTCGCTGGTTCCCCGCCTTAATCCCCAATCAGCGCCCGGTTTCTGGCCGGAGGTACGCACGAGCTAGAAAGCGGCCGTTTGCCGAATTAGCGGGAACCTGAATCCTCTGGCAGCAAATGCAAATGGTCGGGCAGGTGGTTTCATATTCCAAGGGTTGGTTTGCTCCGGTTCGGGTCGATGGACGACGCTGTTTCGACGCTGCGGGGCTGGTGGTGTGGGTGTCTGCAAGTCCCGCTCATTAGCGGCGACACAGCGACGCCGCCGCCGCGGCTTCCTCCCTCCGCCTTTCCCGCCACCACCCTCCTTTCACCGACCACGTCACTGCCAATGCGTTGGATACAAGCTGATCCTAGCAACCTTTCGGCCGTCGAGGGTATCGGTCCGATCAGCGAACGATCGCGAATTTACGGGAGACCGCGATCCGCCCGAAACCTTCGAGCGGAGACGCTCGAGCGTCGAAGAATTCGAAAACGGACAGAAAAATTTGCATCTCCGGAGGATCGTTCGCGCTTTGGTGGTTCGCGTTTCGCGGGTCACGCGTCGCTGCTCGTTTTCTCGAGCCAATATTCGCGCTGGCAAAGAAAACTCGTCGGCCCTTTCGTCGTGGAACAACGGGGGGCGCGCGCGCGCCTCGGATGTAGTAATGAAAAACGCCACGAAGGGATGGCTGGTTGATACGAAAAGGTGGATAGACAGTGGCAGAACGGGGACGCGCGATGCCCGGACGGGAGCGAGACGGGGGTGGAGAACGTGGAAGCCGAGGCACTAGGTGTTCGTATTTGCGAGGGGCGCTGGGACAAGGGTGCAAGAGTAGCCTGGGTATTGTTTGAAATGCGAACACTTAGTAAAACCGGCGAGCGAAAAGAGAAGGAAAGACGCGCTTCGGATAGCCGTGTGCTCTCTCTCCCTTGGACGGTCGCGCGAAAAAGAGAGGAACGACGTACGGAGGAGTAAAAACGAACGGGAAAAGTACCGTGTATCCCCCCATCCGGACGTTCCCCGAACGAGTGGCCATGGCAAAAGGCTTTTCGCTTTACGCATTGCAATTTCCCTGTCGGAGATTCTTTCTTCTCCGTTTGCTCTCTTTCTCCAGCTTTTCCCCGAAACGTTGATAGGCGGTGCGTTATCGCGATACATCGGTAATCGCGATGGTTTTGTTTTCAAATGGTTGCAGCAACCGGCTGCGATGCTCCAACGATCTCGTTTTCGCTGCAGGGTGCAACGACTGCTTCGTCGCACCCCTGACTGTGACTCGAGCTTGCCGTTTATCTTTGCTACATCGTTTTGCTTGGTCGTTTCTCGATTCGCCCGTGGCTCGCTCGCGCCTTCTTCAGGATTTTTATCCGCTCGAATCGGGACGGATCGAAACGAAATTATTCGCGATGCTTCGACCGACGGGATAATTCTCTGGAACAACGAATCGTTCGAACGCTATCCGTTTAAAATTGATATTTCAAACGGGTGGAATAGCGGTTCCCGACGCGCGTAGGTATTTACAATTATATCGCGAACGAAACACGGGCGAGCCGACGAGCAGCTAACCCGTTCGCTCCAGATTCGTCGATGCGTTGCGAAGGGCGGCGATCGAAGAGAGGGTTGTCAACCCCTTGGGCAAACCAGCCGACGCAGCGAAAATCCACGTTTATGGCTTTCACGAGCAGACGAGCATGGTCGGCGACGGTGGGATGGGAAGGTCCGTCGCGAAACGTCTTGCGAATCGAAAATTCGCGATTCTCTCTCCTCCGCCGTTTTGTCCGCGGAGCAAACGACGTTGGAGGAACTTTTCAACGACGACTCGAGTTTCTCGCGACACACCCCACCCGGTATATCGGGGCTGGTCGTAAAGCACGCGCATGCAAACGCGTCTCCGGGAAATGAAAAGAGCGAAATAAGGAGGTTGGGGAGGGGGCCAGCGATCACAATGGGGGACCCAAATCGTTGGACGGCTTAACCGCTTTGATTTTCATCCCGGAGAAGGCACTCCGAATACCGGATGCCCTGCGATCTCGCCGTTGCCGATATTGGATGTGCCGGCGAATCGCTTTTAGGGTTTGATCCAGGGATCGATGGGATCGAAAGGGATGATTGCGCGGAGACCGGTGTTTTCGGGGAGAAACAACATCGACGAACATCCCTTCTCGATCGTTTAAAATAATTTCGCATACGATCGTTTCGGTAATGTTCGAGTATCGTACTTGCTAATAGTCGATGCCTCGGCGATTTGGGCGCAAGGGGCGTGTAGAGGCTGCGCGAGCAAGCAAATCATCCCCAAACAGAGGGTGGGAAAGAAAAAGCAACATCGCGCGTCCCCGAAAAATAAAATGGCGGCCTCGCGATTTCTATGTTTCGAGCTCTCGCGATCTTCTCTTTCGATACACGCTTTGCTATTAATCCGCGATGCCTCTTTGTCTCGTTGCTGCTTCTTCGACCCTCTCACCGATCTCCCCTCTCATTCGCTGTCGCCGTTTTCCTCTCGTTCTCTCGTTCCGCGTCTCCTTCTCGCGGTTAAACGGGTATGTAAATCGTGCGTGAGTGCGTGCGTGCGTGCGTGCGTGCGTGCGACGGAATCGTGTGTCACGGTGAATTTAACTTCGGCACGACCGGTGAGGTGTTTTCGAGGCGTCCCATAACTTCGTTCGAAACGTCGCGCGAATGAGCAGAGCCGCGAACTTCTTTATTTTTCGCTAGGCGTTTAGACGAGGAGGGGAAAGCGCCGTTAATTTCCGTTCTATCGGGGTAGAAATTGAAAGAGATGCAAAATCTCGCGTCCACGACGCAGCGGGTCAAAGCCACCGAAATTCTTCTTTGAATATTCAAATTTAAGCGATTCGCTGCAACTCGAATATTTATCGATGCCTTTTCGCCATTGACCGAAACTAATTCTGGATACATGGACATTATCGGTTATCGCGTTAAACGGATATTTGTAACGCGCAAGCGGTATTAACATCGCAACTATTTGCCACTGTAATATCAACAAATTCGCACCATCGGTTACACTTTGGACCATCCGCGATTTCCAATTTGAAAAGATCCAGGGTGTCCTAATAATTAGGGACGGACAAGTATTCCGCCCGTGTCGACCGTACAAGCTCGATTCAACGAACGGCCGGTAAAGATTTTCAAGCGTTCTACCGTCGCAAGACGAATGTTTTGACGGTGCGGTTTAACGCGAATACGCGGTATCTAAGTGATTCGTTTTAGCGCGGAGCGGACGTACAGAGACTCGTCGCACAGAGTCCACTGGTTAAATGTTCGTGGATGGACAGAACGAGCGAAGAACAAAGCGAATTTTCATCGTGTCATGCGAGTACGCTATCGATCACTGTTCTTTCAACGCGAGCGACACGAACCTTTTGAATGCCCGCGCACGGAGGTATTTCAGGGTTGTCCAATCTGCAGTTTCCTGGGTGCAATTGCGTTTGCTCGTTTATACGATCGCGTCGAAGTTTAACACCGTCGGAAGCGAGAAACCGCTTCCGGATCGTCTCGCGTTCTGTTTCGAGCAGAGCGGCGAGGATGTCACCGGGCAGAAATCGTCACCGAAAACAACCTATCGTCGCGTAAATATACGGACACGCCACTTCGCGGTGATTACTTTGGGGATTTACAGCTTGCTACGGTTTCGTTATCGTACGCACGACTTTTTATACGGAGGGGGCTTCTGTAATGTATACAGGGTATCCCGAAAGTATCGTAACAGAGGGAAACGAGGGATTCCTGAGATCGTTCGAAGCAACTTTTTCCGTAGCGAAAATTCAATCTGCGGCTTCGTGTACGAGTTATTAACGAAAAATCACTAGCTAATGAGAGGAAAGCGCGCGAACTAGCTAACACGTGCTCGGTCGAGCACGCTCGAACTGCCCGCTAGTCAGGCGCGCGATCAGAAGTAAAAGAACAAGTCGGAAAGCATTTTAATCTAAATAATTCTATGTCAGAACACAATTCAACGGATGATTCGCACAACTAACTTAATAATAAACAATCGCATTAAAGAACATGCAGAATATGTGTGTTAACACGTTGAATGCCACGGGGGTCATCGGTGACAGGCACCGTTACATTGTTTAAGAACGGTTATCAATAAATTAACAGCATCGAACATTAACGCAGTACTGCCAAAATTAACCAGATCATAGTACGAGGTGAAAACTTTAGTTTGTAGTAACTAACAATTTTTTAAAATAACGCTCATCATTTCTATAAATGAAACAAATGAAACAAATGAAACAAATAAAACTTGTTCGAAGCATGGAAAATTCGCGTGGCATTCAACGTGTTAAAGAATGTCATTAACAGTAAACTCACCGATTCGGTTGTAAATCCACTGCATGATTGGAAGTGTGGACAGCAGGACAGTTCGTTGACCCCTTGCAGTGTATGCTGAACCATCAGCTGATTCCTGTTCGATGACGACGAACGCAGGTAGCGGACGAAGGCAAGTTAATCCAATGTTCACTTTCACTGCACTATCACTATCACCATAAATTATTTAATAATATTTAAGACGACGTTTCGTTCATTTAAATTTATGATCCTGACAAGAGCCGATTTTCAAAAGAAATATTTAACACTTTATCGACCGGCGACTATTTCAATTTACAATTTTTGTAAAGCCCATGATCCATGATTGAAAACTTTTAAATGGCTCTTTCAACGCTGACAGCAATTTTTATTGCAAATCAACAATGCATCCCGAATAATATTGTTTAATAATGTTGTTACAAATTGGAATGTAAAAATAGAATTTTAAGCTTCATTTTGATATAAAGCGAATATTGAAAAGCCTAATAATAGGCTTCCGGTTGATAAACTGTTAACACAATGTCACTAACACAACACTAACACAACACTAACACAATCCGTTGTTCACACCGCACAAAAACACTTAAAAAAGATATAATGCAATAACGCGCTCGCGACGTTCCTTTTCCGTCGGAAGGAACTGTAAGACTGGCGCGATGTCGTGACAATTTCGTTTCTGTCCTTGAGAGTTTCAAATGTTTACTACTATCGGCGCGATACATTGTTTTGCCTGGGCCTCGTTCCGAGCGCGTGCCACCTGCGTGCGGGGCTCGAGGTCGGCTCGTAAATACGAGGAAGTCTATATTTTGGTGGGGTGTCGTGCGAAGGCCCTCACGGGCGACGACTTATTCCGAAAACTGTTCTATTCATAGCTACGTTACGTATTTACCTTTTGTATTTTTCAGGACAAGGAATTTCTCTCTGTCCTTATTCAGTTCGTTTTTTAAGCTCGCTTGTAGAAACACAGGACCATCCACAGGCCTTCCACAGGTTTTTAGAATAGAAAGACCGTTGCGAGCGTGTTATTGCATTGTTTCTTTTTAAATGTTTTTGTACAGTGTTAACAACGTATTGGAGAAAATGTGTGAAACGTGTGTTTCAGGCATTGCGTTAGGTATTTCTTTTTAAAATCGCCTCTTTTCAGAGCCATCGATTTAAACGAAGGAAACATCGTCTTAAATATTATTAAATAAATTATAAGAATAGCCTGCCTTCGCCATCGAATAGGAATCAACTGATCAGTTCAGCTTAACATTTCTTGAACACACATATCCTGCATGTTCTTTAACGCGATTATTTATTATTAAATTCTGTTGGGACACAGAATTATTTAAATTAAAATATCCTTTACGTATTTCCACGAGGTTGCTTACTGTTTATCTTCACAGTACGTATCGTACAAACATTTCACGTGGTACGCGTGGTAGACATTTTGAAATAAGAATCGTCGCGTGGTAAAAAGAATTCGGAAAGTTCACGCTCTCTGACTTGTTCTTTCGCTTCTGATCGCGCGCCTGGCCGACGGACGGTCGAACGCGCTCGACCGAGCACGTGTTAGTTAGTTCGCGCGCTTTTTCCCTCATTGGCCAGTGACTTTTCGTTGATAACTCGTTCACGAAGATGCAGATTGAATTTGCCGCTGTTACGATACTTTTGGGACACCCTGCATATACCACAATCACCCTGCGTCTCTCTCTCTTTCTCTCTTCTCTTCTCCCGCCCCCGCCGGTCCATCGGCCTCTCTCTTTCTCTCCTCTGTCTCTCCTCGGCCATTTAAGTGGCTCGCAAACGGAAAGCCTCCCCCTTCGGGATGAAAAAGCCCTCGTGCGGCTTTTGTAATATTTCACTTGAGCCGGTAGGTTCGTTACGTACACGTGTAATGCCTTCGATGCTTCACCGGCGGTCGGCTAAATGATTCTTTTCTCGTGAACGCGTGGACGGGGGGAGATCCCAGGAATGCCGGGAGACGAAACCACGTTCCAAGGAGTAATTAGCGTCGCGAAAATAACCGCCGATAAGCGACGCTCGATGTCCCCCATCCCCTGAAAATAACAATTAAACTTGCATCGATGAAGACGCGGCTCCCGCGTTTCATACGATTCTCGTCGTACGTACGTTCACGGGAAATAAAAATCTTTATCGAGGTACAACGGTTAGGCAAGATATCAACAACTTTGCCTCGACTCGACGATCGACCGTTGATATTCGACGATTTTTTCTTTGCATGTTAGACAAATTCTGACAGGGTGCCTATCCTCGAACCGATCTCGAAAGAACGATCGGATCGTGCTCGGCAAGCGATCGAACGCGGCTCGACGTCAAGGTGGCAAGACTTTCGGTGCACGAACGAGCGATGACCGGATGAAACTCTGCGCACGATGACAAATAAACAGCGAGCAGTGCGCCGACGGTTTAATCCGTTTATCCTACAGTTATAAACGATTGAGCAGGAGTAATTTCATTCTGCGGTTTTGGCTTTCGCGCCCGACAGCTTCGAACTCTTCCCTACCTCCCGTGTTTGCTCTTTCGTTCTCTCTCTCTCTCTTTCTCTCTTTCTCTCTCTCCGCTCTCCCACGTTGTCACTTTTTCTCTATCCCTTTTTGTTCACACCTATGTCCCTAGCTCCATGAAAATTGCACGAGGAACTTCTGTAAACCGCATATCGAATTTTTTACGTAGCGCCGTTTTCGTATCGGGCGACGCTGAAACCGTTTTCGGCCTCCAAAGGAGAAATAGCTCGACGAACACACACGCGCACACCTTGACGAACAGCACCGGGCGAATAGAAAGCGAGCGACCATGTGTCGTTATTTACAGGTGACTGGTGCGAAACGTTGCCGAACCGTTGGGAACGGTGCTGCCCCTGAACATTTGTCTGCCGTTTTCGCGGTGGTTCCGTTGTTCCTCCGAGACTATAATTGCGTACAGGTTGCTCCACGAATGTTCTCGAAAAGTTCCTCGAACAGGGCGATTCCTGACGTTGTTCTAAAAAAATATTTTTAAGGAAAGAAATAAGGATTTGTTCGTGAAATTTAGTAGATATCGAAAATCGACGGTCGGCTTCTCCGGACGGATCGATCGTAGCAGAGATATCGGGTAGATCGCACAAAAGCGAAAGTGTAATTTACTCGGGCAACTTCTCGTAGTCCATTCTCGCGGGGATGGCACGAGAGAGGGCCGCGCGCACTCGACTCTCATCCACTTTACGGAGCTTCCCATTCTATCCAATCTCGTTGCTTTATCAGTTTCCCATACCCGATCCGATCTCGCGAGTTATCCCGCGCGATCGATTCGAATCCGTCGAGAAATTGGGCACGACTTTCGAACGCGATTAAGAAAGCTCCGTTTCGATCTTACGAACGATCGAACCGCGCGCGGGAATATCCGTGCTTCGAAGGTTTTCCAGTTTGGTCGATTAAAAAATTAACCTCGCGCTCGCCGATGCGCCTACCAAATTTCCTTTGATCTTCTTTTTCGAGTAAATTACGAACGTCGAAGCGGACGGGACTCGAGCGTTCTCAAAGGATGTTCCAACGTTTCTTATCGGTGCGATCGATCCTCTGAATTCGCGCGACAGCCTCCATTTCGCGCACAGGCTTTTTAGAAAATTAGCAAGACCCTGCGCGCGGTAAGAATCGGCCGTATTCGAGAAATATTTGAATGGAAGCAGAGAAGAGAGCTCTCGATGGGGGAGGACCCGTCTCATAGAATTCCACGGGCTTCGAGGATATTGCTGTAGCTAGCTAATCCGTCGTGATCCAAGATTCGCAAAGTTTGCCAATAGGCCTTGCACGGTGGCAAGCGCGTTCGAACGTCGCGTCGTCGAGTTTCGCTGGAAGGAGAACGCGCGGGGGGATGGGTCTCTTCGGCTATCTCTCGCATCTATCTCGTATAATACAAGCCCGGAGACCCGTTGGGCTTTGTGCGCGTGGCCGAGGGTCTTGGACAGCTCCGGATAGGGGCGAGGAAAGAAAGGGGACGCGGAAACGGAGACGGAGACGGAAAGAAATTTAAGGTCTTGCTAAGGAACGAACGAATACGCGCGAGAAATTACATCAAGTCGTCCTATAAATTTCCGACGATTTTTAGCGTCGATGATTACGTTCGCGTTTCCTTACGATTGCGTTCGCTTTCCTTCTCGCGAACGTTCGCGATCGTCCGCCATGTTGCAACGGTTTTCGAGCCTCGGCGAAAGTAATTAGGAAGAAAGGCGATACCGAGCGAAACGCAAAAGGAAAACAATGGGAGAGAGGCGACACGAGCTGACAATACATCCTGAGAAAGGGTTACCGCGGCTCGGCAAACACGCGAATAAAAGATTAAAAAGGTTGCATCCGAACCGGGCACGGTAAACCATCGCAAACCGAAGTGCGGTCACCGCAAGCTCGAAAAAAGAACGGTAACCTAAGGGCAAAACGAGTGGAAGCTATAAGACCAAAAGGCAATAAAGGGTGCGCAGAAAAACAGCCCGTGCGAGAAAAAGGCGAACGAGAGAGGAAGAGAGCCGGCAGAGAAGTCGAGAAGAGAAAAGGAGAAGAGAGGGCCGCATAATGAAATACGAAAAACGATGCGATAAGAGGAGCAACAAAAAGGAGCCAGCGAGAGAACCGGTAGGGGGAATCCAAAAGCAGAGGCACGAGTTTGGCCCTGTCAAGAGGGCCGGAGAGGAACCACGAGAGAAGAGAGAAGAGAGAAGAGAATGGTAAGGCAAGACGGAAGAGACGACGACGACGACGACGACGACGACGACGACGACGACGACGACGAGCGGAGACGACAGGGAACACGGTATGGATGCTAAAGGGAAGCTGATTCCAATATACTAAGAGTCCACGGCCAGTCCCCCGCTGTTTGGCATCGTTGTTGCTTGCCGCCTGTCGCTGGTGTGCTGGTTCTCCATTGTTGCTGCCTCTGCCACTCCGACCAACCTTTTCCGTCTCTTCTTCTTCTTCTTCTTCTGCTTCTTCTTCGACCAGTTCTTCTTCGTACGCTTTGCTCGCCTCTTCTTCTTCTTCGTTTGCTACTTTTTCGTCTCCGCATCCCCGCGGAGCGTCCTCTCATTGTACACGGCAGCCCATTTATTTACGTTCCTGAAACTTTTTAATCCGATGAGATAGCCGGCTGCTCTCCGTTTCCTTAATTCTGTCGGGCACGCTCCAGCTCCTACGTCAAACACCGGACCACTCCAGACACCGAGGATATTTCTAACTAATATCCTGATGGACCGGCAGCATTCTACTTCTCCTCGATGGAAAGTGCTTGTTTCGATCGGGCGTTTCGTTCCGCGTGTCGAGGAAATTCGTCGAAAACGTATCGGATACCTTGGCTCTTCGTAACTCTGCAACGTTCGACCAGAGATCGATCGGAGAATCAAAATTCTACGTAAAAAGGTATTCGCTGTCCGAACAAACGAACTCCTCTGGCACCGTTCGAGGTTCTCGTGGCACTGGGATAACGACCAAGTTTACGAGCCAAGTTCCATTCGAACGACTCTCGAACATACCGATTTGATCGCGGAACACCGCTGGCTCGTTTGTTTTCCCATCGGTTGATTCGGGAAGCTCGAACGCATCCTTCCGATGTTCCTGTTTTCCCGCGGCGTTCGGTTTCTTTATCCAGTCCACGGTTTTATTCATTTACACGGTTGCTCTTCTTCTTCTTCTTCGTCTTCTTCTTGTACTTCTTCCTCTTCTTCTTCTTCGCCTCGAGAGAAAGGCGAGCCCCGGTTGGATCCGTGCCAGGAATCTCGCGACGGGATTGCGAATCGATTCGATTGGCTTCGCTTCCGAGGTCAGGTGTCCAGACACCACCGATATCTCGCACCGTTCCCGTTCTTTCGGCAGCTTCCTTTTTCTCTCTTTCTCCTACCAATAAACGACGCTGATTGATATCCCGAAATCGCGCTTCACGGTTCCGATATACCACTCTCGAGCGTGTTGATCCCCTTCGAAACGGTTCAATGAACTTCGTTCGGAAACTTCGTACCGGACCCAAATGTCGCGGACAAACGATGCTCGTTCGCCTCTCGTTTCGTTGGTTCGGCCAACGATTTAATTTATTCAAATTATCGAAAGCGAATCAAAAGGAATTCCTTTCCTAGCGAGTTAGAACGAAAAGGAGGAGAGCACAAATAATCAACCGCCAACGACGTTTGATTTCCGAGCGACGTTGGAGAGAAGTTATTTGTTATTCCTTGCCCGTGATTCATGGTCAATTTCTATGGTTGGGAACGGAAATAGGATGCTCGGACTCCGCTCGCTCGAGGAGGACAGTCCGCCCCTATGCGCTATGGCGAGCCACCAGCAATTTGGACCCCATTAATTTAAGAGGAAGAAAGGAGAACCAGGAAATACCAGTTTGTTCGCATTCTCGGGGACCCAATAATTCACACATCGTTCACGAGAGCCGTTCCCCGAGAAGAAAAGGAAAGAACGGTGTTTCTAATCGTTCGACTCGGGTTTTTCTGGGACCCTCCGTTGCTTCGGGCCCGCACCGAAAATCTAGAAACAGATTATACCTATTAAAATGCGAAATCGTCGGTTTACGAGCTCTCCCTCTTCGCGTCCCAGTAATTCCGAGCTCGTCGGGCTTCTTCCAACGCGAGAGGAGGACGCTTCGCGTTCGGTCCGCGTCTTTTCTCCCTTTGGACCCAGTTTTGCGGTCTTTCGGTCGTGTCCGGTCCACGTGGCGTGGAGTACGCGAACGAAATAAACGCCTGCACGCAGTAACCGATACACCTATGCGACGCCTGCGTGAAACCACGGGGGCGTACCGAGAGCCAGCGCAGGAAGGACGCACGCAACTAGTCGCGATTCGCGATTAGCACAGCAGAAGAGGACCGAGAACCGGCAGAGAAAGAGAAAGCGAATTGCACGGACGGAGAGGGACATACGCCGAGGGAGAGAGAGAGAAAGAGAGAAAGAGAGAGGGAGAGAGGATGCAGCACTGGTAGCTGTGCCGCCAGCACGATAATGAGCTAATGAGCGGTGTCTGGCGCTCCGCGGCGCCGCAATTTTCCGCTTGCAAGGACGCTAGAGCTCGTTTCCAAGCATTTACACCGACGTCTTTTACGCCTTGTCGTCGATCCTGTTGCCCGTTCGGTTAGTCGATCGCGCTTCCTCGCCGGTCGTAGCTGTACAGCAAATTTTGCACGCGCAGCGAACCAGCCAAGCGTTGGCGCAACCTTGAACGCGTCCACCGCCGCTGCCGATTCCCTTAAACGCGATCGTTCCAAAGTCAACGGCACCGGGCATCGATTCGTTCGTTCCGAAATTAATCGTAAGCGCCAAGAGCGATTTTAAAAAATTGATTTGAGGAGCGCGAACGATCCGGAACATGGTCGACCGTGAAATCGCGAGAACGGTCCGTCGGCCGAGGATTAATTTGCAGGATAGGTAAGACGAGAACGAAGGAGTTATAAGTCGAGAATGTTCGTTCCGTGTTCGACGGGATCCGCGACGGCCACGGGAACGGGTCGCTCGTTGTTCTTCCTGGTATGGAGGCGTGTAACGCGTGGCATACCGTACAAGTATACTCGTTCACCGGGCTAAAAAGCCTTGTTCGTCGACCACGAACGTTTCCCTTCTTCGTGATCACCGGCAGGCAAGAAGCCCGCGCGTTGCTCGAGTTGCGTGAGAACAAGTCGGGACGAGACACAGGAGGCGAGGAAAGAAATTTTATGGCTCCCCAGGGTCTGCCGATTGGCATCGCTCAGAAAAACCAACCCCTTCCACGGCGGACGTCGTGTGCCCTCCTCGGCCGCTTAAATTCTGCTGGAAACGGGCCGAACCGTGTTCCAACTTCGCGCCATCGAACACCGAGGCGTCTACGATCAAAATTAAACGGACGCGAATTTGTCAAGGTGGTCGCCGTCGATTCGAACTTTCGATTCTCAGGAACGATGTCGAACGACGATCGAACAAGGCATCGAAAGAACCTGGCATGGACGGATGCTGTTCCTGCAACCTGGAAATTCTATTTTTAGAAGCGTCCCAATAAAATCCGAACGACGTTCTCGTACCGCTGCAAAGGAGAGCTCGCTTCGGCCGGCTCTAAAAATGGCACGCAAATCGCTCTAAAACAGCGGGCTCCGTTCTATTCGCAGGGGTTCCAGGAACGGGATAAACGTTCCCGAGAGCGCGCCAGGGTCTCCAGGTAAAAGCGTGGACGGTCAGGGTGGTGGGCAGTTAGGGTATCGCGGCAAGAACTCGAGATTCTCCATATACGCGGGCAGGCTCGTTTTTACCCGGCTACCGGTCTGCAGGCTGGGTTCCGAACCGGGTTGACCCAGTTGTTCATCCCCGACGCTGGAGACTGCTTTTCACCTCTCCCGTTGCCGATCTCTCGAGCGATGACGAAGAAGAAGACGAGACCGGAGCGGCGGTCCGTGTGGAAGAAGCGAGCCTCGCCGGTTGTCGGGGCTCGTGGGTGGCCCGCTCCGCGTTCGCGGCACGCCGCCCGTAATTATAGGTTCCTTATTTACCGCCTGTTACACACTTCGTTAGCACATCGCTTATAAAGTGGTCTCGTGTACCACTTAGTAGGATCGCCGTCGCTCTTTCTCGCTTTTCGCCTCTCTTCTCTCGTCCCAGCCACCGAGAGCCGTTCCTTCGAGGACGACCACCCCGGAGAGAACAACGAGATCATGCTCCGAGAACCGAGGATTTTCCTGGCAGAGAACGCCCGATCGCGAACTCTTCTGGAAACGATCCTGCTTGGCAATTTTTTCACCGATTCGACTCGTTCGGGACAACGCGAAATCGTTCTTGCCGTTGTCGTTCGTTTCCTCGAAGAACGCGTTACCAACGTTTTGTGAAATCCTTCTTCGCGATCGTTCCAGGTTCGCAGGATTGGAAATGCCGCGAGCGAAGGCCAGCCGATAAAGTTACGTCCGAGGATCGTCGAATCTCGAGGCGAATGCCAACTCGTTTCGGGATTCGGACAGTCCCAATTTAGGATAGATGCTCGACCGTCGACGACGAAGATGGAGCGTCCTGCGTCGAGCTTTCCGATTATCGGAGACGCGCGGTTCTCGATCGCCGCGGAATGCGATCGAATGACATTTTTCGAAAGTCTATTTGAATGGAACGAGGGGACTTCGGCGTCTCGTCGAAAGGGATTCGGTTGCGTTCGCGGTGGCCGAAAAGGCTTGTGTCGGTGTCGATGGGACAGGGGGGGGCCCCGTGCGTCATTCCCGAGTCTTATTCCGTCCGAGCGATCCTCGATGCCGCGTCGTTTCGGCAGATTTGTATTCCTCGCTCGCAAAACCCATTTGGCGGACCTCTGGCGCGGAATATTCTTCGATTCCGATCGGGGTCCGGCTCTTTCTTCGCTCAGAGGTCGTTGGGACCGTTCGAGCGAATAATTTTCGTCGTTCGTCCTCGTTGTCGCGTAGTTTATTCGTTCGTTTCGGAACGAGAAACTCGAAGCGCGCGATCGAGAGAACCCGTGAAAGAGGAGTCGACGATGCGCGAGGACGAACGAGACCGTGATCG
Organism: Agapostemon virescens; assembly: GCA_028453745.1. Lineage (NCBI taxonomy): Eukaryota > Metazoa > Arthropoda > Insecta > Hymenoptera > Halictidae > Agapostemon > Agapostemon virescens. The sequence goes on along the minus strand of CM052095.1, from coordinate 13,155,147 downwards.
GAAGCGAAGAACGGCTTTGGGGCCTTCGACACCCTTTTGCATCGATTTTCTCGATCGCGCGGGATTTTTCGCTCGCCGCGAGTTTCTCGGAGCGAATTCTCGACGCGCGCGCGACGTTGAACTTGACGGACGCACGGCGAAGGTACGGGTGCATTCGATCGAGGAACGTTGCACCGTCGCCTCTGGATTTTATGAATGAATCGCGTGCGTGCCAACTGGCCTATTAGCGGCGAGACCCTGCCAACGGTAGCCAAGTCGTGTTCGAACACGAGAACGTTTCTCAATTACTCTGCAAAGCCTCGGAATAGGTGTATATACCTACCGCCGTGATTATTACCGAACCGTGACGTGCCTTCTCTCTCTTTCCCTCTCTCTCTCTCTCTTTGTATCTCTCCGTCTCTTCCCGTCTCTCTCGCCGCAAGAGCAAGGCTTTGCGAAGGTCTCGGCCAAGGTGCGCGCACACACCGACCGCCGTCGCGATCCGCTTTACGCTTCTGCCGGATATTTTCTTCGGTACGCGACGCCCGAACAAATCTAGATTTTATCGGCGATTTTAATATCGGCCTCGACGTTGCTTTAACTTAACTTTATTAGCCTTATCGATTCATCTCTCGCTGGGCCGCACCGTACCCTCGTAAATCCAAAAACACCGCGTTTGGTCTTGACAAGCCTTGTCAAGAAGATTCTTCGTCCCTCGGTTTCGTTGCTCGCGAAACGTATGGGGTACGCAGCGAACGCGCGATTATTTATTTCACCGTGAAACTGGTGTTTCGCTGCGTCGACAGCGTTCTTTCCAGTTAGAGTTAGAATTCTTGTTCTTCGAATGAAAATGGTTCGACCTCGACAAAGATTTACTCTATCGTTGGCTGGGTTATCCGACTAGGTAACCGTATCGTTGCTCGAACAACGACGTCCCACCGATTAGTGCGCGTAATCGAGGCTCCTCTCTATCGCGAACATCGCGAGCGAACGCGAACCAAACGGTATCGCGTTTATACTCGTTCCGATCGGAAAAATGTCATCGATACCCGGCTGCAACGGTCTCGGATAAAATAAAAACTAGAAAAATCGTGGGCACCGCGGCCGCAAAATTTGAAATGTATCGCGGTGGTCGTGTACGCGTCGTCACCGCTTCTGGCATCGTTCGAACAAAAACGAGTCTCCGGTTAGGTCTCCACAGGGCACTTCATGCTCCTCGGTCGCGAGGTCGGAGCATTATCTCGAATCTTTTCACAGATCGACGGGGGTAGGCTCGATCCGAGACCTCGCGAACACATTTTTCCGCTTCCGTCGCCCGCCGGTGTCCTCTTCGCTCTTCTCGTCGGGGGTCCTCTCGCCGGCTTCCGTCTACCGGTAATGAGGTTTCGAAAAACTGAACAGAAGGAGGTAAAAAACAAAAACGGATGAGGGTGTACGCGGTGGATTAGAGTCGCGGACGCATGGGACGAGAGAGCGTCGTCGTCGTCGTCGTCGTCGTCGTCAGGCGTCCTTTTTCTCAGAGCCATTTGTCGTAGTCGCCGCCGTCGTCGTCGTCGTCGTCGTCGTCGTCGTGGTCGTCGTCGTGGTCGTCGTGGTCGTCGTCGTCGTCGTCGTCGTCGGTGGAAGGATGATCACCGACGGGGTAGTACGTGTCGTCGGATTGTTAGTCCGCGGGCATTCAGGCAAAACTTTCTTGGGGGGATAATTGCGATTGTAATTAAAATTCTCCGGGGTGAAAAGAAGAGAGCCGGCAGCCGCCCCGTCGGTTGGTCGGTATCCGCGTAGAAATGAGCAAGAGAGGAAGGAAGAGCAAGGGACAGAGAGAAAGAGAGAGCGCTCGGGCTGCTCTGGCTTCTGGGGGATGAGAGTGGAGAGCAACCCGGTTCGAGCCTCGACAAGCCGGAGTGCCATAATTGGAACGGTCGCGTGCGCCTGCCGCAGGACAATGGACTCGTCCGAGTGCAAATTATTAACGCGCTCCCCTCTCTCTCTCTCTCTCTTTGTCCGTCTCTTCTAAACCCAGTTCCTTCTTCCACTAGCTTCTAGAAAATCTCATTCTTCGCGGCCGAGATACGGTTCTCTCGCCGATAGAAAATATCCAAAGATCGAGAATGATCAACCGAGAGAATGATTATCACGGGGGTGGGTGTACGCGCGCGCTTATATGGATGTATCATGGTAGCAGGGGAGATACGTAGCGAGCTACTCGAGGATCGAGTAGGGTGTTGACATGCTCATTTGCAGCCTATATGGATGATTCATGCGTACCAGATACGGCTACGGGGATGCGGAGTCGATTTCTATGGGGCGGTGCGCGTTCGGAGATCCGTATTTACATGGGGAAGCGGTTTCTTTGTACAGGAAATGATCGCATTATGCGAGCGTAATAGCTGCGTTATTGCGTCAAACTGATATGCGCGATACCGTATTATCGTCTACTTTCCCCCGACGCTGCTGCGCGCCTATGGATCGTTGCAGTCGACGTTCCATCGTATCTTTGGAAACGCGAAGGTATTTATTGTACGAACCGTTCGAGAATCGCAACCCTGGCGGTTCGTACGATGCAAAGTTGCGCAACGTATCTTACGCCTTCGGACCTCGACCCTGCGTCGTTCTAGACTGTCGAGAAATTTGAAATAGGCCCAAAGTATTTCGTGAATATTTACGACCAAACCAATTCCGAGCATCGCGAACGTGGCTCGGTAAGTCGATCCTCGCACGCGCGCGCGAGAGCGGCTTAATTGTTTTCGGCTCGATTTATTAACATAATCCCAGGCTCCGGTGAGAAGGCGAAGAAAAAAGGCGCGGAAGGGGCGGGTAATTGGCGTTGGTGTTCGGGTATGAAGGAGACGAAGAGCATAGAACGACGAGGACGACGAGGACGAGCGGAGAGGAGAGGAGGGCGTCACGCGTGTGCCCGCGCCGCGGTTAATTCGAGAGCCGGTCTGGTTCGGTGGCGAGGGTAGAGGATATTATGAACGCGTTCGCTCACGCACGCTCTGTGTCTGGGCGAAACGCGGGAGGCGAAACGCAGCCGCGTATACACACAATGCCCGCGAAAGCCGTAATTTTTTCATTAGATCCCGGCGGCGGAACAAATAACGCTGCCGCGCGCTCTCGGTAGTGGTTCGCAGCTGAAGCGTCCTCTTGGCGCTCTTTCGTCCCATCGCCGGCTCTGCCACGCTCTGTCTTCTCCTTGGTCTTTTCACTCTGGCCCCTGCCGTTCGCTTCGAATCCTCTTCCTGCTTCCTGCTCTTCTCTTTCTGTACATCGACTTCTCTTCGGTTCTCCTCGTTCCTCCTCCGCTCTCGCTCTCTCTCTTTCTCTCTTTCTCTCTTGGTCTCTGTCCCGCTCTTTTTCATCCTTGAACGGCACCTCGAGGACAAGCACAATACCGGTGGGGCAGAGAAGAGGCTTCGGGCCACGGCCCATTAAAAACTTGCAATTAGCATTTAAAATATAAACCTTCCGCGAGCCGGGCACAGGAGAACCGGGGGGTTGGTAACGGCACAGCGGCTAAGAGAGAGACGAGAGAGAAAGAGAGAGAAAGACAAAGTGAGATTTCTAATGAAAGAGAGGAGGCTTTTTGGATTGGCTAAATGCCTTTCAGCCGCGGCTGAGCACCCTGAGCCCCGCGGTTTAAATGGAACTCACCCCTGATTGGCCACCCGCAACCACCGGGGCACCATTAGCTTAGCAGCCGTCGAAACGGGCGCCTACGGTTCTCCAACCTCTCTCCTCTCGCTCTCTTCTCTCTCCCCGGTTAGTTTTGCTCCTTCGCATTCCTTCACCTTCGCCCAACGCCATTCACCGCTTCCTGTTCGAGAGAGAGAAAGAGAAGGAGAGAGCGAGAGAGAAGAGAGTGGTAGGAGGAGGAGGAGGAGGAGGAGGAGAGAGGAAAAACGTTCTCATAAATCTCTCTCTCTCCCTTGCGCGCGCGCCCGCCAAGGGATCAGAAGGATTTTCTGCACTTGGATTCGTGCCGCCATTCCTACCGCTTCGCCTCTCTATCGGCGCTCCTAGCCCTCCTATGGTCGCCTCTCTCTTTCTCTCTTTCTCCTCCTCCATTGCCCGGGCTTCTTCTCTCCAGGCCACCCGGAGCTTTTTTGCGCGCATCCATCGCTTTTCTCTCCTCGCCGTTGATCCCGGATAAACAAAGGAGCGGCCGTTCGTAAGTATCGAGAACGCGCGCGGCGCGCTCTCTTCGGTATTTTCGAGCAAAGCTCGTCGACATTTTTTTATTTTCTCTCTTTGCCCCCTTTCGTGCACCGGTTCGCTCTTTTCGTTTCGTTTCGTTTGGTTCCCGTTCCCGTTCCCGTTCCCGTTCTCGTTCCCGTTCTCGTTCCCGTTCCCGTTCGGTTTGCTCTCGCTCTCCGTCTTTTCACGAGGCAACGGATACACGCGCGGGCGCTCGCGCGGTCTCTACAGCGGACGCATTCAACGGTGGCCACGATTTCCGGGATTACCTTGGATACATTGGGAATTTTAAGTTCCAGGCCGATGCTATCGGACCCGTGGAATAATTCGAGTCCGGTGATCACGGGCTTGCAACGCGAACTCGGTTTCCTCGGCTCGAATTCGCCGAGAGTCGATGCTTGAAAGGGGTGGGCGCGCGGCGCGGGGTGCCTTTTCTACGACAGGAACACGCGTCGACGATGGAACGGTTTCGTTCGACGGATCGATGGACTTTGAATCCCTTACTTTCGAATCGTTCGGTTGGTAAAGTCCTTTTTTATATCACTGCACGGACTTATTTCATTTAGCCGCGGTTTTACGTATTTTATTCCTTCCCCGAGATACGAATAATAGACTTTCTTTATCTCTGTACCGAGATCATTTCTAACAACGAACGAGAGCGTTCCCAGCAACGACAGCAATTAATCGCAGCCCAAGATCGTGCCCGGTCTAAAAAATCTAGAATACAATTCGTATCCAGAGATCATGCTCAGTGTTTCTTTTCATGTGTCGCGCGGACGAGTCGCATAGAACTCTGGGAGAAATCTCATAAGAAGAAGAAGAAGAAGAAGAAGACGTAGGAGAAGGAGGAAGCAACGCGACGAAGAGTAAGACGACGAGGGGCGAAGCGAGATCTGAATGGTCGCTGGAGAAAGACGAGGAGAGCAAGGGAGCGAAAGTCGGCGTAGGAAGCACGCGGAAAAAAGAACCGCGGAGGATGGTCGCATTATTAGCACGTCGAATGCTCGGAAACTTTAGTTAGAAAAGCACATTCATATTTCAGGCTGAATGGCATTATGAGAGCGGAGGGACAGGGCCGCGTGAGCTCACGATAACGAGGTTGTCACGACGTTTCCCGCTCAAGGAACAGACGACGAGAGAAACGAGACGAAGAGGGACAGCGAGAGGGATGGAGAGAGAGAAGGAGAGAAGGGAATGAGACGATGGGACACACAACGGCGTGTGCAAGAGGCTTGAAAAAGAAACGAAAGAGAAAAAGGACAACGACATTGACGAGAACCACCGGGAACGACATCGATGGAGCAGGAAAAACGCCGGGAGGAGGAGCAGGAGAGAGAGAGAGACTTGTTCGGGATCCTTGGTACCACCCCGCGGCACCGGGACGCACTACTGAAAGGAACAACTCGCCGTCGAGAGGAAGAGGATTGAAAAGTGCCGCGGCTGAAAGCCCGATTATTTTCCGCTCCTTGTCGTTCCCGCCTAATCAGCGAATTAAAGCAAGCCTGCGGGGGCTAGCTGTGTCTTCTTCGAGACGAGTCTTCTTCCTCTTTTTCTCTGCGACCGTCACGGTGAACACGCGACCGACCCTATAGACCCCCCGCCCCGCCCCATGGAACGGCAGGAAGTCGATTGTGTCCGTCTCCAACAACGAGACGGATCGACTTCGGAGGAAACAGGGACCCTCCCTTCCGCGGCGAAAAGTCACCGAGGAATGACCATTGTCGGTTCATGAAAACCTACGATCTAATTTCTTCCCGCGTCGCAGGATCCAACGAGAGGATCCTCGGAGATCCTCCAAGAGATCGATCGGTCTTCGAAATTACGATTTCCACGTAAACAGGGAGGTTGGTGATAACTTTTTGAACTTTCCAGAAGAAGAGAATAGATATGAACTCGAACAAATTGTTGGGACGCCCTGTATACGCGTACGATCGGTCGCTGAAATTGTTCAGCGTTGATTTTGGACTTTGCTAACTCGCACGATCGATCGCTCGAAGGCTTGGGAGGTTCTCCGAGAGTGTACGCGAGGTTCGAAGGAGAAATCGCGAGACGCGTAGATTTTTGCAGGCGGAGAACCGAGAGATTCGGTAAAAAGGGAAACGACGCCGCCTCTGTAATTCGCGAGTGGATATAGCGGGCTTAACGGCTCGTGGGAGTTTTCGCGCGATAGCCGGGGCCACTCGTGTTTAATGTAAATTCGCAAATTGGAGGGGCCTGGGTAATCAACTAACCGCCAACGAGTAACTCCGGTAAACTCATTGAAATAGTTCATAACTTCGCCGCTAGTTTTGGAGTTCTGCCCGGGCCAACTTCCGCGGAATTTCCCACATCATACCAACCGACCGACTGGCCCGGCATTGTTACGACGTTCCTGCCAACTTCGCCGCACCGTTTTCACCGCAGTTCGACGATACACTCGCGAAATCTCGGGGAAACGCTGCGAAGCTTCGATCGATCGCGTGCCCTTCTTCTTACAGGGGTTTCGATTCGGAAACGGCACCGACCCGAGGAGCTGCGTAAATTTTTGCCGAGCAGTCACGATCGACGTTCGCTCCGTAGAGGCGTCGCTGGCAAATGGAATCGTTCCAACGATATCGATGCGCGTGGGGCAACAGGGATTTGTCTTTGACGAACCGAAGATAAATTTTCACGCTCAGACTTTGCGAGGGACCCGACGAGCTCGCCGTCGATCGTACGATTCCAACGGAAAAGAGGCACGAGAGAGTCGCGTCGTGTTCTCGTCGCGCGTGGACGGCTAATTGCGAGGAAAAACTCAGGTCGCCGAAACCATGGGTTGAAAATACGGACGACGGTTTCGGAATATTCCCTCGGCTCAGTCCAGCCGTGGGCTGATAACGTTGAATCAACGAGCGTTCCGCTCGCGTCGGTCTCCGGCACCGGGCTTGCAATTTCCAGGCGCGAAATCACCGTGAAAATCGAAATGCGTCGGGTCGCGTCGCGGGTCGCGAGCTCACGGTGAATTACCTTAATAGTAGAAACCACGCTCGAAAGTCGACGTGTTAATCCGGTTGCTTTGACCCGTTGCCTCGGAGGGAGGGGCGCCATAGTTCTCTGTATCCCAGATAGCTCGGGTTCAACGATATTAATCGCGGCGCCGGGGCCATTCAGGCCTGGTCGCCGCTTGGAATTTGTATATTAAGCGGGTAAAGCCGGATTTATCGACTCTTATTCGTGGCCCGATCCGCGCCGGGACGAGTCCGCCCGGTTGCCGTTGCCGTTGCTGATAACGCGTTTTACGGCTCGGACCCCCGCGTGCGCGCAAATAAAACTATACCGTGCGCTCGTTGAATGCGCCTCCCTCCACCGTCGCCGTATGAATTACTTAGGTGGCTACCTGGCCTCGAGTTTCGTTCGGATAATATTTTCGGACTCACCTGAAAAACCAGACGAAAGCCAACGTTAGAACCGAGCGACGCTGAAACGCCGGTGAATAGGGTTCGCGATTAGGCGTCTCTCGCGTCTCTCGCGTCCCCCGAATCTCGTCCCCGTGCCACCACAGACGGTTTTTCACTTTCCAAATGAAAGATGGGCTCGCTGCTTTCTTATTAAAAACAGGTGCGATCCCGTGGAATCGTTATCTCGTTCGGTTCCAGCGAAACGGTCGCGACAACGGTGTCGCCCGACGACCACTATTTTTCTTAACAATTTCGCAAATAATCCACGGATCGTTTGGGACGAATCGGGACGGCGCGGGACGGCGCGGGACGTTTGCGGAGGACGCGAGCTCGTCCCGGGGCGAGTCGGGGCAGCGATGGCCAAAGGGCAGTCATCTTGGAGCGTCTCGCGTGCTCGGGCTTACATAACACGCGTCTGCAGACGGGGGTGAGTTTCCGATTATTTACTCGGCTGCAATACCATCTATATCCGCCGCCCGATCCCATGTTTACCGTTCCCATGTTGACAGGCGTTCTACGCTCGGACTAAGCACGATGAACCGTTTATATTTGCCCACGCATGGGCCGGTTTACACTGCACCATGAGAGAGCCACTACCGCGTTGCGCCGTGTTTCCATAAAGCTGTCATCCCCCGTGCGCCACCACCGAACAAAATGTTACGGGGGCAAGTGCTCGGCGAGAGATCGATCGGCTGGATCGTTAACCGATCGCGTCGCGTGAAAATATTTTATTCGCAAGAAGATCGCCGGTCCCGTAACGTGTTCCGTCACGATTCCAGAAAGATCGATCGGAGCGAGTCTAAATTTTCTCAGCGAACGAGACCGACGCGTACTCGGTGATTACGAATCTCGGTCCCAGGGACCCGAGACTCGGCTTTCGGAGCGTGCAACGATCAACGAGAAAATCATAAGTTCATTCTCCGTATGGAGTGACCGCGTCTCCCTTTCACGTCCCATTGTTTTCATCCCCCGACCGCGGATAGCCTGGCAGTTACGTCGCAAAATACAGGTTGCGCCGAGTGGCCCTCGTCCGTCGTCACGTGCGGCCAGGTATCCATTACCGTCGAAATCCGAAAAGCAAAGGCGTCGTCGCCGCGATTTAGCGTTGCATCACAACCGGACTTGCTCCGGTTGCCAACACCTGTTTCGCCGATCGCTAATTGGGCAATCCGCGACGAACATGGTCAAGACATTTGTTTCGCCGTGAGAACAATTTATCGAAAGAATCTCCGCGCGTCCAGCTGTGCTCTCGTCTCTCGAACGCAACGTTTTGGTCGTCGAGGCGTCGATGAAAAATATAGAGATCGCGGAATTCCCTCGCGTATCGTTAAAACTCGTGGAGGCCAAAAATATTTTCGAGAATCACAGAGTAATTTGCGAAGGGAAAATCAGGGAAACTCTAGAAAAATCTACGCGCGATTTCGATTGTTCTCCGACGCGAAAGGTTGGACCGTAGCTCGGGGAAAAAATTCGGAAAAGCGAAGAGGTCCTCGAAGGTCTCTCCGCGGTTTCCGGCGGTTTCCGGCGGTTTCCGGCAGCTTCCTCGAGCGTCGAGCGTCGAGCGTCGATCGTCGAGGAAAGAAGAGTCGCCGCCGCTGTAAAATCCCATTCACAAAATCGCTTTACCAGTTGCACACGACCCAGATACCCGGCAAACTTTTCCCGTTGTTCCTCTCAAAGGTAAACCAAACTCGAGTAAACACCTGTGGGCCCGCATGGCCGACGAAGGCAACGCGCTGCTCCGTTCCTAGGAAACTCGCTCAGACGCTCGATTCCGTGGGTGACGCGGGTAATGCGTAGGGCAAACCCCGTAACCGGCCAGGCTATATCTAATAACCGTTATTGTGCGTGCGTGCGTGCGTATGTTGACAGTGGTAATGTAGCGTGTAATAGGGGCGACATACGAGCCGCGTGCGCGAGACCGTGCGCGCATACATGCGTACGAACCGTGTACGCGTGTCTCCGTTGCACGCTGGAGAGTCGTAGACCGCGCGGGTTATCGTCCTGTTATAGATAGCGGATACGCGTCTATCTTGTCGATTCGCAATTCGACCAATGCCATTGACCCCGATTAGTATCGCCTGTCGCGGTACGCTCAGCGCCGCTCCGCTCATTTAATTACGCCTGCGATCGCACGGACCACCGCCGGAAAACCGAAAACTTGGATATCCCTCGCCGTACGATCAGAATTTTCGAACGTCATCTGGATCGTCGCGTTCGACGCACGGGAAACTGTACGGGTTGAAACGACATCGTATTCTCCGCGAACGTATTCTCGTCCCTGTTCTAGTTCTACGCGATCCCCCAACGGCGGTGCGCGAGCGCCGTTTAAGCACATTTTGTCGACTCGGAGGGCGGGTGGCCCTTCTGGGTTCGCGTATGTCGTACAGACATGTCCGCCGTGGCAAACAAAGCCGAGGACATCGTATGCAGGTAGGATTATAGCCGGCGACCCCTTTTTCGGTTCGACAGGACGACGACGACGACGACGACGAGGAGGAGCCACCCCAACGACCCGATGAACTTCTGCCTGACTCGTCCCGATCTCCGTTCCATCCCCGGTCGGTGGTCGATTCGATCGTCGTCGATCGGACGGGGACGAGGACGGTGCAAGAAGATGACAGACAGAGGACAACCGTGAAACTGGCCCGATCGAGGGGCTGTGGGACAGTGCACGCGGGATGTTAAATGCACAAAAGTGTAACTGCATTGTCGAATGGAAAAATCCCCCCCGGGACGTCGATGGCACAATAATGGGACCGATTATAATCTTGTCTACCCCCTAGGGGTAGAGGCTTTCTCTACCCCTGTGTCCCGTGTCATCCTCGGTCTAGCCTCGCGTCCCTGGCTCACCTTGCTCTCTCACCCTATCCGTGTACACGCTAGGTACCCGGCTCGTGTGTATCTTGTTCAGCTATTGACCAACCGAACCAACACTGTCTCCCATCCCCTGACAAATACGTCGTCCGTCTCTCTCTTTCTTTTTTCGTTCCTTCCTTTTTTTCCCCGATGTCTCCGGATGAGCCTGTGCGTCCCCCGGTTAATACTCCGTGCACGACACGCCCGTAGCCTAATTAAGTGCGCATAATGGAGACACGACAGTTGGCCGCATTGTACCAGGATCATCCCCTTTGCCGCACGAAACCAGCGCGAGCTGCTCGAAAACTCGAAACTGCGGACTATATTTGTTTGCGTTGACTTTCGCCGTAAATCGAACCGTGCCGATGATCGGTGATCAATGCGTTTTTCCTTCGGATGTCCCAAAAACGATCGAGACGATATCCGGGGAGGGAAGGGCTGTTCGAGTAACTGTTTCCTTTGCCGATTCGCGAATCAATTCGTGATTCGACTTCGTTTTCGCGTTATCGACGAAAAACAGGGGAGTCGTATCGACGCGAGGCGGTACGCTCTCCCGAAACAGCCGCCATTTTCCTCGAGACCGCGTCCGCCCTCGCCGCGCTCCCATTGGTTCGTGTTTTTCGTCGACAATTTGAAAACGAAGCGTCGAATCGCGAATCGGCAAAGGAAAAAGTTTCTTAGAATAACCCCATCGATCGCCGCAATATTTTTGGGACACGCTGCACAACGTTCCAAACTGTTGCACAATTTTTCCGCTTCGCGCTGTCGAAGCAGAGACAGCGATAAACGCGCGGAACCGGCAGAATCGTTTTTTTTTCCAGGCCGTGCCCGACGGAACGGCGTCGACGAGCTTTCCGTTGATAAGGTGCGCATCCGTATCGCGGTTACAAGCAGCAACAACTTGTCCGAGTATCGAGTAACAGAGACAACGTCGGCCGACCGACCGTTGCTCGCTCTGATCCAGAGGCGGTTTACAATAGTATAAGAATTAGAATAGTCTCAGGAGTTGTTCTCGGAGTTGCGGAGCCGAAGGAACCATCCCCAGGCGCGCGCGCGCGCGGTGGCATCGTTTACCCAGTTTCGATCTCGATCCCGATTGTGATCGCGCGATGCCCGAAATCGCGGTTTCACGATTACGTCGAGAACGTCCACGTAGACGACGCGCGTTGTAGCCGCGTAGCAGAAGAGGACGAGGAGAAGGCGGAGACGAGAGCGGAGGCTGGTGTAGGGTGGCCGTGGAGGGGTCGAGAGGGAAGAAAGAGCGACGGTGTAGGAGAACGAAGCGGAAGAGGAGCAGAGAAATGGCGTAGGAGAGGGAGGGTTTCCAGCTCGATGGAGCCAATTCAGACCCGGAATTTATCCTATCAATTTCTGCTCGGTGGAGTGGCAAAGAGCTCGGCAGTTCGGCTCAGCGTTCGCTATATTAACGCTACAGAATTCTACCGGCCACGAAGAGGCCGCGCGGAACACCGCCGCAGCACGTTTCCACGCTTCTCGCGGATCCCTGCTACCCCCTTTTCGTCATCCCTACCGCGTCAACCAAGCCGTGCAACCCCCTGACACCACTCTTCGCAAACCGTATACCCTCCTACCCTAACCCGGCTACCGTCCACCGACAAATTTCATCGTCTTCTTGTTCGAGTGTAGCCCGATTACGTGGACCAATACACTTCCGGTGGTTTTTGCGCGATCGTCCCTTCTTTCGGCGGCGATTTCGTCGCAGCTTTTCGGCTGGCCGATTCCCGTCGACTAGAAATTCGGATGCCGCTGGATGCGCGAACGTTCGAAGCGACGGTCGATCGATTCCAACTTTTACCGATCGATCCGAACGCATTCGAATCGTCGGAATCGTCGGAATCGTCGGAATCGTCTACCCGACCGTGGATCGCGTCAAAGGTAATTTCATCGAATCGACGCCGATCCGGAGCTTCGCCCGCTGCCGTGGAATTACGAATAACGAAAAATTACGAAAAAATATGCGAGTATTCGCTGGCTTAAAATCACAGAAATCCATCTGTGAAAAGATCGGTTTGTCGGTTTTCCCCCGCGCCAACGAATTCAGAAGAATCCGCAGGAATATTCGGACCCTCGACGGAAGTCGAAACTATTTTTGCTCAAACACTTGAACTTTCAACGGTTCCGACGATACTCTGCCTCCCCCGTCGGCGTAATCCACCGATCCTCCCCGGTCGGAGGACGATGTTCTCGGTGAACGAGGGAAGAAGCGAAATGGGAAAACGAAAAAGAGAGGACGCGTAAACGATGGTGGAAAAATAATTACCGCTAAAAATCCCAGGCTCGCTGGGTCCAGCCGTGGCCGTCTCTGTTTATTATTCTCCCGGGGCAGATTGTACCGCTAATCGGTGAGACGAATGATTAGGGACGCGGAGGAACAGGCGCGGAGACGGAACACTGGTTTTATTCGAGGAGACGAGGAAGGTGGATCGAACAAGCAGAAAATAGAGACAGGTGGCGATAGATGGATGGATAGACGGATAAACGAATAGATGGATGGATAGAGAGACAGGGAAAAACAGAGAGACGGAGACGAGAGAAAGGGGAGGGGGAGAGAAGGAAAGAGCGTGTATACGCGAGAAGGAGAGAGAGGGACAGAGCAGAGAGAGAAGGCAGTCGCACAGGGATGGACCTCTTCAGGTTTAGCGGAGCAAATAATGCAGCAGGAGAGCCTAGTCGGGCTTTCCATGCGGAAGACCAGCGAACCGATCACACTGATCTTTGCCAAAAACAATACCCTGCTCGCCTTTGAATTCCACTGGCAAAATACGGGCGCTAGGTGACTCACCGTCGAGCTTACACTCGCATACACGCGCAGCCGTATACACGACGTGCAGGAGAAACGCGCGAGCACGAGCACCGGCACAACCATCCGCAGCGTGCCCTTACACGCACCCTTCCACGCTCTTATTCGAACACGCTCGTAAGCAGCTTCGGCCCAAAACCAGACTGCCGCGTCTATTGGATCTTCTGGCGTACCTTCGATCAGCCTCGCGCAATTTCGCGCGAGAATCAAATTGTTTCGACGTCGAAACGATCGCTGGATGTTCCACCAAATTCTCCACATCTTTCGAGACGATAACCGGAGCTGGCCGAGCGTTTAACAATCGTCATCGTAAAATTTATACTGCCGAACCTCGATTTACCGCGTTTACTTTGTAGAAACGCTTCGCAGGCTCGAACGATGCATCTCGAACAACGTTGCGCGCGTCGAACGATCGTCTTTCGGTATAAATTTTTCGAAAAAGAAGGCTACGAAATATAAAGATTTCGGTGTAAAGAGAATGCAGAACGATTACCGCGCAGGCTCCACAGGCGACAAAATGTAACCAGCCGTGAACGCTGCTGCGCCACCCTCCCATTAACTTTGCGAAAACCGTACGCAAAATTGCTCGCCGTAATCGCCATAACATGATCGCAGGTCGATTAATTTGAAGCTATGACGTGCCGGTGATGGCGTCGGCTCTCGTATACACCTTGGGGAAAAAGGAAGAACAGGTTTCGCGACAGTAATTGACTCGTGATCATTCACGAGTGGCGGCCCCGCTTGCGATATAAATTCGCAAACCGTATAAAGATGGGCCTGCCGCATTTTTTCGGGCTTCAACACACGCGCGCGCGCACAGAGAGAGATGAGAGAGAGAGAGAGAGAGAGAGAGAGAGAGAGAGAGAGAGACAGAGACAGAACCGATTCGGAACACGTGCGAGGGACACGTTCGCTCGCGCATAAATCAAAGCACGGTCCTCCAAAGAAAAAAGACCCGGTCGCAATTTCACGGCCAAACTGGCTCAAAAGCCGAAAAACGGGCCGCGATTCTTCTAAACGAATACGGCGTTTGCCAATTTTATATCTCGCTGCTTTTTCAATCCCTTTTGGCATAGGGCCGCCGTGGAGATTGTTTTCGAGAACAAAAAGAGAGGGAGAGAATTTTAATGAATCGATGACGGATCGAGCGCGTTGTAGATCAATTTTTAGTAGAAAGTTCGCACGATTTTCGAAAATATTCTTCGTCCTCGACGATCGATACGACCGACGGAGTTTGCTCGATGCTTCGTCGAACGAACGTCGAACGATTACGCGCGGTCGTTGCAACGTTCCAGTGAAAATAAAATCTATAGAAACTCGAACGCTGGCTCTGTACAGATCCGTACCGGAGAGAGCGGATTTTGGGAAACCGATTCATTCGCCGATAATCAGACGGAAAAATCGTAGGGTAGCGTAAGCGTGGCTCGAGACTCGCTATGAAAGCGTCGAGCACGGCGAGCGCGGAAGAGAGAAGCCCTCAGCGGGGACTGCGAAGTCAGTGAGCACTTTGTCCGCGCGAACAATCGATTTCTCGATCATAACAACGAGTGCCGGTTGCAGTTACCGCAGCCAACCGTCTCCCGCCACTTAAAAAATCCGTATAATAATATTCGTCGCGGCGACAGGGGCGGACTACGCGAGGGGGTGGAGAACACCACCGGACCAAATACGGGGTGGGAAAAAAAGAGAGCGCACGCGCGCGAGAGAGAGAGAGAGAGAGAGAGAGAGAGAGAGAGAGAGAGAGAGAGAGAGAGATCGACAGAGGAACCGGGACAGGGTGCAGAGGGGGTGCGCAGGGAGTTGCTCCGTCGACGGAGTCCCTTTTTTTATGAATATTCGAACACGCGCCAATAAATTCGAATGTGCACGACGGAAGGGTCGCCAGACGTGAAGTGGTAGTCCGTTTGCCGTCGATAGGCTCGCCCGTTGCTCCGCTAGGGCTTTGCCAAAAGGGTGATGTGCACGCGTTACCCACGGTCGGAGGCTGTATGGGTGCGTTTGCACGCGCGTGTGCGCGCACTCGCTCGTATTCGAACCGGTGCGGAGGGCCAGGTACCGCGAGGGTCTCGGTATTCGACGACTAACCACCGTCGAAAATCGAGCCACCCCCTCCGTGCTCGGAGTCCACAGCTTCTTGTCCGACACAACCCCCGAAACCCCCGACATCGGAATATTGTCCGCTACCCGCGCCATCGAGAACTCCATCGAATTCTGCTGCTTCGACGCACGGTTCCGGGATTTCGGCGTGTCTTGGTCGCTGTTCGACGAAGCCGACCCGCTTTTCCCAACGTTGAACGGTCGTTCGACGTTTAATAACGATCTTAATCGAATAACGATTTAATAACGACCTTTAACGGCGCTGTACGTTGTTCAACGGCGACAAAGAGAGTTGGACAGCGTTTAATAGCCTTTAACGGAGTCGAGCAACGTTCAACGGCGTTGGGTGCTGTCGATATAGAAATACGCGTGTTGCACATACGGAAAACGACCAACGCGTTCGATAATGGCTGCCCGCTTCTATTCCTGCCAGCGCGCGAGGAAATTGCTGGATCTCTGAACTCGGTTTTCTCGAGAACCAAGCGGTCGACTAAAAGCTACTGTTGCTTCTTTTGGTCTTGTTCCGATACGCGGCAGGTTTCTCTGTGTTCGAACCGGTGCAAGAATCGCGCAGGCCTCGGTGCGACGGCCCAAACCCAGACCCAGCCCACAGCGTTGGTTTTCCACCGCACATGGTCCATATCGACGGCGTTGAAATTAGAGCGTCGCTCATTGGGGAGGTGACGGAAGAGACCAGGGATTGGAAACGCCAGAGAAAACGAGGCAGCGTTCCAGGCAGGGGAAGGGGCAGAGAGAGAGAGAGAGAGAGAGAGAGAGAGAGAGAGAGAGAGAGAGAAGGAGGTGGTGTTCACGGGGTGGTTTAAGGGACGAGGAGAGAGCAAAGCTAGAAGGGGCCCCGGGGACGAGTAGTTCGACAACGACGACGACGACGACGACGACGACGATGACGAAGAGGGGACACACGACGCCAGGGTGGTGTAGAAGGTGATGGAGGAGGAACGGGAGGGCGAAGAGAGAAGAGCGGCTGGCTCGAGGTGGAAGAACGGGGCTGGGAGGGTAATTACGAAATATAAAGGGTGGGTTAGCCCGCGCCACCGAGGCAGGCAGGCAGACTGATGAATATTTCACCGCGCTGCATTAGCCGGCGAGAGACGCTTGTGTGTGTCTCTTTCACTTTCCATACACGAGACCCGTGTCCCTCTGTTCCCTCTCTCCTCTCTCCTCTCTCCTCTCTCCCTCTCTTGCTCTCCTCGAGCTCTATCGCCTTCCCAGACCCTTGTATTCTTGCCGAGAGTAGGATTCCTGCCTGTGCATCGTCGCGAAACACGACGCGGAGACCGACCACCGCCGATTATGGTTGGTCACTGGTCGATTCTCGAATCGACACCGGCCTCTTTCGGATCTCGACGGCGACGGCGACGGCGACGCGGGCAGGCGAGAACCGCGTATCCGAATTTCCGAGAGGAACGAAAACTCGGGGAATCGACGGTTTTCTAGATCGTTGGCGGAAACTCCGCGGAGATCGGTGCAGAAATGAACGAGCACGATCGCAAACTGGATTTCCGAGTGGTAATAGCAGTTCGCCGGCAATCGCAAAGTCCGTTTTCGCTCGGCAGCAGACGCAAAAAACGAGAGCTGGAATTGAACGCGTCTCGGGCTAAGAAACACCGGAAACAAGCGCCTAATGCACGCTTATTAACGGAATCAGGATGGAAAATGCATCTCGAGGCGTGAACCATCGCGGGTTAATTGCGCTCTCGAAGTTACCCACGCATTTAGCGTTTCCGTTCAAGCCTGAGCCTATCATTTGTATCATTTCCATAAGTCAATGGCTGCCGGTAGCCGCGTTTCTCGACTCTCCGGTAGTTTCTTCGTTGCGGATAAATGTTTTCGTAGCCCGTGCGGGATGGTCGCGAAAAGCTACCCTCTCGAGAAAAGAACGAGGACGAGGAGGAGGAGGACCCGGCCGGGACGGAGAAGAGCTCGGGCTACCCCGTGCGCTACCCCAACGTGTGACTCGATGTTTGCTTTAACGTCTCAGCGGATTCCTCGACTTCTTTCCTGGCAGTGTTTGCCGATCGCACACAACTTGTGTTTCCGCGATGAGTATCGGCGTTTCTCTGCCGTGGGGTTTTTTAGGCACCCTATCCCGAGGATCGAGATCTCTTCTCTCGGACCCCTGAATATCGGAAGAAGGGGGTGCGCGTACGACGACGCCGAGGTTTCGCGACGGAGCGTCGACAACGACCTCGTGACGTCGAATCGCGCGGAGAGACCCCCGACGAACGGTCGCGTTGGGGTAGAACGCGTACAGACCGACCGGGAATTTATTTTTACGAACTATGCAGGAGGGATCGGCCGAGGCTCGTCTTTGATGTTCGAACCGACGCATGGGCATACCGTATAAATATTTAGACCCACGGTCGTTGGCCAGGATATATGGGCCTCTCTCGATCGACTTTCACCGGCGCGATATCGCGCCTTTGTCGAACACGCCTTTTGCGGATCCGAGGCGACGGTTCTCGGATAGTTCGCGAAAGACACCTGCCTCCGCGTTGCTCCAACGAGCACGGGTGTCTTCGCCTTCGTCGATGCCTACCCGTCCAGCGATTCCAACATATTTTTACATTTTTAATCGATTCGAGCCGTCGATCCCTTTCGCCCTTTGCCACCGAAGCTTCTTCGTCCTCGACGACTTCATGGAAAAAGAACGACCGTTTCTGTTCGTTGCGTATCTGTGTTTACTTCGACACTTTTCAACGCGAGCTTTGGTTGTTTTAACGGCGAGAACTCCGCGTCGATACCCAAGAAGAAACAAAACAAGCGGCGTTCGAATCGACGACACACCGTCCCTCCCCGGGGATGTCCGTCGCAGTTTCGAACGGTCGTCGTCGTCGCGGCGAAGCGAGCCGACGGTCCACGAGCAGACGTCGACGCAACAACGGCAGAATAAACGAAGCACGGCGAATTCAGGGTTTGTCGCAGAGCCGATCGAGCGAACGACGATTATTCCGGCATAATAAAGACTCCCACGATCTTTCGACGAGTTAGGGGAGCGATATAGATTTCGGGGCAAATATTTGGACGTGCCCGAAGGAGAAGGCGAAGAAGGCTTTTGGCCAACGGGACATTGTCCGGCAGCTTACCGGACCGCGATAACAGAGTTACCCTGGCCCCGGCCATTGTGCGCACGACTCCCGCAATTTATAAACCGCATAGCCGCGCGAAAAAGACGAGAGCCCTCTCCTCTCTTTCTCTTTCTCTTTCTCTCCGTCTTGTTCTCTCGCTCTCGATTCCGCACGGTTCGTCTTTCAACCCTCGTAGAAAAGCGTCGTCGTTCCGGTTCGTCCGACACCATTGTGCGAGGACTCGGTATGAACAAGCAACGATGCGTGCGCCAGAATTCGGGATTTCCCAATTCAAACGCACCGGGGTACTGCCTCTTGCCGGACTAATCAGCCGTGCATCTTTGCGGAGACTCGAGAGGAGATGCTTTTGACAGGTTGCCTTGGCGAAATGACTGCTGCCACCTGTTCTCGAGGCGAGGACCGTTTTCAGGGACGACTCTCGTCCAGTCACTGCGATTTCGCTCGTTGTATTTACTTTCTATATTTCTATATTTCTATATTTCTATATTTCTATATTTCTATATTTCTATATTTCTATATTTCTATATTTCTATATTTATTTTCTATATAATATCCTGGAGATACCGATCCTGGAAATTGCCGAAACGTTGGAAACAGCCTGCGAAAGAACCCGGGATTCCTGTATCTTGGAATCTCTTCGTAGAACATTTTTATTATGCATAAAAATCTGCGGTCTAACGATAACCTGCGGACAGGTATCCGTTCCATCGTGGCAGGTTCGCTCGGTTCTACGTAGAACGCGGCAATTGTTGCAGTCACCGGCAGAAAATAAGCGGTATTATCGTCGTTTATGAATTTGTTATAAACGGAGGACCAAAATATTTTTTACTGGAGCAATCCCAGAGGAAGACCGTGGAAGTAGTTGGTGCTTTTGGCCGGTCGAACCTATCCATCACTCCCGGTTCGAAGCGTGCAAATGCCGGTCATTCGCCTTCGATACGTGGCATTTCGCAAATTGCAGCCTCGTCACGCATGAAATCGTCGTCGCTGCCGCATAATCTTGTAGGTGGAGTACGCGGCGGCACGCTGACACCGGGCCATCAAGTATTCATCGATAGGGACGGGGGAACACGAGTTTCATTGTCAACGGGAACCTCGACAGTCGTCGCTGCGACACGCGAGACCGAGGGAAACACGCGAAATAGGTGTTAAAGAAGAACACGGCCACTTACGAATCTGACCGACGTCAAGATCGACCGCAAACCTGTCCGAAACCTGTCCGAAACCTGTCCGAAACCTGTCCAAAGACTGCGCCCGAACTTCAAACAATGTCGACGCGACAAAATGGAAAAGAGACTGATAAAATAATCGTCGACCGAGAAAACTATCGGTGGGTCGTCGTCGCCGCGCGAATCCGCGAGTCGTTGTCGTCGAATCGATTCGTTGGGAGACTTTACGGGAATGCTTCTCGTGTAATTCTGTCCCCCATGGTCGACGCATCTTCAGATATATTGGCGCGTGCAACAATGGGTTCCGCGGAACAGGGGTGACGGTTCTTTTCTCCCGTAGCCGCGGGAGTTACCGATATTGCGAGTATTTACAAAAAAGCGAAAGCTCTTTGCCAGGCAGATTAATAAAACCAGCTCATCCTCGATGCAAAGCCGGCGCTCGCCGACCGACCGGGCTGCGAATTCGACTCGGTTTTCCGCTGATTTCGCGAAAATCAGATCGTATTGCTGCGAGCCGCCTTCCACCATGAACCGTCGAGCACCGCCGTCAAAAGGAACCCCCATTGTAATTCCCGGTGGCTCTGTCATTGATCCTCGAAGCCGCGGTTTAATCCGTCTTCCTCGCCCGATCTCGAACGTCGCTTAGGATCTGAAATTTTTGCCGAAAAGCCTTCGGTAAAATTCTTAGGCGGCGACGAAATCGGGTTCGGGTTCGGATTCGGTTCGTTCGAATCCGTCGACGACCCTCCGACGAAGATGGAAAAATTGACGCGAGAGAGAAGCGCTTTGCGACGAATGCCGCCGTCGGCACTCGAAAGAGTAGCTTTCGCGCAGAATTCGACGAAGCAGAATGGACCGGAGCGCGATCGATGAACAGAGACGAATTAGGCTCCGATCGGTTACGGGCAACTTCTCCGACCGGAACGATCGAGGAAATTAAAAGACGTTTACCGGAAGACGCCCTCCTAATGTCTTCGGGTAAATCGATTGGTTATTCGCTGAAGCGAAATCGCATCACGACTCGTCATTCAATAAAAACAAGACGGCCAGGGAGCGATAAACCACTTAAGGCCACTCGATATCCCCCCGGCACCGAGAAAGAAAGGGAAAAGAAAGGGAAAAGAAAGGGAAAAGAAGGCTGCGGGAAGGAAGCAAGACGATGTGTACCTATACCGACGCGAACGGTCCCTTCGAGAACGCTTCTCGCTAAGCGTGTGCGAATTCGCGCTGTCGAAACTTTCGAAAAAGACGCATTCGACGCGCGAGGAAAAGTGCTTTTCCCGTCGAATTGTTGTAAGCGTTCTTTCGTGCGCGAGATTAGACGGGGACTGTTGACCGAGCCTGTTGATTTCCTCGTTATCGGACAGCCAGATAAAACACCGCTTTCGATGCTCGATCCCCCGGCTTAACGACGCGGTTGTAGTAATCTCAGATCGTTAAACGATACACCGTTGCTATCGCCTACGAAATCTCTTTCTCCGAATCGGTTTCACGGAATCACGGTGTTATCTACAGGTACCTGCGGATCGTTTGGAATTTTGAAACCGATTCTCGGTATCGTCGATGTCACCGAACGTTCGAAAAACAGGCAACAGAAATGCCACTCTGCGCGCGGTGCTCTCGAGCATCCCCGTGCTTTGATTCGTCGATTGCACACGGTGGATAGATTCTGTTGGTTCGGATTCACCGTCGAAACGAGCAGAAAAAGACTGCTTCGAAGGCGAAGGTTTATTCGCGCGCCGATAGAAAAGCCTGATCGTAATTTCTAATTTTTGTGGTATCGCGAACGGCGGGCTTTCCACGATAGGCCAACGATAACAGCCATCTTTCCTCTCCGTTTCCGTCGTTTCGTTGGCCGGTCGTTTCGTGAGCCATTAAATATGCATCTCGCGTCATTTGGGGGACGCGGGTCATTATTCCATCCGCTGTCTGTCGCGC
Organism: Agapostemon virescens; assembly: GCA_028453745.1. Taxonomy (NCBI): domain Eukaryota; kingdom Metazoa; phylum Arthropoda; class Insecta; order Hymenoptera; family Halictidae; genus Agapostemon; species Agapostemon virescens. Next base: position 13,133,561 of record CM052095.1, on the reverse strand, counting down.
AGCTAACTCTTAAGTCCATTCGCGACCACTACCGTTCCTTCTTTCGATCGTGCCTCGCACCGTTTCGCGAATCAACGGACGACGGGAACGATGGCAAACGATTCTGTTTCGCGACTTGGGCGAGTAGTAGCATTACGGTACGTGGAAAATTTCAGTTAAGAAATCGTAAAACTAAAAAATTCGTTGCGAAGATTTAGTTGTCCATCGTGGTCGATCGAACGAGTCGAAATAAGAGAGAACAATGGTTGAGCAGGCAATTGTCGTCGCATCTAACGTTAATTTAGAACTTCCCAGAAGGGGAATCTTTCTCGCAAATCTCCGCGTTCAATTCCCGTTTCATTGGAACGAGATCTTGGAAGTTCCTCGACGCGGATCGCAGCTTCGACCGCGTTCCATCTAATAAACGGTCGGGGATTCCATTCTTCTCGGTCTGAACCTTGAGCCAAAAACCTCGTCGACCGATCAAAAGTTCAGATTCGAGCGGTCGATTCCAACAAGGAGGATCGATATCGCGACAAAGTCGATACGACGAGAAAGCAACCGGGCAGCGCGCGGGGTTGATTCGTTTGCGAACGGAAGATCGCGCCACGGGTTGTCGGGACGTAAAATCCGCGAAGCGCACGGACCCGGTAATAAAATCGGCGCGTGACTGCTAAACAGGAGAAAATGACGGTGTAACCCGGGATCGCGGGACACCCAAGGAAATAATCGTGGCTCTCCCCGGGATTCTCCGTTTTCTCCGGAGAGAAAAAGCGAACCTCTCGAATCCCGGGCCGAGGGAAAACCCGGTTCGCCGGTAATCACGGTGATTTACTCCGAAATGGTGGTACAGAAAACCGGAGTGGTTGGTTCCGGTCTGTTCCCGACCATTCGAATGAAATGATGCGCGGGTAAGGGGCGTCGGCGCAGCGTCTCTCGTGATCCGGCCTCGAACTCGCTCGATTCCGCTTCGCGTTCCCGCGGATGAGAGGCGAGCTCGAATTTTTTAAAGGCTGGGCTCGTGGTGGTATCGCGAAAAAAAAAGAACGAGAACGAGAGCGAGGAGAGAATCGTGCAAGATTCAGAGGACCGTGCAGAACTCTGGGCCGAAGAGAAGCAGAACCGTGTAGGAAAAACGTCGCGCGCGAGGCTCGGGCACGTCGTAATAATCTCCGACGAAGCGGCGAAGGGTAACGGGAGCCGATCATTAAATTGTTCCGGCCCCGGTTAACACTAGGAAGCGGCAGAGAGGCCTCCCACTCGGTGTGGGAGGCGCGTTTCCGCGATTGGACAATTAACAACCGCATTAGAAAATAATGAGGCTCCTCGTCGGGCGGCCAGCTATTACCTTTAACCTTGCGACCGCTCCGAACCACCGCGTTTATTGTCCTGGATGGAATCGTGCCGTCGATTTCATAACGAACCTCAACTAATTACGATCGAATCGATCTCGATCGTCCGGGGACGTTGTTTCCGGGCGACGCGAACGATCTCTGCAGAATTCCGCGCAAGGAAAGATTCCTGGAGTCGTTCCAGGAAACTTTTTCCTTTGCAAAAATGTCGCGCGCGGCTTCGTTCTCGAGTTGTTCGCGAAAAACACGGACCTCGCGTGGTTGCGGAACGCTGCGCTCTCCTGGACCGGCCGCCATGCCCGCAGAGGCGTGACTTCTCGCTGAGGTACGGCCGCCTTCGCCGAGCTTCGATTGGTCCGTGTTTTTCGCGGATAACTCGAAAACGAGCCATCGATTCGCGAATCGACGAAGGAAAAAGTTTCATAGAATCACCTAGAATCGCCAAAAAAACATCAGCTTCGAAAGTCGAGAAAATTTCGAACGTTCGACAAAAGAAATCTGTCCGCGCGATTCTTCGAGCATCGGAAACCGATCGCAACTATCCTATTCGCGTGGACCGAGGCTGCGCCGAAGAACTGGATCCATTATGGGTAGTCTTTCGGATGCAACGGATTTTTCTAGATCGACGATAGCGCAGCGACCTTCGCTTCCCTGGATCCCCTCTTCCCCCCGTCGCTCCCGTTGATCCTCGGCTCATCCCCGCGTCTCCCCCGGCCTTCCCCTGACCATCCCTAGATCCCTCTTGCCGGTTCGCGCGATTATCGTCGTGCAATCCCACGCAAGGCGACAACGCAACGTTGAAAGAACAACGCTCTCTCTCTCTTTCTCTCTCGCGAGAGAGTACCTCGGCCGTTATGGAATCCACACAGCACGCTAAAAATAGTCGGCCGATTACGTTGCTCGTTATTTATCGGCAGGCATCGCTAATGCGTCCCGTGAAATGCTCGGCGTGACGCGCGATCATCGATTGCATTAGCATGCACCGCGAGAGGCGGCAGAGCGCACACGAGAGAGAAAGAGAGAGAGAACGCGTCTCCGTTCGCTCGCTGATCCAAGAAAACCGAGTCCCTGGAAAAACTCGAGCTGCTGCTAAAGGCGCGGCTTAAAATTCTCCACGGAGGATAGTCGGCGTCGAGGAAGTGGAAGGGACAAGCCGACAGAAAAGAAAACCAGCGGATTATATACACGCCGACCGTGCGTGTACCGGTTTTACGCGGCCGATCCCGATCCCGATTCCGATTCCGATTCCGATTCCGAGAGAAAGAAAGAGAGAGAGGAAGAGCTCGTTTCCGCGCGCGTCGATCCTTCGAACCGCTGGACGGAAAAGAAAATCAAATCGGCCGACGTTCGCACCGTTTCCGTAGAGAGACATCTCGTCGAGAAAAATATCGTGAATATCCACGCTTACGCTGGCGAAGCACGGACGGCGTCCGATCCCCCCCGGTACTCTTCCACGTCCGATCTTTCCAATTACGACTACCGCGGGACTCTCTCTCTCTCTCCATTTCTCTTCGTATGAAAAATCCAAGATCGATATCTCGCAACTCGTGCACCGAAAATGATTGCAGCGGGCGCGCGTCTCGTTGAACGATTCCTCGTGCTCGTGCGGGGCTTTGAAAAGTTTCCAGGAGCGCCCTGCGCGTCGTTGCGGGGGCCGCGAACAAAAAGCGGCGCCCGATGAAATAATTATGCGGCGTGATTACGATCTCCGGGGTCCGGATGGAGGACGATTACCGTGTGTACGCGCGAGAGAGAACGGGGGAGAGACAGAGAGAAAGAGAGAAAGAGAGAAAGAGAGAGAGACTTCGTGTCCCCGTGGCTCGTAGATACGCGCTCGATCATTATTAATATTCTACGGACGCCGCTCCCAACGCCATTCCTTCGCGTTCCCGCGTTACCGCCGCGGCCCGAGTATTCCGCCGGGGCTTGTTTCTTTCACAACGTTACAAATTCCACGTAGGACGCCTCGAGGATTTCCAGAAAAGCTACGACGAGTCGCGGCCTCGAACGCGGAGGCCTCCTTTCTCCGTTCTTTCGGGCCCAGCGATCGAGGAAGTCGATGGCAAGCCTGTAAATCTCCTCGAGAACCGTTCGACGTTTTTATTTCTCGCAGATGCTCCCCTCCTCCGTCTCATTCCCCTCTCTCTGGCAGGCTCTTTTTTTTCAGCGATTTTTGTGTCATTTAAATGCGCGGAATTCGAGACCCGGAGACTGATAAAGCCCGGCGTAAAATATTGAACGCGGATGGCATGCGAAACCGTTCGCCGATATCCGAAAGCGTATGCAGAATTCCGCGAATCGTTTTGCAGCCGTCGGGAAACGTTTCGGTGGCCGCGATCGAAAACTTAGCGCCACGTTACATTCGAACGCTTCAACCCCCTGCGCGATTCGGCTAACATCGGACATCAGATCGTCGAACTCCAAAGTTGAACAATTTTCGAAGCGTTTGAAAGATCCAAAGCGCGGCTCTCGCAAAAACGCTGTCCCTCGAGCTCCTCTTCTTTTGCCCTTCGTATGGACATTTTTCGATCGAACGACCACTCGAAATTTCAAATATAATGCACGAAAGGCCGATCGCTCGAACACGACGCCTCCGACGAGCCTGCCGCTGCTGCTGCTCGCAGCAGATCGAATTCCACGGGGCAGGCGTACGTTGAAAAGAAGAAAAAAGAGGATTCTAAAAGTGCCGGAGCCTAACGATCGTTGAAAGGTGACAAAGATTCCTCTCTGGTACAGAGGCGAAACAGTAGCGCAGTGAATTCCTAAATGAGCCCCGGGTCGATGCGCTGAAATCCTGATGATCGGCTCTGTGGAGCTAGTTCTAGAGCGAGCTGGCCGGCCAGCCAGCCAGCCAGCACCGGCCTCCCTTTCCAACGAGCTTTTTCCGGGAGGTAGCATCGATCAACCCTGGAGGACAGGTTGCTTCGCCGGCCAAGGGAGCCCCCAACACGGCGATCGTATACAATGGCACGAAGAGAGATCCGTGAATAACGGATCGTTCCCCATCAAAAATTCCGTTTGTGCGCTGCACGCTCCGACTACGGTCCTCTTGCCTCGCAAGGCCTGCTGCACCCTGCTGCACCCTGCTGCACCCTGCTGCACCCTGCTACGCCCCCGATCGCGTTCCGCCAAACGAGCATGATTTTCTTTCGATCGTTTCCTCGTCCGAATCCGCGTTCCGCGGGACGCGTCGAATCATCCCCTTCCGATCGAATCAATTTCGCCGATGACCTACGGAGCGATCGACGCGTTAAAAACTCTGGCACGAAGCGCGACACGGCCAGATTTAATCCTGGTTCTTTGATTCCGTCGAACGACGGCGTTTAGGCTCGTCCGCCTGGTCCGGTAGCCGATAAACGCGTACCCTGGTCGGTCGGGGGTGTGGAGAACGTTTTGCACCCCTTCGCGGAGCCGGCGAACGAACACCGAGAAAGGGAGAGGGGTACGCGAAGAGAGAAGCGGAGACGAGGAGGAAAAGAGAAGAGAGAAGCCGGATAAGGGTGCAGTAGGGAAAATTACATATCGAGCTCGCAGGACTCGCCAAGGGCCCCCGGCGGCGGCTGCCTTTCCCACCCTTGCTTCGGCGTGTCCCTTGTCCGGTAAGGGGGCCTGCCGTGCCCTCCAAACGGAATACTCGATCGCGATTAAACATACATAGACACACCTCCATCGTTCACCTTTAATTCACCGGCAGAGAGCTCTGTCTTTTGCCCACGACCTCCGGACGCGACGAGCAATTTCTTTTCCCGACCTCCTCTGCGCTCCTTCGAACGCACCATTTTTCCCCTTCGAACGCAACACTCGCGTCGATGTCTGCCGTGTAATTTACGGTTCCGCATTATGTCGCGAGAACCTTTGACGCGATCCGTTCGACGCTAATCGATCCTGCGAGACTCTGATTTACGCGAATCTCACGGGCCGAGATTTCCTCGTTTCCTCCGGTTGTTCACGGCTTCTCGACGCGTCGAACGGTAGCGTAAAAATTAACTGGATCGCGAAATTCGAATGTAGGAACAGCCAGATCGCGAGGTTCGATCGAATCGACGACGAACGTTGGAAGAGCGAATCGTCGATGGGGAATTTTCGCGCGACGGAAAGCGAAGCGTCGGCCGGATTAAAAATCATCGCGCGTCCGTCGGCCGTTAATTTCGTGCGCGCACGCAAACACGGTCGAATTTCAAATGACAGCTGGCGTCGCGGAATAATTTTACGGCCGGTTACTTTGTAACCGGTATTAACAAAACTCGCGGCCGGAGCGGGATTCAATTTCCAAGTTACATAATTAATGTGAAAGCGCAGAGTGTCCGCGCGCCGACGATTTAATTACTGGCAGAAGCGTGGCCCGTGTTAGGTTACGATTAACGTCGTGCATGCCCCGTGTACCGATGAACGCAAACAACGCTAACCCGGCGCGAAGTATGCGCGTCTCGCGGATCGCGAACCACCCGTCGGATCAACGAAATTGCGACAACCTGGAATCTGCTCGCGCTCCCGTCGACGAGTCGAAATCGACGACGAAGTCTAGAATCGGAGCGCCGGAGGTAGGCGAGATGGTTGCCTTTGGAATAATTTATCGAACGCTTCGAAGCCACCGTGCGGGTAACCGTCTCCCGCGACGATGTCGGTAATTTGCAAAATTCCAGGTGGCGGATCGTCGAATCGAATCGAACGTCTCAATTTTTCAAGAGAAAGGAGTGGCGCGTCGTATCGGCGCTTTTAACAAACGCAAGGACAGCCGAGGAAAGCCGGCGCTCGGGCGACCGTTTCCAGCGACGATAACGATCATTTGCAAAGTTTCAAATGGCAGGGCGTCGAAACGAGTCGAGCGTCTGAATTTTTCAAGAGAAAAGAGCAACGTTGGCGCGTTTAACGAACGCGAGCACCGTCGAAAGCCACCGCTCGAGCAATTATCCCGTACATTATTCTTGCAGGACCGTAACCGATCCACGACACGCGTAGACGGACGTCGAGGTCCGACGGGAGCACGGGGAGCGAAGGGAAAACGGATAAAAATATCGAAGAAATCACCGGTTTCGTGACGCACGAAAGGAAACAGCGAGGGGTGTCGAGGGGTGTCGCGCGGCAAGCTTTCAGGGAAGCAAGCGTCGAGATTCGGTCGGGGACTAGGGATAATGCCCATTTAGTTGTCGCGTTGTCCACAACACAAAGTCATCCCCTGCGAGCGATGCAACATTAATGTTCCTAACCCCCGGATTACACGCGGTGTTTCGAGGATGCGCGCCGGTGACAAACACACGAGAGGGAGGGGTCGTTTCGTGCACGAACGCGCGTGCACACACAGCCAAAGGAAACGAACGCGCTTACAACGAGTAAAAGCTACGGAAGGTCCGCGGCGAACCGACTCTCCGCCTGCGGTGCGGAATCCCTTCGTCGTTGTCGCACTTCGACTCCTGTCGACGCGTGCAACGAACAACCCTGTTCGTCGAAAAAATTCTCATCGAAGCAAAAGCGTCCAAGATCGTTGATTTCAAGTCGGTACTCACGAATAATTCTAACACGAGCAACGGCGGTACGCTGTCTGCTAAATCTGATCGGCCGCAGCGTCGACACTTACCTGAAACAACAAAGAAAAGAAATGCGTTAGTTTGACTAGCAATTTAGTCAGCCATAACAGCGCTCGACCACGAAATGCAAACGATTTTTAAAGCTGGCGTTCCCGTTCGAGAACGGCTTAAAAGACGGACAAGTAAATTGACCGGTACGTTAACACCTGTCCTATAGCAGTAATTCGACTTGTTCGAATCTGGCAACGGTGATTCTTTATTTACACAACGACCACCGCGGAATCGTGTTCGCTCTTTGGACAATTTGCGTTACGATTTCGATAGGGGTCGCGATGGAAACGAACGGGGATCGAGGAAAGTCCCTGTGCTATTCCGCCATTCATTATGAAACGATCGTCCGAGGAGGGACGACGTGGAAACGGGTCCGCGATTCCGCGACGACGACTTTTCAACGCCGGGGAAAATTCTGCTTGATCGGTCGGCTTGAATAATGGATGCCCGATCGAAGCGAACCTGTATTCCGTGCCGCGAGCGTGTTTAAACTTTAAGTAGTTCTTACGCGCGAACGTTGCCATTATCGGGGACGCTTTTTCCACGAAGAAAACCGCCGTTGCGTTCGCGCGTTCTCCCTTCCTCGCTCCCACCCTCCCTCTCGCCGTCTCTCTTTTGCTCGCAGAGATCGGAAACCACCGGGCTATTTTCCTACTCGAATCCGATTCGCGAATCCCTGCGAACACCGGCTCGAAGAAGCGGTTTTAGGACGGATTTATACCGGCGAGGAGCCGAGAGCGCATAACCTTCTTGGACCGTGAATTATTCAGCGCGCAATTTGGCGCGCTGAACGCAACCACTCACCGGTCCGCGCTTACACTTTTTCCGCCAGATTTCTGTTTGCCTCCCCGTTGATGTAAATGGAAATCGAATCGATCTTCGAACGGATGCCGCGTTTAGCACCCAGAGATAAGAGCGCGCTCGTTCGCCTCCGATCTGCTAAAATCGTCGTCCTGTACGTTCGCGCCCGATACGGAAGGGTGGGACGGGGTCGAACCGAATTGTTTCGAATTTATTTCGACCCGTAGAAATCGCGTACGCTCGACGAAGGAGAGAATAAAGCAGAATTAAATACCGAACCGATCTTCGAGAACGAACGAAGCGGTTCGCAGGCGAACCGGTGTCTCGCGTACACCTGTTGGAAAGGAAAGCGTACCAACAACGATAACTGGCGACCGCTCGGCAGCTTCGGCAGCTTCGGCAGCTTCGGCAGCTTCGGTGGCTCGATCCCTCTCGCTTAAGCAAAAATGGACAAAGCGGTACGAAGCTTTTGTAGGAGAAAAAAAAAGTTCGGTACCCTGTGGAAGCCGCGACGTCTTCGGGAGAGGGGCAATATCTCTAACGAGCGCGAGACCGATCCTTAATTACGAGAAAAGGTCAGAGTAGCGCGGAAGACGATGCACAAAGAAGAAGAGGAGAAGAAGCGTTGCTCCTCCGGGCCGCGAAGACAAATGAGAAGTATTAAGTGGCACAGCGATGATCTACGGGGAACGAGATCCCACGCGAAGCATTGTTTCACCAGCCAGAGAGAAATAGAGAAAGAGAGAGAAAGAGAGAGAAAGAGAGAGAAAGAGAGAGAAAGAGAGAGAAAGAGAGACCCACGCCTTGCCTCGCCACGCCTCGCCTCGCCTCGCCTCGCCTCGCCTCACCTCGCCTCGAAATGGAGATCACGCTGCTATGCTGCTGCTGCACCGGATTATTCTTCCGTCTGCCTCGACCTCGGTTATTGTCTCCGGACAAGGTCTGCCACGGGGAGCTAGAGGCCATGCTCCTCTCGAGGATAGTAATCGATCGTGCATCTCCGGGAAACAATACCGGATCGCTACGCGAATATTCGTTCGAGATACTTAACCGCTTCCTCGTTGCCGAATCGTAAATCATCTTTCGTGGATCGCGATACGGAAATTGCAGAACAAGTTCATCGCCTCGACTTCGCCGTTTTTAACCTTTGCTTATATATATGTATATTGTTCTCCAAGCGATTCTAGTTGGTCAGCGTTTATTTCTTTTTCCTTTCAGCAAGGACTCTCGTTAAGCGCGAAGACCGTTGCCAAAACAAATTCCGGTGGCGACGCGAGCAGTTCTTTCGATGCTTCCGAAACGATGAGTATCGGATTTCGGAGGTCGAACTGCGAGTTATAAATATTGACAGCGCTCGATCAGTCGTCGCAACGAGAAAATCGATAACGTTCCGTGAACTTAGGCCACTTCCGACGCGTCTGTTCGTCGTATATTTTTTGGTATTTTTGCAGGGTTTTATCGTGGCGACCTTGAATCACGAGCGCCGGCAAACCGCGACAGATGTTGCCCGAAAAGATTACGGGAGGGAACGTAATGGGATCCATGCACCGCCTAGTTGGACGCTCTCGGTCTCCGAGCTCTGTACTGAAACAAAGCTGGTTCTTTCGGTTCGTTCGATAAGGGGATCGACGGCTGGATCGATCTGCCTTTGTTCCTCGTGAAAGAATTAATGAAGAGAACCTGGACTTCTGTGCTGTCCTTTTGTTTCCTTTATGCTCGGAAAGAAGGTCAAACCGGAGGCCGAAGCGCACCATGTTCGTGCGCAATCTGATTAATATTTTACCCGTTTCTTTGCATCCTTTGCATCCTTTCCATCATTTTTACACTCCGGAAAATTCTGGCAGCCTCGCGTTTCTATGCGTTTCGAACCCTTTTCGCGTCGTACCGTTCGACCCGGAATAACGAAAATGCCGCGGTTATTGTAATCGCTCTTTTTATCGTTTTTGTGCTCCTCGAAAAATCTAGCAGCGTCGGAAACGGAGAAACTGGTATTAGAAAATTCTCCGTGCATTCCAAACTGCTGCGACTTGCTACCTGCTGCAATGAAATTTTAATATCAAGGTGCGAACGATATCTTGCGAATCACGCTAGTCCCAGAGAACCTAAATTAACAATTCAACGTCCCATTTAAAATATTTGCATCGTCAGAAGTATTCTGTGCGCGCGTCGTCTAGGATTTCGAACAGCCCTGGCTTTTGATTCGCGTTATCGTTGAAAGAGGGTTTGGATCAACAGATCTCGAAGACTGCGTTTAATTACCGTGGTCGGCCGGTTCGTAGGGACAGCTCGTTCTCCCGATCGGACAGTAACGAAGGCGCGGTAAGAAGTCTTGCTCGGCCGAGGTGTCGATCATCGATTATCAGGAATTATAGAGTCAGAGAGTAGGGCGTAATTAATTCTTTTTTTCCATGGCCGTGTCCGGTGCGGAGGGCCCCTCGATGCGTACGCCATTGAGAGGGCCTCGGACTCTCTCAGCCCCTTGTTCGCTGCATTAACAGGCATGACTTGAAAAATGTGGTTCCTAACACCGTCCCTCCCGTCTGTCTGTCCATCCGCCGTCCGTCTCTCGGTGGAATGACCGACGAGATCATATTATTAATGCGTCTTCTTGCCTCGTTTCGTTGATAGTTTAGTCTCGAACGAAGGTCGGGGCCACCGCCAACGGATGATAAGAACAAATTATAAAACTCGAAATCGCCGGGATTAACGGGCCGATCGCTCAAACGGATAACTATCGACCCCCTCGGCGACCATAATTGAATCCCCCGGAATCAAACCGAGAAAAACAAACGCTCGTCCCGACAAATTAAATCACGTAATTTTTCTGCTGCGCTCCCAACGCGAGTTTCGTTTAATTCTCGTATGTCGTTTAGAATGAAAATCGATATCTATATCGGTCAATTAATTATAAAAATCAGTTGCAAATCCTTCGCTTGGCAAAAGCGCCGTTGACACGGTTTGTGCAAAAATTCAGTGTCCGTCGACGCGAAGCCTGGTCGAGTGTTGCCGCCCCGGAAGTCGACTCTTGTTCCGCGTATTCGTTCTCTCGTCGATAGAAGAATTTTTACGCTCGGTCGTGGGATTCCGAAAGGGTTGTCCCCGTATTTTCGAAGGGTTCTCGAAAGCTAGGAAGGATCTCGTCGCGTCATTATACTCGCGAGGATCCGGCCGAATACAAGTAGGAGAAACGCACCCTTCGAATCGTCTTCGTAAACGATTACGATGATGCATATCCATCTTGCAGGAGGGTGCACACTCTCCCTTAACGCCGGCGTTAATCCACGTTAATGACGTCGTCGACGAAATTCATGATTACAAAACGGAGACGAGACGCGATAGGAGGAGAAGAGAGCCTCGAACAAAGTGGCAAACCGCTCGTTCGCTCGAAAACCTTTTTCCCCGTTTTCTATCTCTCTCTCTCACACACACACATACGCACACGCACCCAGCGACAGCGCGGAATTGCGCACGCTCCTCTACCCGATCCTTTGAAAATGAAATATTCCCTCGTTAATTTCTGCGAGAAAAGCGTCGTCGGGGAAAAATACACGAAACACAAGGACACGAGACGACGACGACGACGACGATGGCGACGACGACGATGACGACGACGACGGCGACGTCAACGACGGGCAAAACCAGGACCGTGTGTCCTCCCGCGCCTCGTCAAAGCGCCCGCGCGCGCCACGCCACCCGGGAAATCCGTTTGCTTTTAGCCTTTAATTTTTCACGCGCAAGTATGCCGCAGAACGCGCGGCCCACCTTCGTTAACGACGTACTTTCTTCGGTTAACGCTGCTTCTGCGCGAAAGTTTAACGCGAATGAGAAACGACCACGCGACGCGACGCGACGCGTCGACGCTCGCGATCGACGGCTTACGACTCGAATGCTGTAGAGTCCGCTGCTTTTTTCACGATTGACCGTATTACACGGTGTGCGTGATTTTAATTGCGATTCGCGTTCGAACGAAGACGCGCGCGCGATCCTTTTCAATGGAAGCGTCTTCTCGATTCGAAGGCTCGTCAAGTAAAATATTTCAAAAGCGCTCGTTCGACGAATTCTGAAAATTCGCCAGAGACGAGGCTGGTTTTCACCGGACGAGAGGATCGCTGTTCGTCGGACGCGGATCGTCGGAGACGGCAGCCATTCCGAACGGCGTTGCACCCACGCCCGATGGAAAAGCAAGAAATAACGTCGGCCGATAACTCTTGCCGGAGGCGTCGGTCGAAACACGATCCACGTGGCGCCGACGTCATACCAAACGGGCCCCGGAGACTGTTGTCTCCGCACGATCGACGTCCAATTTACATTTGAATCACGCGCGCGGCGTGTCCCCGTCGCGTTTTCGACGGCCACGAAATCCCGTGGACCTCTCGTAAATCGTCGAGTTGAGGAAGAGAGAGGGAAACGCGAGAGAGAGAGAGAGAGAGAGAGAGAGAGAGAGAGAGAGAGAGAGAGAGGAAGAGGAGGAGGAGGAGATGGAGATGGAAAAGGAGAAGGCAAGGGGCCCCGCAATTTTCAGGTGACACACACGCCCGTTTCGTTCCGGCTACGCCACTGCCGGGGCCCACACCGATTGCCTTGTGGTAGTTCGTCCAGGTGATTACGCTGTCGCTCGGGGCTCGTCCCATCCCCGTGGGCCCTCCCCCTCCTCCCGTTCGTCCCCCTCTTTTGGTGTATCCCGTTTGGTCTCGTCACAGAATCCAGCGTAGATACGAACACGGGGCCTTGCGTGTGCGCGTGCGAGCGTGGTGGTACGAGGAACGCACACCGAGGCAGCGCGACGAACCGACTGGACCACCTTATGTCCTCAAACCGTGAAGAGGGACGAGCGTCCGGGAGACTGCGCGCGAGGTGCGAGGAGGACGACGGGTAAAAGACGAAATGGCCGGTGGGCCTGTGGTCCCGGATGGTGGGGGACCGAGGCTCGTCTCGCAGCAATCGCTTTGGTCACGCCAACGCTACCCCTCTCTCCCACCTTTAATCAGGTGTTAAATACGAGCATCGTTGCACACCTTCGGTATTCCCACCACCGACGTATCGGCCACGGCTCTCCCGTGTACTACCTCTCTTCTTCTTCTTCTTCTTCTTCTTCTTCTTCTTCCCCTGCTTCTTTTCTCTATTTTCTTCTTATTCTCTTTCTCCTCATAAGGCAGCCTTCGAACGGTCGACTTTCCGACGCACACTACCACGGGACTGCGGGACGGAGCATCTTCGGAACTCGTTGCCGAAGACTCAGGAAGAGGGACTCTCGGACACCGACAGGTGCGACATCGCATTTTCGATTGCCAACTCGGATAAATACTCTGGATGATTTAGGTACCGCGGAAGATCCATCGAGATAACGACGATCGGACGTTCTTCGAACCGTACCGTGATTCGTTTTCATGGGTTACGCCGGTGCGATGAAAAATTAAAATGACCATTCCTGTTTAATCTTTTCGTTTCGTTGCGTCACGCTAGAGACACGCTTAATGTTTTACGCTTTAACGAAGCAGGTTCGGAAAGAAGTCCGAACGCGAAGCTACCCGAGGCGAGTAGCCATAATAATCGTGGGCAGTGAACGACGTTGGCATTGCCGGTTCGATCGGAGGTCGACGAGCGACTGATTAGCCTCGAGTGGCACGGTTAGGCGACTCGCGAGGTCACGAGGTTCGCTTATGAAAGAAAAGGTGGTGAGTAGCACGAGAGCGGAGCCCCGAAGGCGGCTCCGGTCGGTGGAACGAGGGTAGCAAAGCCGAGGCGCACACACGGCCGGGGAGAACGGTGTTTCGTCTGGGTTCGATTATCGAGGAGAGAGCAACCTGCTGAACAGAGATGAAAGTCGAGCGTAGAAAAAGAGAGAGAGAGAGAGAGAGAGAGTGAAAAGGGGGGATCGGTAGTCGGTGAAGAAGGAGAGGGAAAAGAAGAAGAAGGAATCAGTCAGGCAGCCAACCCGCCAGTCAACCAGCCAGTCCGTCAGTCAAGCCGTCGCGGCTCGTTCTCCGTCACTCGTTCGCTACTCGGTGTGTTAATTAGTTA